>JAKLMI010000028.1:0-194615 GCA_022813495.1 Pasadenomyces melaninifex | reverse complement strand
AGAGAGCTTGGGTCTGCCGGCACGAATGGTGTTGGTGGAGGAAGTGGGTTGAGTGAGAAGGGCAGTCGTGGTGAGCTATGAATGCGCTCGGGGGAGAGGTCAGGGCGATTTACAGCAGCGTCAACTAAACCTGGCGAGGTAGATGAGATTGTTTTGGGACATGAGCGTGGGGAAGACACTCAAGGTGACCCTAACGGATCACAATGCACGCCGAATTATGTGAGTGGTGTGGTAAGCTAAGTTGTGAGATGACGAGAATGGGGCCAGCTATTTCCACCATCGGTCCGACAGAAGCACGGCATCACAAGGATCGGGGTAGTGGCTCGAGCTGGAGATTTGTAAATAACCGGGGCATATCTTGGACGATATCTCAACGTCGACGCCTTTCTGGAAGCCAACGTGCTAACGCCGAGGAAGCCAGAGTGAGCGGAGTTCAGTAATGATTGACGATTAATGACCTAATAAATGGCAACCGTATGTATACATCATTCTACCACCACTTTGATGCGTTCGTAAAAATAATTTTGTAACCTTTCTCTGAAAGTATTCGAAGTTCCGGCATGCTTAACCACTTAGATCCGCCGCATAGTTATCGAGGTATGCAAGGGTCCATAGAAAAATTCAGTATTCGACGTGACAAAACTTTGATGTGAAATTCGTGTCTTCGTTCGCAGACTTTAGCGCAAAGCTCTGGTATTCTTCCAGGAATCGTCAGCAAGTTGGATGTCCAAGACGCTGGCGAGTCGTGCTTCCATTGGAGATTTACCGAGTTGTGCTGCGTGAGATGTATAAGGTAAAGTGGCATCACTCTTCAGATAGATGTGATGACTTTCCAACGTAATAAGTGTGTTTGTGCACGTCATTTGTGAGCACGTCGTTCTCTACCACCGTAGTTCGTACCGGCATCTTTGCTGCGATCTGGTTGCCTCTTAGACTCAGAAACCATGGGTTGTGCCAGTGCCTCCGCAAAATCATTGAAGAGACGATCCATGTGGACATCTGAGACTTGACCAATCTCGCAGACCTGCCAATTATACCTGACAAGGCATATGCTATCATAGCGCATTCGGGACCACTCGTTTAGCGTTTGGCCAGGTACTGTATCGACACCAATGGCCGGTCGAAGCGGTCCGAGCCGAACCTCTTCGTCGTCTGACCATGCCTGGTTGTCGGCATCATAAATCACAGCATGCTGACGGATCTCGAAGTTATGTAGGACAGGCCCTCCTTTACGATTTCTTTTATTTACTCCCTGTCCATCGTAGGTGAAGACTGGTCTGATCATTGTTAAGAGGCTGAAGCTAGTCTTATGCATGAAATCCAAACTTACAAACAGAGGCAATGCGCATAGAGCTGTTTGATAACGACCATGATTCGATTCTTCTTTACGACGTGTGAATTGCTATGGCCCGAAGCAGTCTCCTCTGGCAACTTCTGCAAGCTCGAGATCGACTGCCTTTGGTTCCTGCCGTCAGGTTCGTACCACGGAGACCAGAACACCTGATCACAATTAGCTTGGTCGTATCTTGCAATGTCTTACTCTTCCGGGGTTGAAGAACTGGAAGCGTTGGATCTTGAATTCTTCATTCGTGTTAGTCATCATATCCAATGTGCTGATCAGGAAAGTCTCACGACGAGAAGTGTCCAATGACTGTGAGCGCAAGAAGTATGTAGCTAATTCGTTACCGCCTTGCTTAGAAGTAATTGTGGTTGAGCTATTCCTCCGCAGCATTGATGGGCCGGCAAAACCCTCAGAAGCTTTGTCGGCCTCACCAGTCGCTTGATCGAGCCTGCGAAAGGGTGAAAGGCTTTGAATACCTTCGACGACTTGGTCTCTACTGTCATCACTTTCCTAGAGCGTCAATTTTTGATCCATGAGAGTAGCTTGGTTACCCTAAGCACGTACAACAACTCATCTACATCGTCGGGAAGGCGGGCGTCACCGGACTGACCCAGACGGGGCCACTCGCGCGAATATGCATGCGACTCAGGAGATGAGATTTCGAGATTTGAAGCACAACCAAATGGTGAATGATGTGTTCGAGGGGCTACTGGCGCATATGTGCCCTGCAGTCTCGGATTTAAGTTAGATCCAGCAGCGAAGTCTTGTGTACCAGACGGCTGTTCATTCGGCAAAAACCTGGCAATGCATGAGTATGAATGACATTCTTCTTGCTCCTTCAGGTATGTCCAAACCTTGGATCAGATCCCGTTTGGATCCTGCCTCTGCTGCTCTGACCTCTTGGTGTTTCTTGGTTGAGCCTTTCCGCAGTAGCAGGTAATGCAGATCGAATCGCAACATCTTGGCCCCGACCTGGAGCGTGACGGTCCGTTCGACTTCTCTGGCCGCGTTTCATGTTAAGCGAAAAAAAGTGTGATCTCAAAAAAGGCTCTGAGGAATTTTACATAGTCAATTCGAGCACATTCAAGAACAGCAACTGCCCAAAGACGGTATCGCGATGGTATATGAATTCGTGCATAGTGTTTTGGGCAGCGGAAGCCAGGGTGACTCGAATAGCAGGTATCTGTATGCAACGCTTCGCAGCAGTGTCTGCTCTGCATTGTGCATGAAATGTTCGCAGAGGTGCAAGGATCCCATGATCGCAAAGGCAGATCAGAGTTAGAAGCAGACATGCTCTGCTATCCAGTAGGATAGCTGTCGTTCCTCGGATGAAGCTGCTTCTGTGTAGGAGAGTCAGCTAAAGAATGCTGCACTATCGTGATTTTAGCGAGATCCTGGAGTGAGCAAGATCTTCCATGGTTGGCTGACGTGGTTGTACAGAGAACAAAATACACTGGTGCAACCACTGAATACTAGTAGCTGCTTAGGAGTGGAGTTCAGACTACTGAATTCAGGCTAGTTCAATGCGGAGCTAACGCTACTACGGTATCAGGCCTAGTCGTCATGCATCATGGTCCTGTCCTGAGCCAGTCTAGCTACACGAGCACGCCGTCCGCATTGACACTCGGTAATGAGGCGGAAGCCGTGTAGCGCGAGGCTGGCAGCGCACGAGCTTTCAACCGAGACGAAGATGCGATCTGAAACGTATCAGTCCCACGATGAATACATAGCGCATCTTAGGGGAATGCTTCAATATCGATTCACTGCTGCTGCTGACTATTACTGACAAACGATGTCCTGACGGCTTCGAATTTGCAGATCTGGCCCATGTTTAGCAATCCCTTCAATTGTCAGACCCTGTGGTTGGGCAGACAGAAGGTACCCTGTGAAACAATCTTGCGACAGCTTTCTTCGCCTTCCACAATGTTGCTTTCGATAATGGTACACCGCCAAACTTCCTTCTGAGACATCGTGAGCGAGAACATGAGATTTGGCCAAAGCAGCGGTCATGCGCAACGAGATAAGAAGTATATTGACGCGAAGTGATAGGTTGCAGCAAGAGCATGTCTCATACCCTAAAGGACAGCAACGGCTGCAGACATCGACAGAACGAATTCAAGGTCAGGGCAATGCCACGCAAGCGGGGTTTGCGCAGAATCTGCCCAACGATCTTGACGCTGAGGACGTAAGCAATGCAGCAAGAGTCGCGATCACAATCCCAGAGTCATCTGTCCAGAGCAAGAGCGGTAGCAGGCACCATGTCAGTAGTACAGAGCTTGAACTGCGGCGAGACAGCGTTGCAAGTTCTTTCATGGCGCATGTACCAACGCGTCGTGCAATTACGTTACAGCACTACTATCTGCAGGAGAATAAGGGAGGGTGTCAGACGGGTGCGGCTGAGCTTGCCTGCATCGATCCATTCATCGACTATCAGGATCTGTCTGCTTATCAAATATCGCCTGAATCGTTTGTTCGCGAAGTCGTCCATAGTATACATCAAGGCGCGTCACAAGCTCCATCACAGAACTTCTCAGGTTCCTCCATCGTCCAGGGTCGCGAAGGTCTCGTCAACGGGTCCGAACAAGCGCGATCGAGTGAACAGCATGAAGCCCATGGTCTGCACACGGACGATGTTGAGCCTGCACAACCAGAGATCGACCCTGTGCCACGATTTAGAGTTTCGCGCCATTCACCAGCGCAGCCACCAGACCTGAGCCTGAGGGATATGTTTCTATCTTACACTGATGGACTTGAAAGTGGGCCTGCTCTTAAGTATCAACTTGTGCATGATACAAAGCAATGTCTTTCTGATGTGCAAGCAACTGATCATTCATGGTGCAGCAGCTCCGATGTAATACTTCGCTCTCTCTTGCCGAGGAAGACTCTGTCGCGAGCGCAAGCGTGGCTGGACAACCAGCCCCCTTCGGATGTGTCAAGACGTGATGCTGATATCGACGAGAGCCATGACCTTTCAAGTGCATCCGCGTCTCACATAACAACTCTCAACGTTGGCAAAGAGAACCTAACGCAGAAGACTCGGCCTCTTGTGACATGGAGTGGGCCACTGGAAGAGCTATCTCGAAGAAGTGATGATTCAAAGCTCAATAACGCCGACACTCCGAAAGCTCTTCCAATATTCCTACATCCTGGACCTACTCTACAACAGCATGGATTCCATCGTAGGATTCCACCAACCTCTACCAGTCTGCCTGAATATTCTCGTCACGAACCTAATGCTACTGGCTCGATAAAAGGACCAGCTTCTGACAAAAGCTCAAGTCGACCTGTGAGCGGAAATACTGCAAACAGCGGAAAGCAGATTCCAGTAATCACAACGCCTCCTCTGCGGCACTTGAATGATCCCCTGTTGTACGAATTCGTTCTTGTGCCACTTGCAAACGGTCAAGCACGGGTCGACTTTATCTTGCAGCATTCTGAGCTTTTGACGAAGGCATCAGGACACCACAGACGGCAGGCGTTGTATAGACAATGCATCACGTTAATCCAAGAAGGACATCTGATACTGGGTCAGCAGTGTATGCAGTGTCTTGCTATCTTACAAGCATGCAAAAATCTATCTCTGGCAGATTCCATGGCATTTGTGACAGGCACGCTGGAGAAAGCTTCTACGGCTCAAGCAGAGGTTGACAGGCTATATGCTAAGCTGCGCTCGACCTTGCTACGAGGAACTCACCGTACATTAAATCAAAAAGCCTCAATCGATGACGTGAATGCCGCTGTGTATGCGAAAGGACAGCCAGCAGAAGCGTCACCAGGTTCGATAACGCTAGAACGACTTCCGAGCTCGCCAGCTACGTCAGGGGTTACGCTGGCTGCGATGAATGTGCCTGTAGACCCTCCGGGCCTCCACAAACAAGCTGAAATTGGCGACTTTGCTGCAAGCACGAGGTTACCTAAGCGCTTTCAAGTACCGTATGGTCAACGCGAAATCGACAACGTTTTCGGTCAAGGAAGCCTATTTGCAATTTACTGGCACGAAAACTACGGACGGAATCCTGTTGATGGCAATCTCATCAAGCCGAAGCACGCAAAATCGAACGTGCAAAGTTTCACAACATCGCTTCCCAATGGTGAAGCGATTTACAGTCACATCCGCAAATTTGTAGTCATTCAAAAGCGCAAAGGTCATTGCATCGCCCTACCTGTTCTAGCCTATTCGGGTCGTGGATTGTCCCCTAGGCGAATGGATATGAAAGAGTATAATGCGCACTGCATTATTCACGAGTCTTCCAAACCGCCTATGCTCATGCCAGAAGAAATTACATTCAGCAAATATCCCATAAGTGCGGACATGACAAGTGGCGAGACCTTATCTTCGAGCAGTCGAATTTGCTATTCTCGACCGCAGTCTATCGAGTACAATATCAAAGTCAAACCCATCGGTAAAGTGGCTTCATCATCTTTGGCACAAATGAGACGTGACTATCAGTTTGAACACTTCGACAATGGCTAAACACGGTGCCTCTGACAGATGCCGTAACGTTCAGTTACACGAAAGACCGTCTCACTACCTTTTAAGTTGCGACGTCGCATGTGTCAGTCGCGCAGCACTGCTCATGAGCAGGGCGCACCACTAACAAAGCCATATGCATAAATTCTACGCGCCTGTAGGAAAGCCTGTACTGACACTTAAGTAGTGCGAGCCAGGTCGTGAGGATGCTTTCGCCAACCAGTGCATAAGTGTCGAGGCTTCCACGAAAGAAATGCCGCCTCGAAATCTGCCTTGTAGGATTGTGGTCCTGTGGAGCTCTTCTGCAGCGAGGCAATGTGCTATCTCGATTTGCTATATAATCTTTCGAGGTCCGTACATCCTGCTGAATTCGCGTAACATTGACTTGACTTTGATCACTGAATGAAATTCATCCTCCTTCTTGCGCCCTCGTCAATCACGCTTGCGACGACGACTGTGAGATATGAAGCTTTTTGTTCTCCTTTCACGTTAGTAAAGTCATTTCTGGATAACTGACCGACAACCATATGCCAATCCAAGTACGATGGAAGATTACGTCGTCTCACGGGTTTTACGGTCGCCAATCTCTATCTTATCATACGCGGCTTATATCGCCCGTTCATCGCGATGAGACGCAAGCATCACCGGAGGCTGATTGGGCAAGGACTGTCCTCGCATAGTTCAACAACTTCGGAGCTGTTGTTCACAGGCTGCCCTCAATTAAGCTGAACGTGTTGGATCCCTGTTGTACACTACATTGACGCTAAATGCCATCTACGACTTAAGTACAGTGAGCATGTGGGTCAACACATACGACGACCGTGTCTTGTTTGCAAGAATGCAAGACATCACCGTCAGTACGAGAACGAGATCGTGTCCATCGTTCGGTACTCCTGTCCACGATAGTATGGCATGTGCTATTTGACCACTTCCAGTCATGTGCGTCAATGGTGGCGAGAACGTTGCTCGCCGGGAATCGTGCATGGACCAACCAGAATGTCCTCCCATGATCGTTGATGGGGTCGAACTTTGGTGTCTCTGAGTACTACGACGCTACCTATGCTCCTGCTTCCCTCCTGTTGCTCTCCACGATTGAAGCAACCGGTGTGGTGTGCATGAACCTATGCGAACACGTTCTACCACAACAGCGTCACTTGACAGTATACGCTGAACGAGAACACTACGAATATTCAGAGCGTGCGTGACCATTCTCAACCTGGCTCTGCTCCCTGGAGTAGAGCTGGTCCAAAATTGAATGCACACCGGAAATCCATCCGATGGCACTGATATTCGGATCAAGCACTACTGGTCATCTGATCAACTATTCAGCTTGTGTGCAGTAGCACCTACAGTAGCGTGCATTATGCATGCAAACCGGGAACATGAGAGTTGAACGTTGGATCATCCCGTCTTGCACGTGCGAGGTTGTGGCTGATGACGAATTGGACGACGTTCACTACCCAAATTATCAGCTACGCTGTTTAGCTCGATGACTGATGACATGAGCAGAACCTCACCATTCAGACTGCGCGCTTTTTCCACGAAAGATGATCAGCTAAGTCGTGGATGGCCAAACAAGCCAAACCTAGTATCCTCCAAACTCCTTGCTTTAAATGCAGATAGTGATCGTGATTCATCCGTTGGTATGAGGGTTAGAAGAGTGGCAGTTCTTCTAAACGGCAAGCTTGAAAACAAGCTATGAACTGATATTGAGCCTGTAGGTGCCATCAAGCATTGTTGCGTGGCCAGGCAGTATGAAGAGATGTCGGAGGTCAGTTGGATTGACCGATAGACTTCTCTGTAACGTTAAATTTTGCTTCGGGACAAGTCAGTCCTGAATATTGCACTGTATGCTTTCAGGTGCATTTAACTTTCGCCGAAGACTTCGTCTCTGACATAGCCGATCAAAGCCTCAAGGTCTTCAGGGACGACTTGACCGACGTCCATGACCTTCAGATTCCATTCGACGTTATAGGGTTTACCCAGATGTATGCGACTAGCAGGATCTAGTGATTGCCCTTCTGCCATAGCCACAGCAATCTCTCGCTTGTTCGATTTCCGTTCATTTTCAAAATATCTTGGCTTTTTCTCAGCGTCATGAATTACAGTATGAGCTTTGATGTCATTGGCAGATAGTCCACTCTTAGTCAAGCCACGACCACCATAGGTACCTATTGGCACACACCAACAGAAGCCATGTCGATTGCGCACCACTACCATGCGGCGAATATGTGTGAACACTGTTGAATCGAACCTGGCTTTGGTCAGTGCTGGATTGAGCTCATATGCCTCTTGTGCTCTCGGGTCCATAAGAGAATCTGTTGTCTTTTTGCGTGATTCGCCGGCGGCTTCGTGCCACACAATGGCGAAGACTTTACCAGGCTTATACCAATCGCCATTACGCTGCTTGTACGCGGGTCTGAGCTTTTGAATAGCGGGATTGTTTGACCTGGCTGGATCCACGGCTCTGCTGTTATCAGCGGATAGTCTGTCCGCGTTTCCCCCGTACATCTCTGTAAGGCCTTGTAAAAGACCTGCAACACTTGGATCATAGGCCCTTGTGTCATCTTCTGAACCAGCTAATGGGCCTTGTTGACGTGCTTGCTCTCTGACAATGTTCTGAATCTGCTCCAATGTCGTCGAGAAGTTTTGCTGGTCTTGCGTTCCTGACGTTTGCAAGCTCCTAAGATATTTGCTCATCATATCTGGCCTCTGGTTTTTGCTCACCTGGAGAAGCGCACAGCAACAGGCACATGAAGCAGAAGCCATATCTTTCCCCATACGCCAGAATTGTATGGCTTGTTCCATAAAAGCACTCTGTATTCGTTTGACGTTGTCTTTCTCAATCCATTTCGGATGTGCTTTTAGGAAGTCAACACGAGCACGAAGGTCTACAATTGGAATTTCAGCAAAAGTCCGCTGATCAGCATCATTTAGTACTGTAAACACGAACGTTGAATTCGAGGCCGCCACTGGTGCCAGTCTTAGTGGGAGACGCTGCAGCGTATCGCCTGCATTGAAGGAAGAACCTGCTGTTTGCGCAAGATGTTGCGGATCTATGGCTGGGAGAGGAGGACGCAATGCTGAAGACAAGGACGTGGAATGCGTGCGTTTTGTTGAGCGAGATTGTGTTATTGGGGGAAAGGACTTCGTTGTTCGATGTCGATTCGCTCGAGGTATTCCTTCGAGCCCAGGCGCATCATCTTCGTCGTCATTGCTATCCACGGCATCATCGTCATCGTCATCCTCTTCTGCAGCGACTGTTGGTCTAGATCGCCGTCCCATAGCCCCATCTTCACGGCTGTTTGAACGGACTGGGTTATCATCATCATACTTTTCAGCTCTCCGTATCAGTCTTCGCGGAGCCTGACGAGTCGTTGGACTGGCCCCAAGGGCGACTGGACGATTTTGTCCAACATGTGGTGATGAGCTCAGATGTTCATACCTAACATGATACAGTTAGTTAGCTATGATGAGACAGAACAGCAAAGTAGACGGGGTAACTGACTCGCGATTCGAATGAGCTTCGCCATCATAGCTGTCAGCTAGCCTATCGGGCTGGTTCAAGTTCGGGTTTTGAAACCTTCGTGGGCTATGGACATCAGATTCACGATCGTAAGCACGCAGAAGGGGCAATGAAATACTCTGGGTCGTGTTGAGGAACTACGCGCTCACGCCGATGACCAGCTTCGGCGGTAGGTCTGCTTCCTGGAACGTGTCAGACAAGTGTATCGTCTTGATCGGGACAAAGATGCACCTTTTTGTCTATTCCTCTCATCGTGCTTGGTCCAGCTGGACATTGTGTTGCCGACCTGGTGACCAGCGAACAGTGGAAGGTTCGCTGAACTCCGAGGGTATACGATGCATACCGATCAAGGTCAAAGAGGTTGCCTTGGTTTCCGAAGCGAGTTTCTGTGATAGAAGCGAGAGTTTGAACGTCTGAGGGCACAAGAGGATGTTGTCGCGCGGACACATGGCCGCGATGCGACATACCATGTGCTTTCAGAAGTGGCGAGTGCACCGAGGGAGTTGGATGCGACATTATTCAACCGCCATTGGTAGTTTCGGCGGCTATTCCTCCTTCTTCACTTCCAATGCACAAGTGCAGCATGCAGCTCTGTAGCTCCACTGATGCAAGCCCTAAAGTTTGGTCTCGGCTCGGACGCATTATTCCTGCAACTTGAAGTGTAGATGCGGAGCTCGTTGGGGGCAGAGTCAGTAGTATCACAGCTTTCGAGCAGCAACCTTTCCGCGGTTATGTCTATGACAAAAATAATCAAGAAAACAAATTCAGCATGGCAGACGAGTGGTTAATCATATTAATGCTCAATCGATGCAGCCGTGACATGGCGGCGCCGTCGAGCTTGTCCTTGAGTGCACAAGTTCGAGTTCGTGCGCTGTAGTGTGATGAAGGGAGCTCTTTCATATGTCGCCCGTTGCTGGCCGGGATAGCCTAGAAAGGTCAGTAGTAGTAAACAGCTGGCCGTGTCTAGCATGCTGATATCTACTGATACCAATAATACTGAAATTCATTAGCCGGCGGGGCCAAAGCAGCACCAATGCACACGGCTGAGTAGAGGGGAATTACCTGATTGTTGGCCTTGTCAGCGAATTAGCAGAAGCGAAAGTTCCGTACATTCGTTTCACGGGATTATTTAGTGCCCGGGTGTATATAGACAAACGCCTCCTGCATCGACAAGATGCACTGTGTCACACTTTGGTATTAGAGTCTTGTGTCGGCATGCTCGTGCCATGCCAATCGTACGAGCAGCCGCAGCTCGTCACATCCGAGCTTGAATGTGTAGAAGAAAGTTCGCGAGTATCGTCTGATGCCGCTCGGCATGGGAGTAGTTGCTTCAGATAATGAAAGGTATACTTCAAAGATGATTCAGTACGCGTACATTGACCTTTGAAAATCAGAACGAGAAAGAACTCAACCACTCCCGATAGTCCTGCCTCAGAAGATCCACCCAGACCACGAGCAAATCTTCGACCTCGATTTGAGTCCCACGTTCCCATTGTCGTCACCACATGCGTCGTCCGAGAACATTGCTAAGGACTATGGCGATTTACTATCACAATTGCCCGTCTTTGAGCCGTATAATCCACGCAATGACACCTTGAGTGAGGTCAGCGATGTCGGGCTACTGAACAGAAGGAGTGGAAGCTGGAGGGTGAGCAGCAGCAAGAGTCAACTGAGCAACAGGCACCGACGTACCGGATCGCTTGAGTATGGAACAAGCGGTTATGTGTACGATCCAAGCGCTAAAAGTAAGAAGAGTCCACAATCTGGCGCAGGACAACTTGAAAGTTCACAAGGGGTCGACGCTGCAGGTAGCGAAGGCATCTCGATCAATGCCGAAGTGCAGCTTGAATGGTTGTCGAAGCTACGCCAGATTGAGAGACGCCGTGACAGATTGCTAAGAGCCCAATTGAAGGTCGAAACAACGGAGAGACAATTGGCCACAGCGCGGGCAGATCTCAAGCGCAATATTAGAAACAGTGTTTCAACAAGTCGCAATTCAGATCTGAGTGATGCAGACGCAAGGACAAGGCTTGCGAGCCTATCTGCTAAGCTTCTGAACAAAATCACTGCTCTCGATGCTGTGGAAAAGGAGCTTCAGCTTCAGCAAAGGCAGGTAACTTTGAAACAGACGGAGTTCAGAACAGCGACAGACGACCTCTTCGCAATACTTGCAGCTGGCGCACGATTGGGTGACAGTGAGGCGAGTGTGGAGGATCGTCAGTACGAAGATGTAGCATCTGTCTCGGCTTCTCCTCCTTCGCAGCAACGACTATCTACAATTTCGGAATCACAACGAGAGCTTTCGGTAGTGAGTCCAGCAGACCAGCCGGCAATTGAGCAGAGCCGGTTGTCTGAGATTCAGTCTCTGGGATATCATTCCGAATTGCCAACGACGGGAGTCTCTAGGATACTTGAGATGGGGCCAGGTTCAAACGATGTCGAAATACATCAGCGCAGACCTCATCGAAGACCCGGAAGAGCTGCGATTGCAGAGGTGCCAGCCTTCGGCGCACAATTCAATCGATCTGACGTCGATGAGGCTACGATGAAGGCGGAGAGTAACAGATGGCTTCGGCCTTCTGAGAGCGTTCGACTTATACGCTCCAAAGACCTTGGGCCAGAGATGTCTACGAGTGAGCTAGTGTACGCCAAAAACATACAGTCGGCTAGAATAAGACGAGGCATTGCTGCTAAGTTTGCTGAGATAAATGTTGCCACATTTCATCTGAAGGATTGGCTGTCAATGTGGGGTTCGAGCATGTCGCAGAATTCGTGGACGGACTTTTGGGCGACCGTACGCTATGATACTCCTGAAGCAAGCGAGCGAAGACTTCCTCTCTGTGACCTTGTTGCGCCATTAGAAGACAAAGAGTTCGACGAATATGCGGTTGCGGCTACAGACTTTTTACGACAACTAGACGTGCATTCGTATCTAAAATCTCTACCACGACTGTCAGACATTGCAAAACGTAGTGCCAGTGTGGTGGTACAGCGCCATGAGACCAGTAAGACAGCCTCTCTTATAGAGAGCTTCAACACTAACCGTCATTTAGCATCGCCATCGTCGTCGCCCCGCAATCAGTCCCGACATCATGTACTCTCACGCATAGCCTCTTCACGTAGCGAGGTGCGGCTAGAAAACGTGCCAGGACAATCGCTCAATCGCATAGATTCTTTGCAGGATGAAGAAAATTCAGAAAGTGAAGGCGGTTTAGCTTTTGCACGCAAAGGCCTATCAGTACCGCCATCGACTGATGCTGACAAGAGAAGACCGCT
Source organism: Pasadenomyces melaninifex (assembly GCA_022813495.1). Classification (NCBI taxonomy): domain Eukaryota; kingdom Fungi; phylum Ascomycota; class Dothideomycetes; genus Pasadenomyces; species Pasadenomyces melaninifex. The sequence continues at coordinate 182,000 of JAKLMI010000028.1, read as the reverse complement.
GACGAACGCTGAAAAGGTCTCGCATGAAGTTTGTCAAGATTGAGCAGCAAGATAATTCGTCCGCAACAGAGTGCTCATGTTACTAATCCGACCTCAATTGCTTCTGGTAAATTAAGCCCAAGCAACGAATGATGCTCGGACCACAAGTAACTATAGTTTCGGAAATCTCAGTCTTCGAAATTGTGATGGCCAGGCGACATCAACGTCGAGATGATGAGCTACCTTCAGCACCCATTCGGGCTCACGCATGAATTGTCGAGCGACAAGCACGACGTCAGCATCAGGCTCTTTGCCACCTTGAGAATCTGTTACGTCCTTTGCGGCATTAGCCTCGTCAAGAATGGTCGATTCTTGAGAGTGCTCTTGTGCATGATCAGTCTCTTGCACCAGATCTCTGGCTTGGTCAGCATCTGTGATGAGGCCTACAGCACCAATGAATAGCTGTTTCCCTTCAGCTTTCACGGCCTTACGAATGCGGCCAGCATTTCGAGTTTGGTAGTCCTTGATTCGAAACTGAGCCATATCCTGAGCATAATGGTTCCCTCCAGAAGATACGTCAAGAAGGTCAATGCCTAGATCGGAAAGTCTCTTCGCGAGCTCCTCTGTGCTGTCCACATCCCAGCTCCCGCCGGCGGCTGACTCAAATTCGCTCTTCTCCAGCCACTCAGTAGCGCTCACCCGTAGAAACAGTGGCATGTCGTTGGGTATGACGCTTCTGATTGCAGCAATGATCTCTCGAAGCAGCCTCGTGCGTCCCTCAGAGTCACCACCATACTTATCGCGTCTCTTGTTGGTCACAGGAGACAAGAACTGGTGAATGAGGTACCCGTGAGCGCCATGAACTTCAATTACATCAACCCCAGCTCTGACTGCTCGAACAGCAGCACTCTTCCAGTCTTCTACCATCTCCCGTATTTCTTCTAAAGTCAACGCTCTTGGTTCCCAAAAGCCACCTTCTGGATCGTCCTGACTCTTACCATCCCAGACCTGCTCAGCACCACCTGTTGGTCCAACCACGTTCCGGGGCCATCCACCAACATCCTCTGTAGCTCGCATCCCGTTCCTCCTTCTGCCATCACGGCCAGCACCAATCCAAGGAGCAGCTTGACTGGCCTTGCGACCAGCATGAGCGAGCTGAACACCTATCAAAGCACCTTGACTGTGTATAAAGTCTGCCGTAGCCTTCAACGCATCGATCTGAGCATCGGACCACAAACCGGCATCATTTGGTGAGATACGTCCACAAGGCTGCACAGCCATAGCTTCACAGAAAATTAATGCTGCACCTTTCAGAGCATAATGTCCAAGCGTGGCAATATGATAAGGTGTTAAGCATCCAGCTTGCGGACCACTTGGTGCGACTGAGTATTGACACATTGGTGCTACGACAATTCTGTTCTTTAGTGTTTTGCCTCTGATCGTTAATTGCTGGAATAGTGTAGGTACATTCTTTGCGTTCTCAAAAGGTACACCTGGTGAGACTCCATGTTGAGGCGTAAAGAACGGGATGTTAGGCACACCGGGGTTGAGATTAGGTTGAGATCTTGTGGCCTTGGTATGCTGATCTGCAGCTGCTGCGTGTAATGGAAGAGATCCTTCAGAGGATGAGGGTGACAGCTTTGATGATGCCATACTATTTTGCGGATATTCTCGTTTTCTGAGAAGATTTCAGGTTCGGTCTAGCTTGGACTGGATTGTCGGATGATTGTCCTGGATGCCAATCTTTTTGCTACGTGAGGAAAATGCTTTATATCAAGACACCAACAAAGTGTAACTGACAAGGCTTTGTCCAATGACTAAGCCCAAGATTAGGGTTGGAAATCTAGGAGTCAGCTTGTTGCATATAATCCTGCGATTTTGCTGATAGAATAGCCGACAGCACGAATGCAGGATGACAGAATCCGAGCGTTTGTCACTTGATCGTGCTGTACCTTCGATATTGACAAGGCATAGTAGCTTTTTTAGAATGAGGCATTGCGTATGCTTTGAGTAACCGCGGCTAAACGAAAGCCCGGAGCTACATTAGACCGAAAGCCGAAGCTGGCTCAATTGTTTCTATAGCGCGAGTCGATAAGCACAAAGCAAAAATCGCAATGATCCGTTGCTTATTCCACAGTAGTGATGCGACGTTATGCTTACACTGCTTGCTGTTCTTGCTTCAACCTTAGACATTCGTTTGGAAGGCTTAAGTTTGGCATGTCATCCTAGATACTCGAAAGGCCAGCCATGCATTGTTTGAGTCAGAGCGAGAGGATTGCTCGATATTTCGTCTTTCCTAGCTTCAAGCTCTTCGACATCCCAATTCGCCCACAAATACTTCCTGGACGGAATGCATTTACCTTTAGTCGAAGCCAGCCATACAAAGAATTGTCCAGGTAGATCGGGACTATCCCAAGTCAATGCCTCTCTTGTGCCTGGTGGTGCCATTGCAATACTGCGATCCGACATCTCCGTAACGACCACTCCTGGATGGACGGCATAAACACGGAAGTTCTTGTCGTGGTCCATATCCGATGCACTGTACTCCACTAACTTTGCTTGTGCTAATTTCGATATAGCATACGAGGCAGGTGCTGTCTTCTGGCTAAGTGCATCAGCATATGCCAGACATGAGTTCATGAGAATCAGAACTCGATCTTCACCACTAGTGTTTGGCTGGTTTGTAAAAGCGTGATTTATGATGAAAGAACCTTTCACGTTTGCTTCGACAGAAGTCCAGAAATTGTCCACCGAAGATTCATACAGCTTGCCTTTCTCCGCTAGATGACTTGCGCTGTGTATGCAAACGTGGATTAGGCCGAATTTCTCATGAATCTCTTGGAAAACGTCCTGCACGTTGTGAGATTCCGTGACGTCCATCACACGAACAGTTACGATAGTGCTGAGACTTTGAGACTCGATGATCTTCCTTGTCTCCGCTAGTGTGCCTTCTTGTCGACCTGTTAGCACAATGATACCAGCCTGGGCTCGAGCAAACGCAATTGCTGTAGCTCTACCGATGCCACTGCCTGCACCTGTGATGAGCACGACCTTACCCTTGGCAGATAGTTCGGCCCGGGTTGGGTCAATCGCCGGATAGGTCGCGTGATGAAAGATCTTGGTGAAACTTGGCCATTGCATGCCCATTATGGGCCCTAGGTCTGTAGAGATCTTAATCTGTGTAGAAAAATTAGAGCATATGACGAGATTGAAGGGCATCAAAAGAATGCTCGTGGTATAGGAAATGCGTGCCAGTTGTACTATGGACATCCTTGAAAGTCGAATTTGTGGAGCCTGGACTCGGTTAGCCTTCTTTTGCGAACAGCCGAATTTCAAAACACGCCAGCTTAAAAGCTTGCTTAGATCAGTGAGAGAGGAGAGCAGGGTCTTAGAGCATGCAGAAAAGGCCGGCAAACAACAAAACGCATAGAAGGAAGCCAAGCCCAGAATCCTGTTGAAGTTGCGCGTCTCTTGCTTGTATATGTAATCGGCAAGCATGGGACCGCCAGCAATTATGTATGCCACAGGTGATTGAATCACGAGTTCATGTCATGCCATCAACCTACCAGATCAACTCATGTCCTTCCCGATGCCAAAACGTGCCTGTGGACTCCATGCCTTTGACCTTGACTACGTTATTCCAGAGTTTGTGTGCTGCCTCGTCAGGGTCAACGAATTCCTTACCATCTGCGCCTGGCAATAATCCTGATCTAACGAAACCAGGATGGATCATGAGAACAGGTATGTTCTTCTCCTTCAAGTCCATAGCCATGTTCCGGCCGATCGCGTTTGCTGCAGCCTTAGAAGATCGATATGCGTACATGCCACCACTGGTATTATCGCCAATGCTGCCTACACGTGACGTAAGTATTGCAATCTTTGGATTTGAAGATTTTCGAAGATTCGGCAGGAGCGCTTGAGTCATGAACATAGGTCCATAAGTATTGACCGCAAAGACTTTCTCGAACGATTCTAGAGTCGTGCCTTCCAGCGAATCCTTTTCACGAGCAAAAGCAATGCCTGACAATCGTCAGCGGTCGACGAAGCTGGATGTGTGTTACCAACCCGCGATATTCAGAAGCAAATCGACTGGTTCGTGATCCAGACTCTCTGCAAAACGACGAATCGACTCGGGTGAAGTTACGTCCACTTCGCTCGCTTTAGCTGCACTCAAAGCTTTCAAGCCATCACCAGCATTGCGATCTATGGCGTAGACCTTATAGCCCTATCGTAGGTGAGACACCACAAACGTTTGTTCACTCGAGCTCAATGCTGACCTCGTCGATCAGTACTTTAGCAAAAGCATTTCCAATGCCAGAATTGGCGCCAGTCACGACTGCTGTTGGCATGATATGACACTGGTTCAAGCAGCATCAAGTAGATGTCGTACACGAATCTTGCTTCGTGCCACACGAGAACTCACAGTCTCTCACTATCGAAATCGAACGTCATGCATTGTTGATCTAGTGATATGACGTGCTCATGCTGATTGCGAAGGAGAGCATTGAAGTAGGGAGTATGTTCGGCCTCTGAGCCATGGTGAGCTTCGGGGCTGGACAGGGCGTGTTGCGAAAGAGATTCAATTGGAGCCTCCCCCATATCGATAATTTCGGGGCACCGTTTGTTAAGCCAGATAGTGCCTATCCAGCGAGATAACCCCCCAATCGGCATGTCTGCAAGCTTGCGTCTGTGCCAGGTAAGACAAGACGATGGCAGGTTGAGTTCATGGTGATTCAATCGCCACGCAATCTCTCATCGTCGTGCAGCCATATTCACTATGCTAGTATGCAGTAACCACTGCCAAAGCCAAATGTTACCAATGCCGTGTTACGAAGTGTTGCGCAAGAAGGGCAGTTGATTGTCAAAGCGAGCACGTGCTGTCAATCGCGTGGCTAGGGTCAATGCTCGAGCATTACACAGAGCGGTTGTCGCACACATTCCGTGAGCTGCTTCCATCGCGCAGCCGTCCTGCAACACACAAGAATGTCCAGTATATTCCCTTAGGCTCAGAATCTCCACCACTAGGACATAGGCGTCAAGTTAGTCTCTCGAGCTTCAGTCCGCGCAAAATAACATGGCTCATTTGCGTTGCTCTCCTGCTTCTTATCGTCCTCTTTGCTGCGACGACAACAGGTTACGTCTGGACGGGTCCCAAACGGCAGAACGGTCCTGGTATTGTGCCCGATGATGGTCAATCAATTCCACTCGGAAAATCGATCTATCGGAATGGTAGAGAGGTCTTCTGGTGGGAGCAGTTTCCACGTCTAGTTGGCTACTACAGAGGTCGCAAAGATGTGGTTTCGTCAGAACATTACATACCAGAACAGGAACAGGATGGACAGCCCTTCGGACCACTGGACGGCAGCCCAGTTGGACTCGTCCATTCTGTAGATCCTCCTCCCGAAGACCTTGTCACTTGCTCAATCATATCACCATTGATTCCAGCTTTAGCTGGCCTTCCTCAAGGCATGAGTGCGCCTATGTTTGGATCTATGGAAGAGCTTGGACTCGACGATAAACGTTGTTACGATCGCATACATCGATACGGACCCTATGGCTTGGATATGCCTGAAGCGTCAGGTGGACTCGGAATTGAATTGCGTGGTGATACTGAAAGAGACAATGAGCTGGATCGACTGGACTTAACACGCATAAATTGGAATTTGGCCCAAGAGGACTGTGTGACAAGGAATGCAGCTGCTCTTCAAAATCGTACCAGAACAGCCTTCATCTTGCGCACATGGCATGCTTTCCAGTATACTCCGTACCACATACTCATGCTCAGAGCAATAGTCAACGAGTTGGCCCTGCGCAGTGGTGGCCAGATCTACGTCCACTTCCTCATTCATGTCCAGGACGACTCAATTCCAATATGGGCCTCTGAAGAAGTCTACAATCAGACTCTGGAAGCCAGTCTACCAGCTGAGTTTCGAGGTATGGGTACATTGTGGTCGGTCGCTCAGATGAAGCTGATTTATCCTCCTCCATTCCCAGAGAGCATTGTTAATTTTTCTGGTGGCGATGTTTACGACGCATACAGATCTTTGCACTTTCCATTGCAGTATTTTGCTGCCAGGCATCCTGAGTTTGACTATTTCTGGCAATGGGAAATGGACATACGAGTAACAGGTCATTACGGGGAATTGTTAGACAAGATCGCTGCTTGGGCAAACAAACAAGATCGCAACCATTTGTGGGAGCGTTCTTCGAAATTCTTCATTCCTGCATTGCATAATACGTACAAAAACTTCACAAAATCGGTAATCGCAGAAACTACAGCTCTTGGACTCAAACCAGTGAGCAAGCCGCAGCTGCCATCAGATCAGCTCTTACCCGTTCCTGCTCAGCCAGGTGCTGAAGCGGATATCACAGATCTAATCACTCTATCACCACTTTTCGACCCGACAAATACACGATGGGCTTTCCACGAGGACATCACTGGCTACGGAGACGAAAGCAGACCGCCAACACGAGCGGCACTAATTACAGCTTCACGCATGTCTCGTCGACTGCTGATGCTTATGCACGAAGAAACATTCAAGAACAAGCATACAATGTTCCCAGAAATGTATGCAGCATCGATTGCATTCCATTATGATCTGAAAGCTGTATATGCACCAATCTCAGTCTATTTGGATCGTGACTGGCCAGCCGAGCACGCAAATGAGATTTTCAACAACGCAAAATTGAGCAATGAGAGCATTGCGATGGGCCTTAACGGTGGCGGAGGATATTTTCATGGCCCAGGCGGTAGTGTATTCGGACCAGGCGAACACGTATTTAGAGGTGCATCATGGTATAGTAATGCTGGATTTGCAGGATACCTCTGGCGAAGATGGCTAGGTAATGAAAATGGGAATGATGAGATTGAATGGGAAATGAACGAAGGACATGGACGGATGTGTTTACCAATGATGATACTGCATCCTATCAAGAATGATGCTTGACAACATAGAGCTGATACATAATACGAAGCAAGTACATAGTTTGACCATACATTATTGCTCTGTGCTCAAAATTCTAACACTGCTTTTCTGTCCTTTCGAACCTGTATTACATGCTCACCACTTACTCATACGAGGCTGTCGGTAGAGCCCTCTACCGATGATTGCAGCTTAGCCAAACTCCACAACTTGATGCCCACTATCCTCGGATATCTTACGCGAAAAAGAGGTACCACAAACGCGAATCCCCTCGCAAACTCCTATCCTTCAGTTACTGAGATCGAGTCTGCGCCATTCACCGAGACGTGATCGTCCTCAGACTCTTCTCGTTCTGCTTGCTTATCCACCGCAGAGGCGCCACCGTCCTCCATGTCAACATCCATATCGATTGGTGAGCTCAGGTCAGATGTTTTATCGGACATCTTCTCATCGTCTTTCGGGCCAGCATCTACAGATCCAGCACGACTGTTACCTCGTCGGAGCGACTGAGTATGAGCTTCTTCATCAACGCTACCTTTCTTGTCACCATTGACTGCCGTCCAACCTTTCGAGACAGGTATGGTGTCGGCGAGGTTCTGCGATCCAGAGCTGGTCCTTGAATATTTGCGGACTGGCTCATCTGAATCAAGTGGTCGTGATTTGGCGAAGGATGGTCTAGGGATGCTATCGTTGGCCTTAGGTGGTGGACCTGGCTGGTAGATCACTGGTCGTGGCGGATTTGTGCTTGAGACGGCGACTGGGATACATGGATATGCATCATATGGTGAGATATAGTGTTGATTGATAACTTTGCCTAGCATGTGAGGGGGCAAAAGGTTAGAATAAGGGTATGCTGGTAATACGTATGCATTCAGGTTAGGATCGTAATATGGAATACGGAAGCCGTTACCGTCTGTTGGCGGCGACTGCTGCTTCTTATCTGTTGCTGCTGGTTGTTTAGGTGTCGGAGCTGGACTGCCGTTTATCTTGCTGGAAGAATCATTGCGAACGAGCAGCTTGATCTGTTGTGTTGGTCTTTGTGGCTCACTGGTATCGGTATTAACGACGATAGTATCGACGTCATCTTCAAATCCAGATGCCTCATGGTGCATTGCTGGGTGGCCATTCGTACTGGGACGATGAGCAGCCGAAGGAGGTGGTAGGAGATTCAGAGGTCTTTTGACTGGTGGAGGTTGCTGGAAGCGTTGATGAATGAGATGAGAGTCAGAGACTCGCAAGTATTGTGTCGCTTCTGCTTCACTGAGATACTGCATCTGTCGCTTAGTTGGTGCCTTGCCCATTGCAGCTCGCTCCATTGCCTGTTGACGCTTCAACACCTCACGAGCCTGTAGATAGGTGAAAACGCCACGCTCGGGCTCCGCCCACAAGCACTCTCTGAGCTTCTCGCCCTTCTCACGGTTAGGCTCGCGACACACTGCACATCCTTCATGACCATCGCGTCGACCGCCGCAAGCTCTACCATAGTGCGAGCACGTTAGGCAGTACTCGTGATCATGCTTACGCTTATTACCTCCAGCACGTCCTCTAGCTTGTGGCGGTGGATCGCCGACCGATGTGTCACCGATTGACTCTCTGACTGACGTCTTTGCCACGTCGGACTTCTTTGGTCGACCTCTGCGTTTGCGGGATGGTTCAGGTTCAGGCTCTGGATCAACATCTGGCGCCGATGACAGTGAAGAAGAATCGGCTGTATGTCCTCCATCAGATGCCTGCTCATCACCGTCTTCGAGTTCAGGACTCGAATCTGGCTCGGGGTAATCTTGTCGCTCTACCTTGAATTTCATTCTCTGACTTGTTCGGCGTGGTGATGTTTTGACGTCTTCGTCCTCATATACTTGGACTCGAGTAGCTTTCGTGTCCTTGAATCGTGCCATCGAAAACAAAGTAAGAAATCTGCATAATACAAAGGCTGTAGTTCGCGAAGTGGGTGAAACGAGGTTTTTTGCGAGGTTGGCGTTTGTTGTTTTTCTTAGTGGGTCCACGCGCTTCACCTGTGACACTCGCTGATTAGTGGGTGTAAACAACTTTTCCGAAGTGAAGATGTCCAAGGCAAGTAGAATTAAAATTATGATTTTGGTTGAAGTGTTGTGGTGAAGGAAAGTGAAGGAATTTGCGAAACGCGTGTGTCGGAGAAATGCTGCCTAGCATAATCTCGAGTTGCACTTCTTAAGGCTGCACAGGAACCTTCACTCTTCGGTGGGGCTGCTAAGCCCAATCACGGCACGCTAAGTGGCCCTACCAAACATCCGAAGCACTCTCCAATAGCTGCGACCACAAATTATGCAAACGCACATTCAGCAAACAACATCTATTGCCACGCTTGGCATTGCTTTCGAGATAGTAAATATTCAATCATTATCTACGTAAAATTCGCGAGGCAATAAGACTAGCTCATTGCTCTCGAAAGTGATCCGGTGCACCACATTGCATACAGACACGAATAACGACACATCCAGCTCATACTCACGAACCACGTTATGCATTCCGAAGCTAGGAGAAATCGAAGTAAAGTTGAGATCGTCCAGGGCTATCCCAGGACGTAGCGGGTGGACTCGAAACGGTGCATGTCGCCTCAACGAGGTCCAGAAACCATTTGTATCCAGAATCGTGCTGCATGGGCATACATTTTTCTGGACCTGAATGCGCTCTGTGCGCTGCTTGCGTCTGTCTCCGATCCTAGTCAATGCCCACAACCTATATTCTACTCTTTTCAACCTGGCTTGAATAATGCGAAGCGGGTCTTCCTTCTCAGTCTCGAGTTTAACAGACAGGTCGATATGCTCCGAGAAGGCTGCATAGCGAGGTAGCCAAAGCGTCAGTTGCAATGACTCCTCCTTTTCTCTGACGTTTTTGATAAGGTGCATCAATCGTGAAAAGTTGTTGCATTGGGTTGGCATACGCCAGCGGCCAATATCAGACAGTTTGACCATGAAATGTTGCCTGAGATACACTGCACAGTCTGGAGCAGGACCAATTCGTGCGACCCGTTTTGGCGAGTATTGAATAGCCACCGTAGACGTGCTGTTCTTCGAAGCTGATGCCTCCTCTGCACGGTACACTGCCATCGCTATACAGTATATGACATCCACACAACCATCCGCATCTCTATAACAGAATGAAGGCGGGAGGTCATTGGCCTTTGGTAAGCTGAACTCGAAGTCCCACTTATGTTGACCTTTCAGAAGTTGACGTGATGGGTCAAGCCGTCGATTGTGCGAGAGGATCTGCAATTGTTTGTGAAGAATATGCTTTTTGGTACAACGGGGGTATGATGAAGGAGTGATAACCTGACAAGCCGCCAGTAAGGAGACAAGTACATACTTACTCAGCAGGGGACTATCCAGTGTCAAATTGGCAGTGCCACGAACGGTATCGCCTGGTCCATAGATGGTATATGGCTGGTCGACGAGTGGAAAGAAGCTGAGCTTGTCATTGCCATTCATGACTGCCTCCTAGGATCGTGTGCTGGAATAATTGACAGCCATCCGCTAAAGAGGATGTCAAAGATGGAAATTGTTACTGTTTCCAGAATCTTGCTAACAATATATCGTTTAGTCCTGTTTGAATGAATATGATGTTATCCAAAATTGTTATTGACACTCATATTGACAATATCAGCTTTCAGATGACTTCGACCACTGGCAGTCCAGAAGTCATCTTCGCACAGCGTTGATGGTCCTGCGTGACTGCTTGACGTGCAGTATTTCAATCAGTAGGCACGAGTGCGTAACAACAAAAGGCATGAGATTCAACGAGAATTTATCCAGCAACTTTGTAGATATCGAGGACATCACGACTACCAATTGTCGGTAGGCCCTGTTCCCTGAGACAAAGCCCAAGGCTTTCGGAATAAGCACTATTCTCGGGCGTCCACGCTCTATACGCCGCCCAAAAGAGTAGACCACGTTCGCCCGTCCTCACAAGCAGTATCGAACGTCGGGATTGGGAAAATATGACGCTATCTTCAGCTAACAGAATGACATTATTGTGCACAGCAGATGCGCGAGCTACGAAGCTATAGTTGAAGGAACAAGGAAGAAAGAGTATAGTGCTTGCCAGCGCTCCTGCACATTATCAAATATGGCATCATTGAGAAAACCTGCTCCGAGGCGCAATCCGTCTATTCTGGTATATCCTCAGTGAACGAAGCACATACTTTGCACGATACTAACAGCTTCTGTAGGCTTCAGACGTAAATCCAGGCGAGCGCAGACCGCAGGTCAATCGTCGACAGCCTTCACGATTCATTACTGTTGACAGTGTTTTACAATATGCTTCTGACATACCATCGGCGCAGCAGCGCAGACCCCAACGACCACGCCAGTCTCGAACAACTTCTGGTCGACCACTGGATCCACGGCTGACAGGTCGATTCGCCCCTCCGCACATGCCGCCCCGGTCGACCAAAACATCCGAAAAACTCGTGCTTCTCCCGGAAACGCTCGAGGAAGAAGATGAGAAGGGCGAGTTCGGTCCCGGCGGCGACGACAGTGGACCTCCCCGAGGTGACGAGAATTACCGTCAGCCAGGTCGCGAGAAGACCAAAAGCTATGCAGAGCGTCTACCGAAGCATAGACGTACGGAGAAGGAGCTTCCCAGAGTTACAGCATTCTGTACTGCTCAAGCATACAAGCTCGTGTCTACAGCTACTTTCATCAGACAAAGGCATGGAGCTCGTACAAAGCTCTACGACGATTGCCTATACTGTGCCTACCACCTTCCTTTACTACCTGGTACAGAGGGATATCGAATACTGAGCAGTCCCCCCGCAGTCAGCGCAAAAGGTGGCATGGTCCTGGATGAGGCAATTGAGCGCAGCGAACAACGAAACTATCGTGGCGACTTCGATGCGGAAGAGGAAGAGCATTCGGTCAGAGGTGATCCTATACATGAAGAGCACGAAGACCCGGCTCATTACGAGAACGAGCACGATGGGCATACACAAGTCAATGGTACGAGAAGAGACAGCACAGGCAACTTTTCCAATCGATCGACAAGTCCGACAGGCAATTCAGTACCGACTGACGCATATCGCTTCGCTGAGATGTTCGTGTTCTCGTACGGGGTTGTAGTTTTTTGGAACTTCAGCGAAAGACAAGAAAAAGACGTCCTAGCAGACCTGACTTTCGCCACCATGGTCGATGAGAAGAACCACATAATTTCGCCCCTGTCGCTTACGACAAATCCACTGGATGAAGAAGATTTCGAAACAGAAGAATTCCATTTCGAGTACAACAACGAGCTCTCGAGGCCGCGCATTTACAATGACATGATCACCCTTCGTAGTGGGGATCATATGATCAAACTAGCAATCAGTCACGCAATCGCTCAAAGCACAAAGCTATCTTTCTTCGAGGAGACCATGGCTGCTCAAATGGAAGAGGCGAAAGATGTGCCATCACGGCTTGCCAAGACCGGTGAGCTCGGAATGAATCGAGAGGAGGTGATTAAGTTGCTAGGAGGACTTTTCAAGAGTCGGGTGGACGTTAACCTATGTAAGTACTAAATGGTTCCGCTCAATTGCAGGGAAGCACTAACAGAAGCGACAAGCCTCTAACGTGCTTGATACACCCAATCTGATATGGGAAGACGAGCCAACACTACACCCGCTCTATTCTGCATTGACAGAATATCTCGAAATCAAACCACGCATACAAGTGCTGAACGAAAGATGTCGTGTGTTCCTGGATTTGGCCGAAGTGTTGTCGGACTACGTTTCCGACAATAAGATGTCGCGAATTACCTGGATCATCATTGTCTTGATCTGTATCTCGATCCTCGTCACTTGCTCCGAAGTGTTCCTCAGATTCGGCATTCTGACCAAAGGCGGTCATAAACCAGGTAGCCAGCCAAGTCTGCAGTTATCACACAACCTGCTCTGAAATACCGTCGGATTTAGGCGCACGAGCTCAACTCTCTGGGATCGATGTAAGAACATTGCTGCATATTAGTCTGGGGAATGAATCACACTAGCGAGGAGCTTAAGGCGCGACTACATTTTCCTATCTCTTGGCATACTAGCGTTATTCATCTGACTTGCATGAAGGCCATCGCCTTTCGCCTATGACAATAATTGCCGTCCAGATGCGAGCCGTCTGGGCAGAAGCTTTCACAACACCAGCTATTAATACCAGCACAAAGTCGTTACACATTGTATGCTTGTTCGCGACACATGCGGCCGTCGGCGTCATCATCTTTCAAATCTGTTATATGCTGAACATCAACTTCGGCCTCGCCGTACGGGCCAGAGTCGTGACTTTGATAACATTAATTCATCAAGGACCAGTCAAGGCGCAGACGGAAGCCGCTATCCATAGCGTGTCTCTGGCGTGTCTTGGCTTTAGTCCTCTAAGAAATCTGTTCCTTAGCGTCCTATGGCTGTAAGTAAGCACCCGAACCGCCTGTCATCGGAGGCTTTCATTGGGCGTAGCACAACATGATGCTGCAGCACGACTTGCCATGCGACCAGCAAACCCTCCTCGTCAAGTCGATCTGGGGATGGAAGCCTTAGCCGATCAGGAAGGTCGACGTTGCAACGAGTCGATATGCACCAGCAGCCAGACCAGGAAAATGAACTCGCTCAGGTGGGCAAAAGATTCTCCAAGTCCGTTTCAAGCTTAGGTGAGTCTTGGCAGTGTGATTTTCTGTGAGCGCCACGGTCGATCTTCGTGATTTCTGAGGTCACACAGATTGATGTAGATGGCTAAAATTAATCGCTCTGTCTTACGCACTGACTCGCACCAGCAGCACAACTGACGTTTCGCATGCGCGACATGCCAGTTTCTTGGACTCGTTGATTCACAGATACAATGTGCCCACCTGTAATCGGCGCAGATGAAAGTAGTTCCTGATGGTGAGGTTGCACCTGGGTGCGCCGTTCAATCGACCCCAGGTCACTGTCCAGCCAGTGAGATTACTTCTCTAGGGACCCTCGTCGTGGCTCTCAAAGTTTTGTGACGCTTAGCTGCTCCACCACCAAAGTCCAGAGACTTGCGATATCATTTCCTGGACCGTTCTCCAGGTTCGTCGCAGTCTTCCCACCAACGAGAAGCTGTAGCAGCATTCGGCCGTGCGATCTACTTTCGTCTTAGAACCCTGCAAAGCTCTTTCCTTATCTTTGCTCTTCCCATTTCAGCTTCACACACAGATCGAGTAGCGTATCAATGTCAGGTGCTCTTGTTACTACTTTACTTGCTCTCGTTCCCGTGCTTTTCATTGCTTTAGCCTTTTTCCGAAGCTCTTTCTTGACCAAATACCTCGACGACCCAAATATCAAGAGGCCGCCAAGATAAGCGGAATGGAGAAGGAAACGAACTCGCATCAAGCGGCGCCTGAATATCAGGAGGCTGATGTAATGGGAGCTCGTGCTGGGACGGTCCCTAACCATGGCTCGCTGCCAGCGCACGGACACAACCCATCGTTGCAGCATGGCGTAGACGCAAACCCCGATCTAGCTCTTCATTATTCGCACGAGCACCAACATGGCCACCTTCATCATGGTCACAAGGCCTCTATCGTCCAGGATCAAAGCGAGCCGGTTGTATATGCGACCGGTGCCGAGTCGAACAACAGAGACCTCTTGACGAAGTCAACGCAGGATTATTCGTCGCATAAACTGCGAGATGAGAAGGAGATGGGTGTTAACGATGCTGAGCGGGGAGTTGTCAGCCCAACGCGTCTCTCCAGCGAAGAGGGTGATGGCAAGAAGCACAGAGTCTCTTCTTATTACAGAAGGTATAGAATTTTTGTGCATCTGGCAATATGGTGTCTGTTCACAGCTTGGTGGATCGTTGGTCTCGTCAAGTACAGACATACCTCTCTGGGTTGGCTGAAACCATTTCTGGTGTATCTTGCAATTACGCTGCGGCTGATCACATTCCATCTCTCCGCGAACAAATATGTGTTGAGACCGATGGCTTTCGTCTGGAACAACACTATGGTTCGAGTTTATGATATGATCCCAAAGAAATTGCATCAACCTCTCGCAGCAGCTGGCACCGTCGTCGTCGTCCTTCTGGCAACATTTGTCTCCGAGCCTTATGAGGACAACACACGCGCCAATCGTGCAGTCTCACTCTTTGGTTTGATTGTCATGCTTGCGCTTCTGTATGTCACCTCGAGAGACAGGAAGCGCATTCAGTGGCATACCGTTATTGGTGGTATGCTCTCACAGTTCATCATAGCACTGTTCGTGCTCCGAACGCAGGCAGGATACGACATTTTCAATTTCATCTCGTTCCTGGCTCGAGAGCTGCTTGGCTTCGCTCAGCAAGGTACTGCTTTCCTGACCGCTGAAAGTGTTACACAATTGCCATACTTCTTGATTGGTGTCATTCCTCCGATCATCTTCTTCGTGGCTCTGGTTCAACTCCTCTACTACACTGGCTTGCTTCAGTGGTTCGTCGTCAAATTTGCAACTTTCTTCTACTGGTCCCTCCGTGTTTCAGGTGCTGAGGCTGTGGTGGCTTCAGCAACTCCATTTATAGGTCAGGGCGAATCTGCTATGTTGATTCGGCCTTTCGTACCACATCTCACACTCGCCGAACTTCACCAAGTCATGTGTTGCGGTTTTGCAACCATTGCAGGTTCAGTTTTGGTAGCATATATTGGGCTTGGATTGAGCCCACAGGCTCTTGTCTCGTCCTGCATCATGTCTATTCCAGCTTCACTGGCTGTTTCTAAGATGAGATATCCTGAGACCGAAGAAACCATCACCTCTGGCCGTGTTGTTGTCCCCGATGATGACGAGCACAAGGCTGCGAACGCCCTCCACGCTTTTGCCAATGGCGCCTGGCTCGGTATCAAGATTGCTGGTATGATTGTCGCGACTCTTCTTTGCATTATCGGTCTTGTTGGCTTGATAAACGCACTTCTCGGCTGGTGGGGACGATTCTTTGGTATTGAGGATCCACGACTGACTCTGCAACTCATTCTTGGCTACCTTTGTTATCCGGTTGCATTCTTGCTTGGTGTTCCTCGACAGGACTTACGACAAGTCGGCGAGCTCATTGGTATCAAGGTCATCATCAATGAGTTTGTTGCTTTTACCACACTCAAGTCTCCAGAGTATGCCGGTCTGAGTCCGCGATCTCAACTCATTGCCACATATGCTGTTTGCGTAAGTCTTCATGCTCAACTCCTGTCGAATGTGATGCTAATATATACTAGGGCTTTGGCAATCTGGGGTCGCTTGGCACACAAATCGGTGTGCTTTCGCAAATTGCACCGAACAGAGCAGGAGACGTTGCCAAGGTCGCGCTTTCTGCTCTGTTCTCCGGTGTCATCTCGACACTGAGCTCGGCCGCTGTCGCCGGGTTGATTGTCCAAGGTCAAGGTCAAGAGCTCATTGCGTCCTAGACCTGACGCAGGATGATGTACAACGGCTGATGACGTTCATGAAGTTCATGATTCGACGGTAATGTTGCAGCATATCGGCGTCTCGTCATAATCCCTGCCATCTATAAGTCAAGATAGCAAAAATATTTCGACACTTTCGCTGTTGCTCGTTCACCGTTGCTCGTCTGGGTTCCATTTCTGTTCTTCCAACATCTTGAATTGCATCACCATTTGCATGTCCTTGCATTGTTTTGTTCTTCAGACTTTGGCTGTCACAATGAAAGAGGCTGAAAGATGCTGAATGAGGATAATTGCTGATCGTTTGCAGGTCGAAATTTAGCTAAAACCTAATCAATACATTGCTCTTGCCTCGATGGATCTGGGGACAAAGAATGCAGACGGAGACTATCCTTCGGATTGAGAAATTTGCATCAGCGCACGCGTCATGAGTCGATGATCTCGCCTTCTCTTTGTGCTAATCGTTGAGCATGAAGAGATGAGGTGCATTATACGGACGGATCACGAAAAAAACCCGACGCGAAGCTACTACTCTGCTACTACTATCATGATTTGACTACAGCAAGCATTGACATTGCCCTACGGTGATAGACGGAAACTCTCACTGCATCTCGCAGCATCATAAGTATTGTTGTCAATCTCGCGACTTCTACCGGATATAGCTGGCGAAAAGCTAGAAGTAAGGCCATGTTTTTGGCACTGGTCTGTCAAACACCGGCTAAAGCCGCAAAAGACCGAGCATGAGGGCTTGCGCTGTAAAAGAGGCACCAAGTAGATCTTACTTCATAGAGCATCGAGCATGCCGTGACTTGAACCAAGATGCAGTTCTGGGATTTGATGTCCTCGGTGACTGGAACAGTGCGAGGAAGCGGTACAGTGCTATCTATCAAGCATGGCTCTTTACATCTTCCCCAAGCTGTGTTAGGGCCTCTTCATATTTCTTGGCCCACTGCTCCTTGTCAATTGTGACATTGACCTTCTGAATAGTCCTGTCTGCTCTACCTATAGCTTTCTTCTCATCGTCGTTGCTACTTTTTCCGCCAATCGTTTCCCAAAACCACTTCCCCTGTCTATGCTCGACCAAAGTCCAAGCCTTGCCGGCTAATCCCGCTCGCGCCGTTCTGCCAACGCGATGGACATAGGTCAACGCACTTGTAGGGACATCATAGTTGATCACATGCTCGAGCTGTGGTATATCGAGACCACGAGCAGCTAAATCAGTGGAAACCAGTATACGTGTCTTACCACTCGTGAAAGACTCGAGAATCTGAGCTCGGCTGCGATTCAGAGCTTTGCTGGACTTCTGATCGACTTTGGACGAAGACGTCGATTTCGTGAATGTCGCAATAATCGGAGCGAGCATTGGGGAGAGGATCGACAAAAGGCGAGAGAGGCGATGTGCTGATTCCGTGGATTTGGTGAAGATAAGAACTCTTTGGTCTGCTAGCTTGCTTTGGTGCTTCTGGAGAAGTTCTGCCAGGAATTTTCGTTTCACACGATTCGATCCTTTTGACGCCTTGCTCGAGACCGTGCCATCTGTCATAGACGATGAGTCGCTCCTGGTGTCTCCGTCGCCTGATCTATCAGAGCTATCTGACCCCGAGTCGCTGTCTTCGGTTAGTGCTGAAGTTTCCAGTGAGCCAGCACCTAAAAGAGCTTTTGCGTCTTCCTTCAGGCCATCTCGGAGCTCAATCTCTGACATTCGCTTGAAGACGTGCTTGTTCAGCAATTCTAAAAGGTATAAAGGTTTGTTTTCACTGTCCTTCAGAGCGACAGCGTGCTCTGATAGTCGTGGCGGTAGCTGATATTCAGCTGCTTCGTCACGCGACGGTGTATCTTCCTGGATGTCCTCACTCTCAACCACTACCAGTTTCGGATTTCTCAGATCAAGGCTTAAAAGTTGCGAAATGTCGTGAGTCATGGTTGCAGAGAGCAAGATCTTGGTCACTGCTCGCTGCGGAACGTCCATGTGCATGTGTTTCAGCAATAGATCTCGTGGCTCAGTAGCTTTCGTGGACTTCAAAGCAGGAAGGACAACGTCAAGCCACTCATGGTAGCTCTCATCGAGCAAACGATCTGCCTCATCTACTATGAACCAGTGCACATCATCCAGAGTGAAGCCCTTAGTGTGTTGTAGGTGCTCGATCAATCTGCCAGGAGTACATATCAGAATGTCAATCTTTGAGTTGTATTCCTTGATACGTCCGTAGTCGGCTAAGCTGTCTTCCTGGAGTGCTTGATCAATAGTGTTCTCCAGCGAAAAAGTGTCCCAATCAATGGGTGCTTCTTGTTGTCTTTTGTACTCTTCTGGATTGTAGACAGAAACCTCCTCTACTAGGAGTGCCTGTTCTTCTGTCAGAGTTCTGCTGCCTTCGGCAGTTCCGATCCGTATGTCAATACCAGAAGCGCATGACTCGATAGTGTGCTGAACTTGTTTTACCAAAGCTCGCGTCGGCACTACTATCACCGCGCGTAGGCGTACTATTCTGCGATTCCGTATCTCGTTCAGAATTGGTAAGACGTAGGATAGCGTCTTTCCAGAACCAGTAGCCGCTGCTACGCAGAGATCATTGCGATATCGTAAGCCCTTATCCAGTAGTAGAGGGAGGACTGCAGCTTGTACTGGTAAAGCATGTTCTTTCTTTTGCACCTTTAAATTCTGCACAAGTGTTTTCTGTAACGACAATTCCTCAAACTTGCATTGGACTTCTTGACCAACGCGAACGGGCTTCCTCAGCCATTCAGGCTCTGCGGAATATGTCGGTCGTTCTTGCGGAGGTGGGTTGATTCGTGGCTGGGGAATCGGCTCCAGGTTATTGACTATGGCAGCACGGTCTGGATGAACAGCAGGTACAGCAGTGTCTGCTACTACTTCTGATTTTGGCGCTGCCGGATGTGATTCAGATTTATGTCTGGCTTTTTCGAATCGCGAAAGTACCCTCGTGTGTTTGGAAGATTCATCATGCCCATCGGCCTCGAGCACCGCTTCTGTTGGCACACCGCTAGCATGTTTCTCATCTTCACGACTCTTCTTCTTCTTCTTTTCTTTGCGCGGGGGTTTCTTGATTCCGGATTCTTCTGGCCGACTCTCTGCAGTCAGCGTGCCAGGGACGGCAGATGCATTGGTATCTTCTCGATTGGTTTCGTCGTTCAGCTTACGCTTCTTTGCTGGAGTATTTAGTCTGACAGTCGCTTGACGTTTGGCTGATGCCGTTTTCGCTGTTTGAATAGCATCTCCTCCATTTCCAGCAGCAGTTGTTCGATTTACGACCTCGGTGTTAGCACTAGTCGGTGGGACGTATCTAGCATAGAATTTGGACATCATCACATCGAAGCTGGCGCTCGTCCTGAAAGACGTGTCTCGTCCGAACTCTTTTTGTGAAAGTTTACGGTCGTACACAAGACACATTCGTGCACCAGTCTATTCAATCAAGCACTCTTAATATTCACTCCTTCTAGATCGGGAACGAGCACGATACGTATGTCGCCGAAGCAGTACACCGAGTAGACTCAGACTATCAATGGCTTCACAACCTTTGCGCAAGAAGCAGAGAGCAAGATCTGCTGCCACAGGATGCCGTACAATATTGCTATGGTCTCGGACTACTTCTTTCCACAGCCTGGGGGAGTAGAAAGTCACATATACCAAGTGGCCACCAAGCTGATCGATCGAGGTCATAAGGTCGTTGTCATCACCCATGCTTACGAGGGACGGACAGGAGTGCACTATCTGACCAATGGTCTCAAGGTCTATCATGTGCCTTTCTTGATCATCTACAGGTCAACAAGCTTTCCGACAGTATTCTCATTCTTTCCCATGTTCAGGAACATCGTTCTGCGCGAGAGGATCGAGATTGTACATGGACACGGCAGTCTGAGCAGCTTGTGTCATGAAGCAATATTACATGCACGGACGATGGGTCTAAAGACAGTGTTCACGGATCACTCCTTGTTCGGCTTCGCTGATGCGGGCTCTATCCTGACCAACAAGCTCCTCAAGTTTACCCTGAGCGATGTAGATCACATCATTTGCGTCAGTCATACATGCAAGGAGAACACTGTCTTGAGAGCGTCCTTAGATCCATTGATAGTCTCAGTTATACCTAATGCTGTTGTAGCAGAAAACTTTCAGCCACTAACCTACTTGCCTAAACCTAACGACATGAATGGCTATAGCGTGAAGACGCAACCCATACCTCGAAGGATAGGGCGTGGCGATCAGATCACGATAGTGGTCATCTCCAGACTATTTTACAACAAAGGCATCGACTTGCTTATTGCCGCGATGCCACGAATACTGGCTGCTGATCCGAACGTGCGTTTCCTCATAGCAGGCTCCGGACCCAAAGCCATCGACTTGGAGCAAATGATCGAACGACAAATGTTACAAGATCGTGTTGAGCTGCTTGGGCCCGTGCGACACGAGGAGGTTCGAGATGTCATGGTACGTGGCCACATCTACCTCCATCCAAGTTTGACCGAGGCTTTTGGTACTGTCATTGTTGAAGCCGCGAGTTGTGGATTGTATGTCGTTTGCACTAGAGTCGGCGGCATCCCAGAAGTCCTACCTCGTCATATGACCACATTCGCTAAGCCAGAAGAGGATGATCTCGTCAGAGCCACCGGCATCGCCATTGACAAACTTCGCTCAGGTAGTGTCAAAACAGAAAGGTTCCATGACCAGGTCAAGATGATGTATTCCTGGACTGATGTTGCGCAACGTACGGAACGTGTATATGACGGTATCACCGGCGCTATAAGTGAGGAAGAGTTCTTTTATGGCACTCGACCTGATGGAAATTGGTCAGCGGCGAGAGTTCGCGCTGGTGTGCAAAGTTATGCGCTGATCGATCGTCTGAAACGTTATTATGGCTGTGGCGTATGGGCTGGCAAGCTGTTTTGCCTTTGTGCGATCATCGACTATCTCATTTTCTTCTTTCTCGAGCTGTGGGCCCCACGAGTTAATATCGATATGGCAAAGGACTGGCCTCGCAAACCTTTTATCAATGATAAGAACAAGCCCGTTGAGCACAACCTGTATAGGCCTCGATACGCCGATATCATGGATCGACGCAATGGTAGCTTAGTCATACGGTAAAATATGGTTCAGGAACTATTCTCTCCACCTTATGGCCCAATTGCCTTTTGCGAAGCTGGGCTCGACGACTTTGCCATTCATCACAGCTTCACACTTGCGCCGCGGCGACTCCTCTGAGGGTTTCTGTACAAGCTCGCCTCCCGAATCGAGAGGTAAGCCGAACACAACAGCCCGACGCGCAGCTCGACGGATCATTTCACGTTCCTCAGCCTTTTTCTGGCCTTCTCGTCTGGCGGTATCTGAACCAGGACCAGTAGGATTCGGTCGATTGCCTTGAGAATCCAGATCTTCTTCGTTGGTCAAGGCGTAAGGATCAGCCTCATCATCAGAGGTGGCTTTTGCCTCGACTGCAGCCGACTTGTGCCCAGGAAACACAACTGCCTCGACCTCGTCACAGAAGATGATGTTTCGATGATCGCCCTTCCGCATTCGACTTTTGACATCTATTTGCTCAATGCCTGAATTTTCTCGACCCAATAACAAGCTCAATATCGTGGCATCGATCTTCTTATCCAGTGGAGCTAATCTCCTTTTCCGACAACCATCAGAGCAATACTTGACCACATTATTGTTCTTGGCATGCGACTTGCGATCACCAATGACGCGGCCACACGCTGTGCAGTATTTTACGTCATCTTGTGTCAGGTACAGTGGTGGTGGTATGGCTTGCGATTTGCTTGGTCGTGACCAGCTGTCCATCCACGACATTGTACTGAACGGACAAGCCCGGGTCGATGCTCGTGTAAACCTTCCTCTGATCCAGTCAATACGATCACTATATCGAAACAAGCACTTGTGTATGTTAGGAATGGCTGCCTTCATTCAAAGCTTGTGATTAACATTTACAATCAGCCTTGCTGCTCGTTGAAGTGTAAGTATGTTTCAGCTTATGACATCATTTGCCTCGAGCCTCAGGCAACCACACTACCGAGGCTTAAACCGTTA
Organism: Pasadenomyces melaninifex; assembly: GCA_022813495.1. Classification (NCBI taxonomy): domain Eukaryota; kingdom Fungi; phylum Ascomycota; class Dothideomycetes; genus Pasadenomyces; species Pasadenomyces melaninifex. The sequence continues at coordinate 159,680 of JAKLMI010000028.1, read as the reverse complement.
ACGGAGGTCGTTATTGTGGTCGAAAGTACCAAATGGTTATTCTTGGACAGTAATTATTTAGGGGCTGAATATGGGTCTTCCCAAACTGGGCGAGAAGGCTGCCTACCTGGTTCTTGACAATGCCAAAAGACGCAATGCGCTCAGTCTGACTGTGCTCCGAAGCTTGAGAGATCAGCTTCACAAGTTCAACACAGGTCCGGACGGCGTATTGAGAATACTACCACCGTTTGACCCAAGCTTGATTGGGGAGCTCGAATCAGCTTCTGTGAACGGCATGAAGAGCAAATACTCCTGGTTATTGGATACTGAAGAATGGAAGGAAGTTCGAAAAGATCTGCCAAGTGTTATTGTGCTGCGGACCGAAGGTCCTGTGTTCTGTTCTGGTCATGATTTAGGTGAGCTGAGGAAATTGTCGTATGAAGAAGTGAAAGAAACTTTTGCGCTGTGCGCCGAGGTAATGACACTTATCAGAAGATCGCCTGCGCCAGTAGTAGGTGTCATTCAAGGACTAGCAACAGCTGCGGGATGTCAACTGGCTTTCACTACGGACTTCCCAATAACTACTCCAACGACACAGTTTCAGCTTCCAGGACAATCTCTGGGTCTGCCGTGCACGTCACCGTCAACTGCTGTGTCGCGGCGGCTTGGAGCACCTTTTACATATCGCATGCTGGCAATGGCACAGCCCATTGAGGCTAAAGACCTTCCTCCTGGTGGACTCGATATAGTACAAGATCCCGCAGCCCTTGAAGCTAGAGTCACGAGTGTTGTCAATAGATTGACGGAGGAGACAGCAGGTCAGATTCAGGCCTTTGGAAAATGGACTTTCTGGACGCAGACATCCTTCCAATCACCGGCTGATGGCTATGCCGACGCGGTGACCTGGACTGGCAGAATCATGGCTTTGCATTCGAGGTCTGCTCATGCTAAGGAGGGCATGAGATCTTTCTTTGAGAAGAGAAAGCCACAATGGCACCTATGAAATCTCCACCATACTCCCGCGAAGCTCGTCCGGTCATACATTCACTTTTCGTAACATTCTTTGTCAGCAAGAGTAAAGGGCTAAACCCACCCTGCTTGCGCGCATGTGCCGATGAACATTTGTCGTTCACATGATAATTAATAACGACAGCACGACGTTCAGCGTTCGTGGGGTAACCTTGATGCACGAATCATGATGCCATGCTCGGACCGTGTCGTACACTTTAGCACGTAATTCTGCAGCAGGTGCGTGTCACATTTTCCACCGTCACATCGCGCGCCTGGACTTGCGCCGACGATTGACGTGTATGCTTTCACTAATCAGGCAGACATTGCGATGGCTAACACCAGTGTTTTACTAAGATCTTGAGGCTCGGAAAGCTGACGATATCTTGAGCTGGGACAACCCCTGGTGTGGGGTTCATTGACGTTGAGCCGAAAGCCAGTGGGCAATTTTTCAATTTTAGTTCGTCACCATACGGATCCTGGTATGGACGATTAACAACATCGTGAGGTAAATGCAGATTGCAATGGATTTCGTAACCAAAATATGAACTATACCCGTCTCATGAAACTTAGAGCTATTTTCAATGCTTCTCTATTGACCATGCCATTACCACACCAGTCGAATCATGACTCGTGGGCTGCCACACCAGGTTGACACTGTGATCGTAGGTGTGTCAACAGCAGTATACCTTGAGCCCAATCCAGATACTGACAGCTTTCAGGCAGTGGTCCATCTGCCCTAATCTTGTCGTATATTCTACATGGCAATGTGCCAATCTACGATGTCACATCGCCTCATCCCGATCCCATTCTTCATGCAAAACTGAAAGACAACATCGACCTGCTCAGAGCAAATGTCGACTATTTGACCGAGCATTTCTATGGGTCACGGTTCTCTTACTCGACGCAAGCGTTGCCTGTCAACGTCTTGCTTGACACTTTGATCCGCCCATATGGAGAAACTGACGAAGCGGAAAGGAAAACTTGTGTCAAGTGGATGAAAGATCCTTCAAGGACCGTACAGCACATTGTTGTCGGCCAACCGCACCATGCAGGTGGACAATGGGCAGACAATCCAGTCAAAGCGAGCTGGGACATTGGCGCCTTGAGCTACGCTGGCATGTTATCACTTCCAGGCTACAGTTTTGAAGAGTACTATCTACAGGTTCATTGCGAACGACCTCCGTTCTACCTCAGACCTACCCGAAGGGATGTAGCAGGCTACTTTGCCAGATACCCACAAATGGTTGGTGTTACAGATTCGATATTCTCAGGTACAACAGTGTCGGACGTGTCGAGAACTGCCAACGGCTTCTACATCGGGTCTCATGGTATAAGCTGCAAGCATTTAATTCTTGCTTCCGGCACCTTCACGAAGCTCATTCCGCCTCGACCATTGCTTCACCCTCTCGCAAATCTCGGCAACGATACCACGGCTCCGATACTGGTTGTGGGCTCTGGTTTCAGTGCTGCTGATGTTATTTTATCTACTCCTCGAAGCCAAAAGGTCATTCACATCTACAAATGGGCGCCAAGAACGAACCCCTCGCCACTAAAAGCATGTCATGAGCAAGCATATCCAGAATATGCTGGTGTGTACAGGAAGATGAAGTCAGCCGCATTGTCTCGGAAGAAGTCAGATCATGCTAGACGACCTGTGGTTCCAAGGACCACGTCTCAGCTGGACTCAGCTAGAGATTGGCAACAGGACTACGAAGGTATGCCTAATACTGCTATTGTAGATGTCGAGGTCCATGCAGATCATGCAATGGTTACCTTAAAATCCGACGACGACACTATGATCCAGAGGAAGATTGGAGCATTTGCTTATGTTGTAGGCAGACGCGGCTCTCTATCTTATCTAAGTCAGGAGCTTCGGAACGAGCTAGCCATTCAAGATGCAGAAGTTGACAATATAACAGGTCAAACACTGCGTGATCAAATCAGTGAAGACTTGGAGGTGGCACCACATGTCTATATTACAGGCTCTTTGACAGGAGACTCGCTTATCAGATTCGCATATGGAGCTTGTGCATATGCAGCTGGCAGAATATTGGCAGACAAGACGCGACATTTTGTGGAAGATGAAGAGTTCTCATTCACTTGGAAGCAATCAGCAAAGCAACAACGTCCTTTGATTGCCACTATGAACGGCTTACAAGGTCATGAGTACGGTGGTCTACAGATCAGGGACGACATAGCTCCACTAGATCGACGGAAGAGCGAGATTTATGTAGAGGGATACTAGCTGGTTCAGGTGCATTGCGACACCTGTTGCCCACGGACTTGGCACCAATTCGATGCCCATATGAGCTTCGCTTCAGGCGTCCTAGGCCCTTATCCAGGCAATTGGCCACCCTTGTATTCTCGTATCTAGGCACAAACTCCTGGACATCTGCAGGTGCTGCTGCGTTATTAGTAATCGTCCAATTCTGTAACAACCCTTGCTTTGCCCTCTAATATTGTGCTACTATAGTAGTCAGCTAACAATCGACTGTATCATGCGTCGATGCACTGCACACCTATCTGCGTACACGTATACGTGATGTCACGATTATCGCGGTCACTTCCTCAGCATGGCGGCAGAAAAGAAGCAAATCACGAGGACCAGAATAAGCTTAAGCTGTCAGACGTGCAGACGTCGAAAGGTAAAGTGCTCAAAGACCCATCCAGTATGCGAGTCATGTCAGAAGGCAGGCGAAGAGTGTATATGGGGAGATCAAACTGGTGATGCACCATATCAAGCTGATGGGCAGACGGTGAGCAATCACCATGAACCGCGAAAACGCAAGGCAGCAGAGTTTGTGGAAGACGACCAAGTGCGAGCACGACCAGAGGTATCGTCACTTGCTGTTCGTGCTATCGAGCAGAAGCTGACCCAGCTCACCGCATTGATGCACGATTTGAACAGGTTGACACCAAAGTCAATTAGCAGCTCACCGAATGCAGACAGTGATCCAGCGACTTATGACTCCGACAGTACTAATGCGCAAAACAAATTGACAACTGGCTCGTACGATGATCAACCATGGGTGCGAGTTCTAGATAAACTTGACCGCATGAACGACTTTATGAGATCTAGCATTCGTGTAAAGCCCACTGTGCCGACATGCACAAGTTCGGGGTATGAAGCAAGAGGTACATGGTCTAAGGATCTCAACCACATCAACCAGCGCTTTTTAATGGCTTGGGACACTGAAATGCCTGTCCTCGAAACGCATCTTGACAAAGACCAATTAGCACCGACTGAAGAAGAAGCAAACATTTTGTTTCGACTTTGGTTGTGGTCATCCTTTCCAGTTTTGCCGGTTGTATCGCCTCATGTCGTGTTTCAAAAATACAATGCATTCTTTGAGTGGTATAGAAAAGACATGGATAGAGGTCTCCCGAACCCTGATCCTTCTTTCATGCCATTTCTCGTGAGTATGTGGTATGTTGCACATCTTTCAATGTCTGCCAAGGCACGCGAGAAGTGGTTCCCCTGGGTCAAAGATTATCAAGCACAGAGACTGTGGAAACGACTGCTGCAGTACATCGAGGCAATGAAAACTGAAGGCGACCATTCTATTTGGTGTTTAGCTGCGTCACTTACCGGCCAGTATGCAGCTTTGGAAGGGCAGGACGTTATGACGAATAACCTGAGAAACACCATGAATGTCAGGATAGCACAAAGTCTTGGTCTCCACAACCAAAAGTCCTTGAAAGATCTCCCTCTGATCGAGGCAGAAATGCGCAAACGCTTGTGGTGGGAGATAGTGACACAGGACATATCTTTAGCCGCAGTATCTGGCATGCCGCCGATGCTCGATGCATGCTATACCGACATAAATGAAGTTTCTGAATTGAAAGACAAGTCTCTTGGTACAGATGAAGCATTAGCTTATATGCAACACTTAAAACAGCCCGAATCACGATCAGATTGCCCCGATGATCCTACAAGCACCCAAACATCTTCCTTTACATCAGTACATTATCTCGTGGCTAAAGCACGATACAAAATTACTCAAGCGACAAAACTGGTCGTCCAAGCAAACATGAGGACGCGGCCGATGACCATGGATGAGCTCAAGCAATTAAGGCAATCAATGCTAAAGTCCAGTCATGAGGTCAATAAGATCATTACGTGCATTCCAACCCGAGGGGTTCCGGAAATGGACTTTGTTCCAGCCACGAATAACAGGATCACAAGTCATGATCACACCGATATCATGGCAACTCCCGTCACCAGTGCTGAAATTGACAGCTTTTTGAGGGAAGCGCCACAGCATTACGCATCGTCGGCGCTCTCGGCGCTACACCGGTCTACAAACAGTGCGTTCCACAGATGGGCTCGGATCATGCTTTCTATGTTGTTGGACCGTCTCGACTGCATCTCGTATGCACCTTTCCTCAAAAACTCCAGGAGCCGTCTATGGGCAGTTGCCCGCAACTGTGCATTGAAGAGCTGTCATGGCTTCATGCGAAAATATCTGACTCTGGCTGAGGATCCTGAACTTGAACGCTTCAAGTGGATGTGGCAGGCAAACTTCCAACCCATGCACGCAGTCATCATTATGCTCGTAGATCTGCATGATCGGCCTCACAGCGACGAAGGACCACGGTCGCGAGCGATGATTGATAGGATGTTTTACCTGACTGGACACATGGACGGCACTAACAACCTAGGTCTAAATTATGCTATGCCATTGAGAGAAGGAGGCCAGGAGGCCTGGCAAATGCTCATCAAGCTTAGACATAAGTCATGGCTCAAAGCTGGCCTCGATCCTGATGTATTATGGTCAGAAGAGGACCAGACGGCGGTCGGCGTAGGTAAGCCATTGAGTCAGAACGATCTTTTCGTTAGAAGTCTTAGAGAGGACATCATCATTAGCCACAAAGAAAGACAGAAAAGGTCAAAGGCGGCGAATTACGATGCTAGATCTGCCACAACTTTCGACCTTTCAAGTGCTCGGCAAACAAATCAGAAGCAACGTCTCCACCCTTCTGAACTTGGTCCTGGCGAAATCATTTCTGGTCCAGTTACTCGTGGCTTGGCGGACATGAATCTACACGACGTCCAACCAGCGTTACTTCTCCGTGCGCGGTGTGACCAGCCTGTGATGCCTTCGCCGTTGCTAATGACTTCGACACAACATAATGACGAGAAAAAGCTTCCCGAGCCCGAGCCAGGTCAATCACAGCAGAAGTCTGGCGCTAATGTGCAGTCCCTGCACATCGGAGAATTGATTCAAAAGATCCGTGAGTCACGACCACGAGACAATATAGCTGAGACACCCCAGCCTGCTATGACCGGACAATCGGCCGTAGAAGCCGAAGATTGGCCACTTCAGCAGATATCACCTCAAAATCCTGTCTGTACCTTCCGCAATGCTAACAACACGATGGAAGCTGCATATCATGATCTGCTAGAACAAAAGGCATCTTTACATGAGCAGTCATCTGCGAATGCCAATGACGCTGCTGCTTCACAGCCTACTGGAATGAACACCGGTACATCGACCTGGCCAACGTCCAGCTTCACTTCGAACTACCTCAAAGGCCCTGACCGAACGTTGGAGATGTACCAGCAGAGTATCGAGCAGAGGCGAGAGCAGCCCGAACTTCTATCTATGGCTGCTTCACTACCTCCGACACTTCATAGCAGGTCAATCAATTCCCTAGAGACGCCAGCCTTGCAAGGGTGGTGGCAGAGAATTAGTGCATCAGCCAACCATGAGGACGAACCGGTGCAGCAGCCGCCATCTAGCACTAGTGGTCCACCAACATCGTCTTTCGTGGAATTTCAGCAGTCTCTCGAACCTAGTAGTGAAGTGCAGGCACTTCCGTGCAACGATGAACAGATGGACTTCGATTGGGAGAGATGGGACGAGCTATTCGGATCTGCAGGCGGCTTTGAGGACATGATGCTCGAATTGACGACGGAAACGGTTGCATTGGAAGCCCACGGACACGTATGATATGCATTTCTCATGGATATATACTCAATAAACGCTTGCTCCAAAAACGGCAAATTAATCGTCACTATGTCGCTTGCTTGTTGCGGTGGTATAACCCAGCTATCTGTTGTGCCTCATAACACTAGGCCCAGTCATCCTCCCGCCACCGCTCATCAGACTCTGTCGTACAATCATTTCAGCCGCCGCCGCAGCAGCAAGTCGTTCCTTCTGCCGCGATCTATCTCTAAGATATCCCGCGGCTTCAGGTCTCATTCGTAATATCCTCAAAATCATATCATCACTAGGCTCAGCTTGAGCCGCTTTCCATTTCTCTTCTTTCGCTTTTCGCATTGTGCCCAAATTCCTCGCAAGCATGATACTCTTCGCCCTCCGAGCTCCAGGCGCAGCACCGGGACTCAGCAAAGAGCCTGCAGACGATGCGCCGAGATGTGCAGGAGCAGACAAGCGTGATCGTTGCGCTTGCTGAGATTGTGCCGTCGCACTTGCCATACGCTCTGATGTACGGATCAGATTCTCGGTGGTGTCGAAATAAAAGAAATTTAGGGTCTGGATTTCGTGGTATTTCGGGCTTTTGAGGACGTTGGTGGGCACGCCGTTTGCTTGACCTGTCTCGTGGTCGACTGCGTTGAAGAATTCGAATAGTGCTTGTAGCCATTTGAAGACGATGTCCAGTTCCGGCTGACTCAATTGCTTCTGCTGCGAAGGCAGGTCTGAAAGTGCAGGCACGAGGAGTGATTCGATGGTCATGAGGACTTCTTTCCATAATCTTGTCATCACTGCGATCATCGCGTCGTTAGTCAGTGTCTGGTTCATTATGTAAAAGTTGTCGTCGAAGTATTTGAAGAGTGGCGCGAGAGCATTGTGGATTTCCGCTTCAGATGGTCCAGTAGGTACGCTAGGTGCAGGTGTTCCTCTATACTTGGCGTAAAGATTTGAGACCTTGGCGACTGTCGTGCCTTTAGTGGTCAATTGGCGCAGTGTTCGCACAGATAGACAGCTGCTGATATAAGCCGACAATTTATCGGTTATAGCTCGTGTCATGTCTCTTTGTGTGCGTTGCAATGAGCGGAACGCTTTGCCAAAATAGAATTGTATGTCGTCTCTTTCACCTTCCATGCTGACTCTAACAAGCAAGCGACCTTGAGTGTCCAAATTCAGCCAATATTCACGGGGTAGGAAATCTCCAAAATGTGATGGGTCAAGTTTAAGGGAGGTCCTTCCAACATAGTCGTGCTCTTTCATGGCGTCCCAGTCCCAGCATGTGGCAATAATGTTCAGCGGTCCTTGTGTTGTGACATCGACAGATTCCTCCCATCTTGGGTTGAGATTTCGGTATATGATTTTCGTCTTAAACAATCTTTTCTGGTATTCATCGGACAAGACGACATACGGATCACTAAATCCGTTAACGTCCAGAGCTTTCAGGCCTTCAGCCTCTACTATCTTGATCGTAAACACATAATTCGTGACCTTCTTCTTGTACTGTTGTGCTGTAGGTGGATTGTATCGTTTGATGACATCAGCGCAAGCATCCACATTCATCTCCTTTTCCAGCTTGTCCCAGTGCTGTATCGCGAAAGAGACATTGTTCAATTTGACGAACGATTTTGGGTAGAATTGGAATGGCGTTACCTTGTTCTCGTTATTCCACGCATCTTTGGCGTATTGCAGATACTTCTGCTGCGCTGTTTGGGTTTGTGCTAATTCTTGCTCGGGTGTCAACCTATTCATCTCCTGGCGAAACATGTGATCCAAGTCTTCGGCATATTGCGAAATGCCGTTGCCTAAAGCTTTGGCCAAGGCAGTCATGAATTTCGCATAAGTGAGATCATCATCCCATTGTAGCTTCGCAACTTGCTCAATAACTTGGTTGAAAGACCTGAACACATCGAGCACCGAATTACTGTGCCGCTCGTCTTCAGTCGGAGGCCGTGACTTGTCTTCGTTTCGGGTCTCAAATTCGTCGTGTTTTATGGCTTGCTCTACCCAACCAAGCACCTGACCGTCAGTCGCATTGATCCAGCGCCATACGAATTCTTGGAGGAGATCCTCCAGCCTATACGGGAATGTCTTGCCTTGTAGCGCATCGCTGTATACTGTGCGAAATTCAGAGAGCTCTCTGTAGAGATCGAATCCATCCTCTATTGGCACATCCTGCTGCTTGATTCTGGCTGTCTCTATCACGGACTCGATCATGGCTTTCGAGTCTTCGGCAAAAGCAGGTAGCATACATTGCATGAGTATATTGAGTGGATGAATCCCTAATATCTCAGGATTTTTGCGGTAACGCTTCTGTGTCTTTTGCAATTTCTCCAGAACCCTTTTGCCTAATTGCTGAACATGGTAGAATTCCCATGAGTCTTGTTCACCTGGAATCTCCTTCTCAACAAATTCGGCATAGACTTCCCTCGCCTTGTCCTCCAAGCCTTGCGACACCTGCTGCTTAAAGTGCTCGAATTCATCAGCGTTGTAACTGAAGTTCGGGTCACCTTTAATGTGTTCGTCTATGATAGCTAACAATGCGCCAAGTAGTGGTGACTGTTTGTTATCGTAGCAGGTCATCATCGCACCATACAGCTCGCGCAACAGATTGTCATAGACACCGGAAAGCACTTGTTGCATCAAGCTGAAGTCCGCGATTGTCCATTTAAAGCGATCACCCAGTAATGATGTGGCGATAAGTGAGCTGCGTTTGTTCTTTGGGTCTTCGGCGACAGGCTCTTTCGCATAATTAAAAGCTGTATCAAGTTGGTCTAGTGTAAGCATTTGCTCCGCAAATTTCTCGCGAATACAATCAAGGAAGAGTACAACCCTCGAAAACTTTGGTAAACGCCATCGTAGAGCCAGCTCGTTCAGGAAGTCCGTTGACGGTTTTGAAAGCAAATGAGGCATAATACCATTCTCGCTGCCGTTGGTCTGATCACTCAAATCCCAGGTAAGTGCTAAATTGACAATATAGCGAAAAGTGCCACGAGGATCTGCAGGGGTAAAAGTGTATACTGTTTCAGCATCATCAGTATTGGTGGTCGAATCGTTAATGTTCAGACCATGTAGATCAGGCATCTGCATTCCGCCATCAGGCGACAGTGCTTTTGCCAGTTCTGCATATTGACCATCGGCAATTGTGGATGCTCTCGGATTGAACTGTGGCAAGGCAGTACCGCCGGAGGTCTTAGCCAGGGCAGGGTTTAATTGCATAATGCTCAAAACCATTTGTGATAATTCAGGTGCCTCGCTTTTCTTCCATTCGTCATAAGCCTCTTTAGTATCAAAATCAATCTCGCTCAGAGTCCTCCTAGTACCCATATTGAGATGAGCTTGATAGGTCTTCAGGTCTCGCAATGCTGCTTCTTCCGTCCATTCGTGTTTGTGCTTGTCTATGTCGGACTGCAATATCGTGTTCCGCAACCCGAAGATGCGCCCAAGGATCTGGACCATCGGCATGTCTTTGACCTCATATGTTAAAGGAACCTCCTCTTCGACCGTGCCTTCTTTTGTCTCTGTTTGACCAGTAAGATCCTCTTCATGCGTCAAGAGCTTTCTTTCGAGAGTGCCCAATCGACTTGCCAGATCTTTGCGTTCCTCCGCCCACCCTTTCTCCTTCAGTGTCAGGCTCATAAGGCGCACGAATAGAGCCAAATGCCTATCGACCATGCGTTTCACGCCGTCGTCATGTGGCGGTTTCCCGCGAGACAATTCAGTCATAGCCTTCGAATAGAACATCAGCACCAGCTCCTCTGCACGCTTCGATTCCGTCGCCTGCTTGCGAAAGGTTGGCTCAGAATAATGGTTCAGGAATATAGCAAACGTCCTCTTCACGATTGGATCCTGATATTCGGGTCTTTTGTCCTCGTTCTTGATTATAGCCTGTAATCGCTTCTCAAGCGCCTTGACGAATTCATGCGGATACTTGTCGCTCTTCGCATCGCGCGCTTGCTGGAAGTCCTTCATGATGTCCTGCATAGACGCAGAAGTACTTGTCCTCTGAACTTGCTGCCTGACCACTTTTGTGCGCTTCTGTCTCGGTTGTAGTAGGTACGATAAGTACGCCACTCGTAGCGCATATGAGTACGCATCGCTGCCATCGATTGATTTCTTTCTCGGCCTGCTGTATGTTCTCCCATTGGCATTTTGCACGCTGTTCAGCCGCCTCTTAGGCGGTGCATGCTGTGAGGACACAGACATGAACGCCGCATGTGGTCTGCCACAAGCGGGCGCTTCAAAGTTGCTCTAGCTCTAGCAGGGTCGCAAAGTAGATTACCAGAGCAGCGGGAAGGAGGTCACGAGTCTCTAACACGGTGCAGCAACGCTGACGTCGTCTTGTTGGGCTGGCTCTGTCAGCTTCGTATGAGATTCGTGGTGCTGATCAGGTCTATGAAGAGCTGGAGGCTGTTCTGTGATTCTCAGCAGGCCGCGAAGGATTATAAGGCAGTTGCGATCGAGCGGTTGAATCGTCTTTGTCCGAATACACGTTTGTGAATTGTCGACTTCGATTTCACTCAGCAACGGACAAGACAATCCTCAGCCACAAAAGATGACGGTTGGCATGTGTTTTGCGCTTGGGCTACTACCTTACAGGTGGCTCCAGCAGCGGCTCAGGCACAAGAACGTGGAGAACACGTCTCTGGAACACCAGTCGCTTACCCGGATGTGCTCAACTACGAAAAAGGGTGCAAGTTACCTATTATTGTGCCAATGTGGCGGTCCTTTAGTAACACGATATTGGATGTCAAAAACCATGGCAGGACGACCGTTCGTACATTTGAGGGTCAGACTCTTAATTCAAAACACTGAGAGCAAGTGAATCATAATTCGTTATAGTGAGACATCATCCCAACCTAGGAACAGCTCGAAAACATCCATGCCTCCACGACAGGTAGAGCTTTCCTGCCACCAGTATGTGCTGCCCAAAACCGCATATGTAAGTAATGCTCCATGTATGACCAACACCTGCAAGAATGAAATACATTTAAAACATCAACGCCATGCATTCTTTCCTGCCGGCATCAAGCTCGAACGAACATTCGAGGTCCCGAACCCGAGATTTTCCTTCTCACGAGCGTTGTGGTTGACACTACTCAACCTCATGGCTGCTCGTTCGCCCACGCTCATTCCACGGCCGTGACTAGATTCGCTACCACCACCCATCGTCGTTCTTCGTGTAGAACCAGATGCCACACGATGATGGCTACTGGCGCCATCGGTTCGTGGGCTCAGAATGCTAGCCTTCCAGCCATCTCCTTTCGCAGGTGGCCCCATGACCATGCGTCTAACGTGGCCCGGACCAAACATATCTCCAGCACCAGGAGGTGATGCTGCAGTAGCTGCAGTAGGTGATCGACGTCGATGGGCTTTGGAGATGCCAGACGCACGCATTGATGACGAGCGTTTGACCGCGCTACGGATCTTCATAGCATCAAATTTTGTCGTAATCTCGTTTGGGTCTTGATTTTCCGCATCTGAGCTGCCTGCTGGTGTGTTGTCCTCGCTTTCATCCGAAGAGCTCTGATTCAGCCTACCGATATTGCCTTGCAGCTCCCGCAGTGGTGACGATTCGTTGTCCGAAGAAGACAGAATTGTGATCTGTGGTGCTGGCGCCATCAATGAAGCATTAGGCGAGCCTTCTTGTTTCCTAGAAAGGAAGCCTGCCTTGAATCTGTCGTTCTTCGAAATGGCCGCTATCGTTGGCTCGGGTGCAGGTGGGATTGGCGACGATGTTGGAGAGGTGACATCCTCCATTCGTTGAGCGAATGATGACAGCCCATCCATTTGCGGCAGCTCCGGCAGCTCTGTCGTGCTGTCGTCAACAGGCGATGGTGTGAACTTCTGTGGAGTCTTTTCATACTCAGCAAGAGCTCCTTCTTCCGCGTCGTCCTTCCATCGCACCACTCGTTTAGCACCTTTGACGGGCGATTTGCGCTTTTTGGGAGTAAAACCCAATTGTACACCCTTTTTCGCACTGCCGAAAAGACCTCGCTTTCGTGGCGAAGCTCGAACTGGGGTACCTGTGAGGTGAGCACCATTCGAAACCGTGCTTAACGCTGGCCGACTTTCGTCTTGAGCAGGAGTAGTCAATTGTTTCCGCCTCTTGGGCGTGCCGGTCTTGCGTGGAGCAAATACCTCTACTGGAGCTATGCTACCATCGGGCTTGACCACATGGGAAACAGAGCTCATCGAAGTGTTGAGCATCTTGTTGAGTATGCTTGCACCCTTCTCGATCGCCTCCTCCATGGGCAATTTGTTGAAGGAGTTGATAGCAGATATCGTCTCGAAGTGAGCTTGAAGCAGTACCTGCGCTGTGGTAGCATCACTGTGCTTGTCGCTTTCGGCAACCGCCTGGAGAGCCTCACGTTCGGCATTCGCTTTCAATAGCTCAACCTCCCTGCCCAGAGTGGATGCATCAAGTGAATCTCCTGTGTCAAATTCTTTGAGTTGAGTCAATCCGAATTCAAGTGCTGAATTTAGACCTCTTTCCCAGTTGTTCTTGCTGATCTTCTGTTGGCAATGGTGCCGACCCGACTCGAGTTCGATCATCATGCCCTGAGCTGTCTTCCGTACGGCTTGCAGATTCTGCAATGAATCATCTTCCTCCATCATGTCCACCACTGCATCGAAAGCAGCAATCCACGACGACAGAATCGAGATTCGCCGCCCAATTTGTCGTAGCTTGACCATCGTGGCTGTTCGTTCTTGCCGCTCTGACGACGAATGCTCGAAGGCGTTGCGGATCCGAATGATGCCCTCTCTCGCAGCTGTCTCCTTCTTCTCGTTTTGCTTTTTAAATTTGGTAAAAGCAGCATTCTCGTGATCTTTGGCTTGCGCTTTCAGCTCGTTTATCAGTGCCATCTGCTCATCAATCTTTACCAAGAAGTCCTTGACGTGTCTGTTCACGTTGTACACATTCCTGGTAACCTTGGTCTGAATATTTTTCGCTCGATTGGCGTATCTGAGAGTGTTCTGGGTCTCATCGAAGTGCTCGCTAGACGGACTTACACACACGATCATCACCGTCTTGCAGTTGCCACCCAAGGAGAATTTGAGCAATCGCGTCAATTTTGAATTTCGGTAGGGAACATGATTTCGTTTTCGAGGGTCACAAAGAGCGTTGATGCAGCTTCCTAGCGCCAGCAAAGACTTGTTGATGTTTGCACCTTCTAGCAGTCTTTCTCCCCGGTTCTTGGTAGCACTCGCACGCTCACTGCCGGCAAGATCGATGATGCTCAGGGTGGCCATAGTATGAGGTTCTTCGACACTAGCATTTCTGTCTTTCTGGGCGACATTGATCTGCAGCACAGCGTGCGAACGCGACGAGGTAGCGTTGGCTTCTGTTGGTGACATCGTCCTCAGTTGGTTGCCTCGCATGATCATGTCCATGACTTCTTCAACATTTCGAGGATGATGACTCGATAAGCCTGCGACAGAAACAGCTTGATTTGAGTCCTCTCGCAGCATCAGTCCTCCTTTCGGGGTGGCATCTGGCGCAAGCAGGTCTCGAATTGTTTCGTTGTAGATTTCCAAATACGATAATGATATCTCTGTGACTTTCTCAGTGGACAGCTCTCCTACACGTTCGAAAAGCTCTTGCATGGTCAGGAATATGATACCCGGCTGCTGCACCGTGCCTGTAATTGTATGTGTCTTTCCGCAACCAGTGGCACCATAGGCAAAAACAGTAGCATTGTAGCCATCGATCACGCTGTCCAGTAATGGCTTTGTCGTTGCCTCGTATACGTCTGCTTGCGAAGCATTATCGTCGAAGATGCGATCAAAACCGAAAGTTTGGTCTTTAACCCTCTTGCCCATAGGGACCACGGATCGAGAGAATTTCTGGATAGGATTGTCTTCGGGAGGGTCGAACACTCTGTGGTGCGTGAGATACGGAGCCCAGGTCATTAGGTGAAATACTTACAGACACTTGTCGTCCACTACTTTAATGATAGACCGTAAGCCTTTCTTCGATAGTTTGGGCGTCGGCGCCCCAGCCAAAGATCCATCTCCAAGGAAGATCGTCGAGTCGTCGCATTTTGTCAATTGTGCAGCCTCGCGAATGGTAAATGGTCGAACTCGTACGGTAACTGATATTGATGAAGCCCCATCTGATATCGCCATATTTCTCTGAGGGAATGAGCTTGTCGACCCAGTTTCAAAACCCTAATATATGCATGTAAGTCTTGTCTTCCAAAGCCACAAGCACATATCAAATCGCAAAGTCAAGAGCGGCCATAGAATAGTGAAGATGACGAGCAGGTGCAACCGCAAGCACGAAACACTAAAGTCGGCTTGTGTTTGATTGGTGCTTGTGTTGTAGTAGTTTGAGCTCCGGCCGCGCTAGTGTTGCTAAGGAAAAACTACGGAGCAACGACACTAACTTCGAAGTTCGGATTTGCGCTGTCGCAGCTCTGCAGCTTCGAATTGACGGGTATGTTTCATCCATATTGTTCCTTTCACACAGCTTCTTCGATGGTGCTGTTGCTTCATTGTTATGCTGAAGAGTCAGGTACTGTACTCTTCTTGACCTCGGGTGCATAAAGAGAGAAAAAGCGACAAAACGCGTCCGCTCACCCTACCTTAAGCAATACCAGACTCGTTAATTCTTTTATCCTTCCATTCCTGACGGAAGACTCTTGCATCGCACCACCTCGACACTTACCAAGACTTAGTACCTCATCAGCTACAATTCGCCGTGGAAGCACGCCACAGGTGATAGCATGATCGTGCAAGCTCTTCGCGCGACGGTCCAACACAAAAGATTTTGGCCATGAACAGGTTATCTTTGCGGTAGAGAATGTGATTTTTTCATGCTATCGTGGATTGTAATCACAACAACAGGCACACTTGTGAACAGGAAGATGAAATCAATATTCACGTTACCAGACTAAGATTCTTGCGACATCGGTCGACAGGGTCGATCTGGCATACCCGATTTTTACCTCCATCTTCAACCGCAGAGACACAGCCATGAACGGCGAACAGTCTGCAGTCTCGGATATCCTCGAGAATCACCAACTTGGTCAAAGGGCATACGAGACTCTTCTTCTCCACGAAAAGTGGGTGGCTCGGCTAGCTTCGGTCAAACAAGGTACACTAATGCTTATCATCGCTGCGGGCAGCCTTTGTCTCAACATGGCTGACGTATCATGAGCTCAAAACTACGGTTCGAGATCCGACATCCATATGCAGCAGACAGGATCGTGTGACAGTCGATGCTGCTATCACCGGAACAGCATGTAAGTGATATTGGTTGCAATGTGCAGTTAAGTATCTGTGCCAACGTTCTTCCTCATCTCCACGTGCTTGTGCTTCTGATCCAGTGCTCAAGAGTACCATGGCTCGCTCGTGCAACGTGATTCCTCGAACCCTCCTTTCGATCGATTATGCTGGTATAATTCGTGCAACAAGGCCAGCAAACAGAAGCTCGTGGACCTACTTCGTGCTCTCAGAACGTCACCACCAGCACGATTGCCTACGGCAGTCCTCGAGACGATACATCCATAGTAAGCGACATGTCTCGACGACAATCGCTGTTACGGAAAGCGAAAAGTCAACAACAGAGCAACCTAAGATGCCTTCGAAAACAGCCTTGTCGTGTTTGCCCTGGTCGACCCTCCTGCGATCTTATGCTATCACTTCCATCTCCTCCATACCTGCTTTGCTGAGGCCTTCGCTAGCAATCATGAAGTTTCTTGCTACCTCGAGAAGTCGACTACTCAACCCAGACCACAATCGTTTACTCCACGCATTGCTCAAGAAAACATTCTATGTCCAGTTCTGTGCTGGTGAAACGCCGGCGGAAACCAAGGGAACGATACAGCAGCTGAAGGCAATGGGCTATAAGGGAGTCGTGTTGGGTCACGCACGGGAATTTGTACTTACAAGAGACGAGATGGAGGCGCTAGAAGCTCCTTCTGGCGATCTAAAGTTCAGCCAGCAGGACTTGGACGAAGTCAGACAATGGCGAGACGATACACTCCAGACAATCAACTTGACACAGAAAGGCGACTTTGTGGCGCTGAAGTTTACCGGCGCAGGTCGACAGGCTATGCAGCACATGAAGGCCGATGTGCCTTGCGCTCCAGCACTGCGTAAAGCCGTACACGAAATGTGTCAGTTGGCACAAGAGCGAGGGGTGTCCATTCTGATCGATGCTGAACAAGCACAGCTGCAAGACGGTATCGATAATTGGGTGCTGTATTATATGCAACACTACAACAAGGATAGGGCTGTCGTCTATGGAACCTATCAAGCTTATGCCAAACGCACCCCAGGCTTGCTGGCAAAGCATGTAGCTGATGCTTGTAAGAATAATTATGTGCTAGGAGTCAAGCTGGTTAGAGGTGCATACTTGGGCTCAGATGCAAGAGAACTGTTCTGGGAGACCATCGAGGGTACACACAAATGCTATGACAACCTAGCTGAATGCATTATGAGGAGACAGTACGATGGCCTCCTGCAACCAGTGGAGGGAGCGACCAAGGAGTTTCCAAGGGTTGAATTGCTTCTAGCCTCACACAATGCCGAGTCTGTCAGGAAAGCTCAGGTTATTCGGGACCAACAAGCCAAAGCCGGAGAGCAGAGAATTCGACTAACGTATGGCCAATTGATGGGCATGGCCGACCACGTTAGTTGCGAGATCGTTCAACAAGCCAACGAGCGTCAGCAGCATCTTACTCCAACGACCGAGATTCCCAATGGTGTCAAATATATAGTATGGGGAACCTTGGGGTTGTCAATGAAATATTTATTGAGAAGAGCTTACGAGAACAAGGATGCAGTATCCCGGACAGCAGATGCCCGTCAAGCACTTGGCAGAGAGATCGCTGTCCGCTTAAGATTGGCACGAGCACAAATTTGATGACTTTGGAGGAAGTATTGGGTATCAGGCATGTTTGCCTATGATAGCGTTCAATTTGTACACTTTTTAGCGAGACCATTGTGGTTGCCTGCCACATATAGGCAATTGTTCCAAACAGCAGGCACAGTCGACCTCATATGTTTTCGAGGCAATGTTACTTCGTACGATGATGTCTTCTGAGTCATCGTCGGGTCAATTATTATGATGTTAATCAGTACGAGAGCACCAACGCACTGCCAATTGCTCTACTTGCGAAGTGGACAGCTACAATGGCTACCTGCATGATATCACGGCAAGTCCAATTTTGCTACTGCTAGCCGCGCTTGTTTATTCGCTGTCGCTGGCTGTTGCGGCCTTGCCGCTTTCCTAGTGGATCATTTTGCAAGTGTTTATACCTTCACTGCGCGAACAACAAACACTTCTATCACCCCGCACCGCCTCATTGAAGATGGATGCCTACTCTAGCTCAGGGATTTTTCGAAGCGGTCGCATGCAGCCTAGCACTAAACAGCATACAGGCGAGCAAAGTTCGTCGCTACCACCAACTTGCACTGACCACGCCGTCGGTCCTTTTCCAGTATTTTCTTTCTCCAAACAACTTTGCAGCCCGATTCTGACTTTCATATTCACCAGCAAGCAGTCGTTCGTCCATCATCCAGAGGCAACCATTTCGGTCCGACATGACAAAGTCCGACTGCGAGGACATCAACGATGTCCTTGACGATGTCATTGTCAAAATCAATCGAATCACAGATCATGTAAGCCTTATCGTGATCGTTGCAGCCGAGTGCTGACATTCCTGCCAGTTGCGAGTCGCCGGAGAAAATGAGGCAGCCAATGAGTTCACAAAAGAGATGACACATACCTTTAAGAAGCTCTACAATGTTATCGCACCTTGGAATATCGAACAGTGCTTGATGCAAGCCCCTCCCAAAGCCCGCCCTACTCAAAATCTGACAAATATTGATCGGGCAACGTCAACGCCCTCGCCTGGTAGTACTTGGGCAGCAGTTGCAGCAACTGAACCCATCGCTGATAACAATGGCATCATCAAATTTGGCCCGCACGATGCAGTCAAGCGGATAATTGCGCTAGACGCAGCGCAAAATGGACACGAATCACGAGATAGACGGGTGGTTTGGATTAGTCCTTGGCCGGAAAATCGACCTTTGGCTGAAGTTTCGAAACAAATGGCCGGCATCGGGGCTATCTACTCGATAGCATTCGTGCCAAATGAACACGCAGTGTGCATCATCTTTCAACACGCACACTGCGCTGTTCAATTTTTGCACGACTGCGCTGAGCACGTAGGACGGGCGGGTGTATCGCCTTTCGGCGGTGAATACAACATCTTCCCAGGAGTGCCATATCCTGTAGACGATGGACTCCGTCAGATGGACAACCCGTACAACGCGCGTCGTCGATTGACCTTCGCTAGGTCTCAGCTTTTCAGCAACGGCATGTCCGAAAGCCGCTTTCGTAAGGATATCGAAAATCTGGTTGGGGTGTCGAACGTGGAGCTTTTGTGGCTGTTCAACACTGGAAATGGTATGTCCCAAACAACATTGTGATCAAGACTAATGATGATAGCCACGGTGGTTTTCTCAGCTGTACCTTTGGCGAAACTGGTAAAGGACAAATTTCATCAGTACAGTCGTACAAACAAACATCCTTACGAGGGCATCAAAGTGAGTTACTCGCACGATCCTTGCGAGCGAGACATGCATCTTGTCTCCCAGATTCCTGGTCATCTCAATTATATCGGTGTGAACGGCAGCTGCCATGGCAATGGCAACGGCAACTATCGCGATGAACATGGCGTGCGTTCAACACGTTCGAGTACTTTCCCCACCGACACCTCGCGCCGAACCTCCACGACAGCCTCGGATCACCATGCTACGATTAAGCGCCGCAACACGGTCGGCAAGGCAAAGGTCGACGAAGATGGTTGGCAGACGGTGCCAAGGAAAAGAAAGTAAATGTTGGCGATGAGCCGAAGAGCGTTGTTTCTGGAGTCTTGACGCCGGTCTTGGCATGAACACTAAGCATAGCACGAGGTGATGATCTCCGGCTGGGATGTCGTCGATGTCGATGTTCAAGCACGAATATCGTTGCAATTTCGCATGAAAGACATTTCAACAACGAACGAGATCAAGTGCACGAAGCAATATATGAAAGGACGAAAACGAGCACTGCTCATGCCTAAATGGCTGTGGTTCGTGCAAATTCTCCAGCACAACTGCTTGCCTATAACTCCAAGCCTTCTCTTGGCAGTCTGCCTCTACTTACTTCTTTGTGATTCAAACACTTGCCGTCCATCCACGGCTGCATATGAATGCTCCAGCACCATCATATTCGTAGGCGAAGGAAGTGATGCACTCTGAACCCAGTTGTTCATTATGCCATACAGCTTTGATTCTTTTGTTCATCCGTTTTAGTTACAGGCCATGGCGTGATAGGCGCAATCTAGGCTGGTCGGCGCCTTCCCTCTTGGCTACCATCACTTTAATGAAAGAGCGACGTTCCTGCCATTTCATCCACTTTCTATTCCTCTACTGCGCAGCCTTTGCACCTTCTTCCCCTTTAATACTCTATGCACAGCGTACCAAGTTCTTGAACTTCCTAGTGTATTGATTCATGTAATCTTACAAGATCTGTCTCAACTAGCCAACCTCTCTCTGATGTGATGATCGCATTGTTGGTAAGTCGGGGTTGAGCACTCAATACTAGAGGCAAGGAGCATCGACGACTTTGATTGATTGATAGTAATTCTTCATTATCATGTCTATAACCTGCGCAACTTTTAATGTCAGAGTGCGAAGAACGATCTTCTGAACAAAGTCCGGGACCAAAATACCCAAGTACGAACGCCGCCCGCTCTTTACACAAGACCTACACGTTCAAACACGATTCGCCAACCAGGAAGGAGAACAGCAATCATAAAATCTTGGCTACTCGCAAGCCTGTGTATACGCCAGCCATTGCCGTCACGCCGATTCCTGCCCACGTCATTATGCCCTGACGAATACCTGCTTTCATGATACCCTCAACAGCTGCAGCATCGTTCAGCCTGGGGAAAGGCTTGTCCTTCGGTATTGGCACTCCAAGGATCTGACAGAGAGGCTCCCAGCCATCGCGGACGTCGTAGAAGAATAGCTTCTCCTTTGGCACGACTCTCTTGAGGTATTCAATATGTCGATCATATGTCACTCGGGATGGCATTTTCTTTTCGCCAGGCTTGAAATGTGCTTGGCCGAAGTTTCCATCATCCAGGGCATCGTGGTATGTTCGGAACCATCGGAAACGAGGTACTGGCCAGAGCAATGCGCTTAGTATTGTGAAGTTGGCATTCTCGACTATCGGACGAATAGATTCCCACCACTTCTCCGGATCTCGAACTGTACAGATTACGACAGCATCAGGATATATCTCCAGCAATTCCTCGACACAAGCATTGCCTGGCAAATCTGTGCAGCCGACAAACCCATCCATGAGGCTCTTTATCTCAGAGTTCACAAATTTTCTGTCTTCGTCCGTTCGTGCCGGCGTTTTTCGGAATACTTCGATCCATCTCTTGATTATCGTCTCCTCTGAGCAGAGCAATTGAGTTCCGCCATGGTGACAAGGGCCATGTAGCAGTTCTGATAATGCTGCACCGAAGGATGTTGTCGCTGTCCTTGACAGACCCGCTCCGATCACTCGGAATTGCGCATTCGGATCTGGCTTTGAGGCAGCGTGGCCCATATTTGAATACTCCTGTTGGTCGTTTGGACTGAAGTTGAGATGATTGACAGCTGCAGGTTGATGGCTTGGAAGCACCAGCTATTTGTCTTCTCTCGATGATGCTATCTTCAGCTTCGGCGCCTGAAAACGTTTTTGAAAGGTGTCACAAGGCTGTCAATGACCTTTTTTGAGCACAATTGCACGTTATCGAGGGCTGAAACACAGTTGCACAACGCCAATATTGGATCACGAAAATGAAGGGACGACCCAAGCCTTGACCAAGGCAGAATTTCTCCAGGACTTTATCAAACTACGGATGAAAGGTAATGGTATCCATATCGCAGCACTACTTCCGGTGCTATATTGCTTGTTTTCTGTCTTGTCGCTGAGAAGAGTACCTTTCTGGGTAACAGAAGATCAACTAAAGCACGAGGCACAGATGGTCCTCCAGCGAAGGACCCCACCATCATGAATTCAACATCCTGGACCAAGTGTTGTGATCGACCATTCAGTTCAAGGTTGGATTACAACCAGATTATTCGAGTTCAATTTGAATGCAAGGATATCTAGCGCTCCACGATCTATGGAGCATTTCCAATACCATTGTTGCAGTTCCAAGACATTATTGGATGACTTCTGAACATCTATGATCTACCGCATTGTGGCTTCGTCGTTGGCGATGAGCTATCTCTCACAGGGCGATATTGAAGCTCTACATTTCGCTAACAATACCATGTTCAAAGACACAGGCGTTGCGAGGGCCGAAGAATCGAGCAGCAAGAAGACCTTGTACATTTGGTGGAGAACCAATGACGAGCTAACAGCATGAAACAAGCCACAGAAAGCAATCTTGGCAATCGTCAACGAAATTGCGATTCGTCAGTCTGTAAATGATAGCTGAAGCGGACTCTCCGGCTCGGGTGCCTGCCGCCGTTGTAACAACGATGAGCCAGCGAACGTTAATTATTGCCCAGCACACGACCACAATTGTAATGCACTGAAGTAAGTTTAGAGAACAGAGGTCATGGTACAACTACAATACCACGCACAAGATGCGCTCTGTATTTCAAATTAAATCGTTGCAGCAGAAGCTAAGTAGCCAAGAAGATAGCTCAAAGCATTTCCGTCTATGATGCGCTGGTCAAGCACAGATGGCCTTGGCATGAACCTCGCATAAACGACTATGAAGCACAAACATCGGGCAGGGTCATGATCGTTGCCGACCTTGCGCTAGTACGATGCGCTAATCAGTTAACAGCCTCCTGGCGTCATTTCCATAGTGAGACCTTTATCGTATCTAATCTCCTTTCAATCCCTTTTGCGGCCACAGCTATCCTATATACAGCTTGTCTGCTTGGCAACGTCGCACGACATCTCAAAAGGTCGACAACGTGCTTCAACATGCACTTCTCGACAACGTGGCACCGACACGATTGGCGCTGCCAAGACTCAGTCGCGCTGCCAATGCACCAAAAAGAGTTTACGGACTCCAAATGAAGACCAGCATAGTCGATGAACGAGCGGAACTTAGCCTGCAGATTATTGTCCACATATTGTTCCTAGTCGTTCGGACTCGACGTGATAACCGAGCACTTCTGATCTCAAGACTACAATATGTGAACTAGGACATCATAGCACGGAAAAGCAGTACAAGTTGCAGGTGATGATGCATTGAATATGCACAATGTTCAGATCCTTCTTGGCACTACTCTAGCATCAAGAGTGTTGCCTGCGCAATGAGGTCAGTCTTTTGAGGAGGAAGCGCCACAGCACCGATAGCTCTACTGTTCACTGTGCAAATCGTGAAAACAGTGACGCTGTCTGTCGTGAGCTTCGTGTGAAGTCCGCAGTGAGCTCAAATGCTCGTTCTTTAGCAGCCACTCTGCAGCGCTAATCTCTTTGCATCGGTATCAATGCACCAGACACAGTGAGGCGAAGCACAAAGAACCATGCAAGCTCAAGATACTATCGAGCAAGTTACAGAAATGGTCCCATTGAGCAGCCAGCCCAGCGTCAACGATATCATGCTCAGCATGAGTAATGTAACAGACTAAGTCCTGAATTGACAACCCTAGTCCAGCTGCCACCAACGAACGGTATCTGCACCTAGGAAAATCACCGGGTGCAATTAGGGATATTTCAGTGCCCACTTCAGGTAGGGAGTGCCACGCGGTCGACCTTTCCCCGTGCTTGGGCTTGTCCAGCAAAGACAAAGTTTGCTGTACACTGCAGATGATGCGCACGTGAAGGCCTTGGCCCAATGTTAGCCGAAATTGTGTTTCCCGAAGCGTTTCTACCTATAATCACTCTGTCCTACATGCCAAGTCTTTCCGTACAGTTGGTAATACATTATTGATTTCTATCACAGGTTCACTTCAGAGGGCTGCCTGAAACCATAGTCTTCAATTGGAACAGTATCCGCTTGCGGTCCCAGAAATTTGGCCAAGAAACCCACCAGCCCAGATTGCCATATCAAGTACATGAAGGAGTTCAAGGTCCATACTCCCCAAGCGGTCTCAGGACTCAACAAACGTGGCAGGTAAGGAGCTACCTTCTGCGCCTTCTGTACGATGGGTCGCTGCCTAGTCTCATACTGCTGAAAAGCTGCTTCGAGGTCTCCTGGATGCTGGAAGATGGCGCCGGCCAGATTCCAAGCGCCAGTCATGGCTAAGGTCGTGCCCATACCAGAGAAAGGCGAAGCACAATATCCTGCGTCCCCCAGCAAGACAACTCTGCCTTGGTGCCAATGGTCCATCCTTATCTGACCAACAAAATCGTAATAGAAATCTTCACTGGCCATCATCGCCGAAATCACCTCCTCACTGCGCCAGCCAATATCCTGGAAATATTCTTTTAGCAATTCCTTCTGCGCTTTTACACCACGGTGGCCTTGGAGTGCGACATCGTGCAATCTCTGGTCCTTGTCATTGGCAATATACATGAACACCGTCGTCCTGTTTCCCTGCGTGTCAGGTCTCAGCATGATATTTCTACGTCCAGGAGCATGGTACCAACGACGCCATGACCACGAAGTATCTGTCTCATCACGTGGCATACTGAAATATCCACTGTACACGCCGAAATGATTGACTCTTTCTTGTTCTCCAGATTGACCCCAGGTTAAAGCTCTCGTCGTGCTCTGAAGACCATCAGCACCAACCACGAGATCAAAGCTCTGCCTCTGTTTTGACTTTGCAAAATGAACATGCACTTGGTCGTTTCTCTGTTCGAGCTCATCCAAACAGTCGTTGAAGATGAAGTCAATACGCTTGCCACCTTCTTCCTGCACTTCGTCACTGACAGACTTGCTTCTCTGGAAACAGATCTCTGCTAGATGTCCTCTCAAAATCTCGATTTCAGCAGTCGGTGCTGACGCGTCACCTTCTCTACCAGCTGCAAATGCGGCACAAATGCGATTATGATCATCTACCCACTGAACGCCTTCTTCGCCAGTAGTCCGGGCTCGAACAGCTTTTTCCATGCCAAGCTTCTTCATGATGGTGACACCTGCACCACGAATGTCGACGTTCTGACCTTCCTTTCTCACCCTCGGCGACCTCTCCAATAGTGTTATGTGTGGCTTTTGTGATGCTGGTAAATCTGAGAGGAGCAAGCATGTTGCCAGCGTTGGACCTGCAATGCTACAGCCAACTATGAGAATTTCGAGTGGTGCCATGATTCTTGATCTTCAGAATGATCTGTGCCTTGACTGAGCTGGTGCTGCTCGACTTCATATGTAGTCATCTTTGCTGTCTACGATGCTTCGTCCAATATGCTATTGACGTCCCTGATAGGCTATAATGATACTACTATTACTCGGAACTTCAGACGAGTACGTGAACGTATTCCGAAAACCGGTGGTCAAGTCGACCGGTTGAGAAGCCTCACGCTGGATGTCAAGCGGTCGACTTGAACCGAGCCCGGCTTTCGCGACCTCCGGACCCGAATATCTTCGATCTTGCGATGATCAGATCGAGCTGATACTCAACGATTAATTTCATGCATTTTGTTGGTGATCAGTTTGATCATGCTCGAAAGCACATATTGCCTGGTAACGGTACTAGTATCAATTATCGATCAGGTGTGCCTATTAAGCACAAATTGTTGAGGTTGCTCGAAGTACTCGAGTCGATTTAGCGATGTGCCATTCTATGCCGAGGTGCGACGTATAATAAACTTCGTATTCCCAGATGTGAGCTCAGTTATAGACAAGCACATTGTACAGATGATGAAGTACACTGCTCGTTACAATTAGATTTCAGGGTCGACCTACTCACAATGCCATCCATGGTGGACAAGCTACCACCAATAGCTTTATTTGGCTATGATTCCTCACCTTTCACCCAAAAAGTCAGACTTGTGCTGAAGCTGATGCAGATCCCATATAGCTTCGTGATCGTGCCTAGCATGATGCCACGGCCTGTCCTGGTCAACAATTTCAACCTGACATACAGAAAAATACCCGTGCTAGCTCTGGGCAAGGATGTATATGCTGACACGAGCTTGATCGTGGATGTACTGCAGGATCATCCAGCTTGCCAGAAATACCTCGAAGCACGGGGCAGTCAAGTGCAGAATGAAGTGTATTCAAGTGGCAGAGATAGAGTACTATCAAGATTGTTAAGCTCCTATGTGACAGATCGACCACTATTTCGACTGACTACAGGCCTCATTCCCAGCGTTGTCTGGAGAACATCATTTGGCACAGATCGAGCAGAGCTCATAGGCCATCAACTCGACCCTGATAAGCTTGAGCAGAAAGTGCCAAAGAATCTGGCGAGCTTAGATACATTCCTTAGCAGAGTGAACCCGCTCTTCGAAGAGCTGGACCCGAATTCATGGATATTAGGTGGTGCAGTGCCGACTGTGGCCGATGTGAGCTTCTACTACCAGTTGGATTGGGGTGAGAAGATGAGCCGTGGCGTAGGCATCGAGAATTTGACTGCAGGAGGAGCTGCAGATGGCACAGAAAAGGACCCGAATGAAGTGTTCAACAAGGAGAGATATCCAGCTATCTGGAATTGGTTTCAAAGGTTCAAAGATCACATTGATGCTCTGCCGAATCACGAAACTCGTGTTGAAAAAGGCGACGAGCAAGGCTTGGCGGATCTGATGCAACGTATTAAACAATCGCCTGAGCAAGAACCAGTATGGATGCTGCCGACACCAAGAAATGCCTTGATGCAGCTCGAGGAAAGGAGTGGTCTAAAAATTGGCTCGAAAGTCAGCATCTATCCTGCTGATACCGGACGGCTCAACCCGACGAATGGGACCTTGGTAGCACTGAGTCCAGAGGAAGCTGTAATCCAACCTGACAAGTCTGCTGTTGCCGGAAAGGAAGGCACGAAGGCAAGAATCGAGGATGTGCGATTGCACTTTCCACGTATTGAATTCGTGGTCTCAACAGTCAAGCCTGCTAATATTCAGAGCAAGCTATGAAGCGTTGACGATACCACTACAACAGTGACGAGATTTGTTCATGCTCAGCTCACTCCTTACTGCCTTCACCTCTTATTGCCCCTGACACTATTCATCGTGTGTCAGAACTGTTTGTGCTGCCGATGTACGTCAGAAGGATTCGATCACGTTGCTAAATGCCCTCTTAGCAAACCCCATGAAGCTAGGATTCCTGGTCTCCACGTCGAACTTTACCCATACGCGAAGAATGTTGAGTAAGTTTATTTGCTAGTGACGTAAGCATAGAGATGTTTGTCAGTCACACGGATAGGAATCACTTCTACGAACAGTATGTACATATCGCCTCAAGCACAACTTTGGGTCGACGATGATGTTGATAACCTCAAAATTCCTCGAAATACTACCGGCTGGCCGGGTCTTCAAGGTGTAAGAATAGCATACTAGGTTTTTCGCTAGAAGTGCCCATCATGCGGCTACACCACAAGAAGACAGGCTAGAGGACGGTTGGCATCCATCACAAAAGTCTTTAGGGCAACACCAGGACCTCTTCGAGTCTAGCTTGTTCTTCGAGCCAACGACTGCGCCTCTGACCCAGCAGACATCTGCATCAGATGGGAGTTCTAACGACACCAAAAGCGCGCTATCCCGCCTGTAGCTGTTACGCTTCCATGCATGTCTGGGCTCGCTCACGATTTCTTCGTGCCCGCTGTCGAGTTGGATGGATAGAATAGACTTCTTGCTGAAGAACACACATCTTTGCCATCGCTTAGTCACTCGCTTTTTCTAATTCACATCTTCATTCCAGACTTCATCCATACCATCTTCTGCAGCTATTCACCAATCCTTGTACGATTGTAGAACCCGATACCGATCTTCCCGAACAACTTTACATCGACCGAGCGCATCTACGAATCTCGTGCTACCTGAAGGAACCTCAACCGGCTATAAGATTGAGTGATTTAGACTGCCATCTGGACTGTTGTACTTGCCTAGATCTGCTGTCAGTCCGAGGACCGACTTCGTTGGCATCGTTACATGGCAGCAAGACTGTGAAACGCAGGTAGATTGCTATGGCGTTGAGCGCATAGAGCTGTGACGAAAGGCACGAGGCAGAGAAGACAACAGAGTCAAACGACTGGTCGCCACCTAGTTCATTCGCGCAACGATGGTTATCAGGGCGTGTGTGCTGCATATCTTCGAGCTCTTCCTTGTTGCGCTGATATTCCTCCGTCCAGCACAAAGCGCGTTTGTCGACTTCTCGAATTGTCTGGACGAGTCCTTAATAACTTCACAACCGCGTCTACTACAATTCGTGCCCCTCAATGTCACTGCCACCTTCAATGGAAATGCTTCCTCGAAGTTGTTAAATGTGACGGTATATGGCAATGTGACCGGCCAGCTATTCAATGGAACATACCCTGCGGCAAGCGATCCCTCTTGGAGCGACCCAAACAATACTTTTGGAAAGATAGTAGATCTGGAAGATGGCGCGTCGAAGTATACCACTCTCTTCACCGAATTCAATGTGCTCAACTACAATCCATGGACCGCCGCTCCGGACCAATTTTGCAAATCTACGATAAATGGGCAATGTCCTATCGGACCCGCCTTTGGTGACAACAGCACTCAGATAGAGCTCCTACCAGGTTATACTGTAGCTCATAATTTGTCCTCTTCCTACGCTTTCTCGACAATTGAGGTCAATACTAAAATACAGTCTGGCTCTCAAAGGGCTAACTTCTACGCATGCGTCAATGCATACGTGACTCCAGCTCTTGGCGATGGCCTCAACGACTTAGTGGCGTATTTGCCCCTGGGCATTCTAATTATCGTTGGCATCGCCACAGTCGCTGCCGCTATGTTAAGTCCATGGGGCACAATTGACATCTTTCGGTGGAGCAGCAACTACGGACGCGATGAAGACGTTCTTCGACTTGTCACTCCTGGCTTCGGTGATTGTCTGCAGTATATACAGTTCGTGGTCTTCAGTGGCAGTTTGAGCTTGTTTTACCCTGGATACTTCCAGCCAGTGGTTAGCAATCTAGGATGGTCAACGCTGCTTTTCAACGAGAGTCTAGTGACAAATGGCAACGGTACTACACCTATCGCTGACGGAATCTACCAGTACCGACCTAATTCGAAACGAGGTCTGGACCGCATAACACAGTTGATCGGTATGACATCCTCGAGCGACGCATGGGCTGATATGATGGTTTGGCTGGTCGTGATCATGGCATCTGTGGTCATACTCACGCAGATCGGCTTCCTTTTCCGCTGGATATATCGAACGGTTAAAGACGTTGCACCAGAAGATCTGCGATCAAAGAACTGGTACTTCTCGGTTGGAAACATCGTGCGGATCGCTCTTGGCTATTTCCTCTTACCAGTGGTTGCACTTTCGATGTTCCAATTTGTCGTTGCCTCTTCAAGTCCATCATATGTGGTAGCACTTGCAGCTATTGTGCTTGCTTTTGTCGTTGCCTACACAAGTTGGATTATCTATCACTTCCTCCACACTCGACCGAGATCATTTCTTTTTGATGACCTCCAGACTGTACTGCTCTATGGGCCTCTCTACAACACATACAGGGATGAAACGGCGATGTTTGCCTTGGTGCCAATCTTTGTCACCTTTCTCAGAGGAATTGCTATTGGTGCAATACAGGACTCAGGAGTGGCGCAGATCGTGCTTCTAGCAATTTGCGAGATCATCATGATTTTGACCCTGAACTTTGTCAGACCATATCCATCGACGACTTCGATGAATCTTTACCAGACCTGCTTCTCCTGCGTGCGACTTCTGGTAATACTGTTGTTAATAACTTTTGTGCCTAGCTTGGCCGTTACAACAGCCACTCGCGGATGGATAGGATATGTTATTCTTCTCATCCACGCATGTGTCGTCTTGTTCGGCTTCTTCTTAAACGCCATACAGACGCTTGTGGAAGTAATTGCTCGTTTAGCAGGAGCTGGAGGGAGTGGAGGTGCTGATGCAGCACGAGGAGGTTTGACCAAGGTCTTTGGTATGAGGCAGCTCTCTAGACGTAGAGCTCGAAGAGATCCTGGTCCACGAGGATCGATGGGCTCAAATGCTCATATGCTGATGTCCTCACCCGAGAAAGCTGACCTGGACATGGTGCAGACGAGGAGTCGTAGCATTTCGGCAAGCTCAAATCTACTATTGGATGGCAACAAACGAAAACGGACAAGCCATGGCATGGATGGCTCGAGCCGGGGACGTCAGACACCTGATGGTATGAGCACAATTTCGAGGTTGAGCAAGACGTTGACCTCACCTGGTGGAATAGTCGGTTTGAGTAAACACGAGTCAAGAGATCCTTATTATCGACCTCCACGTCGTAACACAAACGATTTCATGACGGCAAGTGGTAGACCTAATCTCGACGCACAAAAAGAAGCAGCTGTTGCTGAGACAGCTGTCGATGATGCAGGAGAAGGATCGTCAAACAACAGAGGCGAAGCTGCAGACAATGACGAGAATGGCGCTGAATTGACCAAGGTCAAGACAGACTATGCCGTGCGCGAGGTCGACTTCTACTACGGAGTTCGTGGTCCAGCTTTGTCTGGATCAGGTGGTACAAGAAAGATGCGAACAGGACCTGCCGATCCTGTTGGTCACGTCTCGTCCGCTCGTGGATGGTTCAAAGGTATGATGAGAGGCAAGACGAAGGAGAAGTCGAAAGGCTTTGAGGTTGTGAGAAGTACAAAGGCTCCTCCAGGGCTCTTTCCTCCTCCGGTGGACGATGAACACGAAGAGCAAGAGACGGCTCAACAGTATAGAGACGAAGCTGCACAATCGCCTCAATCTACCCGCGAGGAGCGCCGTACAATGGAAAGACCAAGGACGCGCGATGATGATGCAGTGTCATTCTCAACGGCTGGAGAATCTTGGATGAGTCCGATACCTCGCACTTCAGCGCAACCTCCAGCGTTACCTTACATCGATTCTGTAGGAGGTATTGAGCTGCCCAGTCGAGTTGGATCAGAGGCATCAAGAAAAAGACCTCCGCCCGCCGACCTTGATGTGCCGCCAGTGCCACCTGTGCCACGCAAGAGCTCTCGTAGAGGGTCTAGTCCAGCTGCGCATCCAGACGAGCCTTCTATGCCACAGCGTGTTGCCGTGCCAGCCGAGAGTCCGGCACGTTCAAATAGGAATTCAGCATATACGACCACGAGTCAGCAACGGCTTCCTTTTGTACATTCCAACTCCAATCGCCGAAGCAACCGAAACTCGGTAGCAGTATCAGAAGTATCTAGCTACATGGAGGAGCCATTAGCCGATGAGGAAGAGACTGTCCCAGCACCACAGCCTATCGAACGGCCAGGCAGTGTTGGTTTCGTCAGTCAGCATAGGGCAAGCGACAACATCCGGTACAGTCCACACGAAGCACAGATACCACGACTGAGCACGGTGGAATATGGATATCAACCATCACAAAATATACAATCTGGAAATACAGCAACTCCAGGCACACCATTTTCACCTGCGTGGAACGGGTCAGCCGCATACACACCGACCGACGGTACACAACGCTGGAGTCGGTTCAGGGACTAGTAGCCATGAAATAGGAGGAATGAATCAGTACTTAATATTCCACAAACATGTTTGATTAGGATTATTTCATGCACATATCACGATGGAACGACCTTTCACATACAATCTCTGCATGTGCAATATAGGATTTGCATTTAGCGAGCATTTACAGATAGCTTCTTGTAGGTACAAAAGTTGAAACAATTCAATCTTGAACTTGAGGTCTTGTGACTGTTTTCTGAAAATGATTAGCACCTAGACAAATAGGCG
Organism: Pasadenomyces melaninifex; assembly: GCA_022813495.1. Taxonomy (NCBI): domain Eukaryota; kingdom Fungi; phylum Ascomycota; class Dothideomycetes; genus Pasadenomyces; species Pasadenomyces melaninifex. Next base: position 127,918 of record JAKLMI010000028.1, on the reverse strand, counting down.
GCTGTAAACAATAATTGGTCTCGAATTTTAGGCGATGCTATAATGATTCTAGGGCTCCCTAGTGCCTAGAACATGGTGAATAGGTGTCAGGTTGTTTAGCATTAACTTTCAGCGCTAAGTGCATTTAAATGCCTCAGGCAATTAAGACCCGAGCAAAATCTTGGCATCCACGAACTTTCCGCTGCCCGCAGCAGACAAGCAGGACAGCACAAGTCAGGACATACACCTATCTCGCGCAAGCACAACTTCCTCCACTTCACCGACTCACAGACCTCAAACTCAGCATGGAGAACGAAAAGGGAGAAATCGTAGATCTGTAAGTCTACCATCTGCACAGACACTTCCTCTTCCTTCGTCCTCGAGCGCACATTTCCCTGACTCGTCGCATACACTCCCTGGCCTTTCGAGCGAAATACTGATCTTTTCTTTAGCTACGTCCCAAGAAAATGCAGCGCAACAAACCGCATCATTAAAGCCAAGGACCACGCCTCAGTACAGATCTCAGTTGGCAAGGTAGACGAGAACGGCAGATACACGGGCGAGAACCAGACATATGCTCTTTGCGGCTTTGTGCGATCGAGAGCTGAGAGTGATGACTCGTTGAACAGATTGGCTCAGCGAGACGGGTTCTTGAAGGCTGTTTGGAGTGCTCAGCAGACGAGATAAGTGGTTAGTTGGGTGCGTTATGTGTGTTATGTGCGGACGAGAAAGCAGTTTCGGACAATTCTTCAGATACATGGGGAAATGTTCATCGACACGCTGGATGGACGTAGAAGGCTGAGCATGATAGCTTATGCCGGTTCGTTTCAGGAAGAAAAGGCTTTGCACACACATTCAAGATTAGAAGCAGAAGATGCTGTTCTTCAACAAGAAAGAACAATGAAACAAATTCCAAATCATCACAGAAGAGAAGAGCCATCAAGCATCACAAAGCGAGGTTCTGTCAAATGTGTCTATATAGCAAGAGCTATAAAACCTACAGATAGATTCTACAGCTCGAATTTCTGTGTCGATGGTGACTACGACGGACGTGAGTCGCGGAGTTATCAATCACATGAACGCTTCTTTGACTCGAAAATCGAATTTCCCACCCGTATCTGTGCCCCGACCTGTGTTCTCTTGGTTTCGCGGCTCATCAGAGGCGGTTCTTGCAATGCATGCTAATCTTCGGCTGTGAAGTACGTAATATTTCTCTACTTCTTCGACTATTGTATCGAGTTGAAGAAGCCTTGATGTGCCGATGTCATGTTAACTGAATTCGGAGAAAAGGAAATATCATGAACCTTTCAGCTCTGAGACTGGGTTGGACATCGGAGATATTGTGCATGTCTATCGTCTATCATACGCCTTCTTTCATGCACGGACTTTTCAGACGCGAAAGCAATGTAAGTGACGCTCTCATGCAATGCGATGGCGATATTGTATCTTCATCGTGATGGCAGGATCAAACTTTGAAGAATTGTTCAGAGTATGTGGCTAAAACGGACACCACGTATTTGACCTTTGTCCGCGCTGTATTGCGACTTTTGAAGTTTAGCCAATCCTGGCAAGAGCACTTTTAGTCCTTGTTCAACCGGACCGCCGGATTTGTCTCAATGAAGTTGAGGTCAACTTTGTGGCCTAACAATTCACGAATGTTTGACACCCCATATCTAAAGTACGGTTAGCGAGAATAATATGAGAGATAGCTTAACTTACTTGATCATGGTAGGTCGTTCTAGTGATAGACCCCAACCATAGATTCTCATATCCTTCGGCAAGCCCATTGGTTCCAGCATTTCAGGTCTGAACATGCCTGAATTTCCAATCTCGACCCATTTCCCGAGACCTTTGTGATATGAGAAGATCTCCATAGATGGTTCGGTGTATGGGTTATATGCTGGTTTGAATCGCAGATCTGTGATACCCATTTTGGCGAAGAAGACCTCCATAAATCCTATTAGACCGCCAAGCGTTAAGCCCCAATCTGCTATCACACCTTCTACTTGGTGGAACTCTGCCAAATGTGTGGCATCAACAGTCTCATTTCGAAAGACACGATCTATCGAGAAGTATCGGATAGGTCTTGGATTTTCTGCAAGCTTTTTCAGCATGTATGTGGAGATGGCTGTTGTATGAGTCCGCAGTACAAGCTTTAGAGACTCGTCTGCTGACCAAGGGTATCGGTAGCCTGTTGATCCATATTTGCCCTCCTGATGTACTGCTTTGACATTGTCCCAGTATTGCTTATAATCTACGCTTGGGGTCGAATTGCTTTGCTTCTGAGGATTTATGGACGCATTTGGGCCGTTCGCATCTGATAACGATAGCTGTTCCATTACATGAGTTGGTGGATCTTCTCTCGGCGGATCGGCCTTAGGAGGATCTGAGATGAAGAAAGTGTCTTGTTGATCACGAGCAGGATGCTGTTGAGGTACAAAGAGGGCATCGAAGTTCCAGAAACCAGTCTCTACAAATTTGTTCGTAGGCATTTCTTCGAACCCCATTTCAAAAAAGATTTCTCTGAATTCCTGCCGTACCTTGTTCAACGGATGTAATGCTCCAGATGGTGTTGGTGCACCTTTAGCTTTGAAGTTATATGGTTTCAGCTTGACTGTCTTCCAAGAACCATCTGCAATCATCTCGGCTGTCAAGTCTGTCTGCTCTTTCACGAATTCCAGAGCAAACTTGGGCCCTTTGCGTATCTCGAATGTGACTACTTTGCGTTCCGTGATCAGCTTTCTCTTTTTCAAGTCAGCCACGGCCTTCGAGTCAGACAGAGTCTTCTCCTTAGATATCTCCTTAAGCTGACTTCCAGTCATGTCTTGTATCGAGTCTGCGAGTGGGACGAAAGAGTCACCATCTTTCGTGATCCATTTCATTTTCATGGCTTGACCCTGTCCAAACCTTGCGACATTTGCATCCCCCACTAAAGAAGGAAGCTCCTTGACAGACACTTTCCCCTTCTCCTTGACCGCATTGTACACTCGTGCTTCTGGGCTGCCATGTTGCACGAAAGTTGCACCTTCTGCTGTGGGCACAAGCTCTATTCGATCGACCTGCTTTGCCTCAAGGTATTCTCTGGATCGTAGCTTGTCGACGGCTGATTTTATCGTATTGAAGTCTGATTTTGGGAAAGCTTGAGCTGTCAGCAAAGGACCATCGGCGTCATTCAAGGCACTGAGGACTTGCGCCGTCAAGTCCTCGGCCATTTTTAGATAATGAGGCTGGGTCAAGATCTCGAAATTATATGTGTTGACGCTTGAACTATAGAATTTCTGCTTCAAATAGGTCGTATCGTAGCTACTGAGCTACATTGAGCACAGATATCCCTCCATTACATTCACGATCATCCATACAATTATTTTGTGACTGTTCCTCCCTTCGATGCTGCCTCGAATATGAGGCATGCAAATCAGTACGCCTATATGGAGATCTGGGGCTTTGAACCTGAGTGCTAAACATTTCCTGATAGGCATCCCTAAGTTAGTCATTCCTGGCGATAAATGGTGGTTAGGACAAAGTGCTAAGGTGTGCATTCGTGGCGATCAAACAGATACTGCAAATTAGATATGTATCTTGAATCAAGAGCAACTTCAAAAATCGTATAGCTATATTGTACAAGCTAAATCAGCGGGTCATACGATCACAGCTGTCAGTGGCTTGCAAAATTCCTCCCTTCTATGAGCTCAGTGCTGGCAAGTTCCTGACAAAGTGTGCTGGGCAATGATATCCAAATGGCTCCTTCTTCAAGTAGTCTTGGTGGTAATCCTCTGCATCATACCACTTGGTCGCCTCTCGGATTTCAGTCGATATGGATTTGCCCTTGTACCACTGCTTGCTGACCTGCTCCTTGATCTCCTCAGCCATCTTCTTCTGGTCCTCGTTAACATAGAAGATAGCAGATCTGTACTGTGTGCCAGTATCTGCGCCCTGTCTGTTCAACGTGGTAGGATCGTGCATCTTGAAGAAATATTCCACAAGCTGCTTATATGATACCTGCTTTGGGTTGAACACCAATAGTAGACTCTCAGCGTGACCAGTCCGGCCAGAGCACACACTTCTGTAGTCTGGTGCTTCTGTCTGGCCACCGGTATAGCCTACTCTGCAGTCGAGCAGACCCTTGCCTTCCCAGTCCTTGCGATACAATTCCTCAAGACCCCAGAAGCATCCTCCTGCGAAAATAGCTCGCTCGGAACCTTCAGGGAACTGCTTGGCTGCCAGCGAGTCAGGCACAAGAGGTCTGGACATGGAGGTAGTGAATGGTCGAACTAATCTCGATAGGAAGTTTGGCATTTGAAAGGCCATGATTGTGAATGCGATGAATAGTACAGCGAGAGCTGATTTATTGAAAGGCTGTACCACTTTTGATGTTTGATGGTCCGTAGGGATCAGTATTACCTGTAATATCTCTTCTGCAATTATATGCGGATTGCTTATTCCCAAAGTATCTATCTGAACTGCTGCGCATTCAGTGGCCACAGCGAATCGTCTCGAATTGACCCCAAAAGTGTCCTACGTCATGCATCTGGTGAAGGGCCACTAATGTTGAAAAGGAATAGGCTCAAATCGTCAACTGCTCCAAAGCATTTCATTATTTGGAATATCTCTAGAAATCATTACTAAACCACCTATGTTGACAAACAGCAGCGCCAATGCTGCTAGATATCGACACTGCCACAACAACGGCACGACTGTTAGCAGAATGTATGCCAGTCTGACACGAAGCGATACACGCGTACGCGTCTGGTCTTTAGCGGGAATTTAGCGAAGATCAGCCCTCGCGACCGACTAACCACCGGCTCAGCTCAACATGAGCAACAATGTTAGAATTGCGAGACTACCAGGTATTCCCGTTGCTCAACTACTCAAAGGCGCGCTTGTCTTCTTAACGAATTTGTGAATGTTGCGTGACTGTTCTCAAGCCATGTCTTGTGCGTGACTTTCGTATTCGACAACGGTGTTTTCGTGTGAACCACAATATGGCAGTAACAAGAAGTGCTGGACGCAAAGTAGGTGAGCCCGTACCTGCCAATGCGATCACAAAGCGCATAGTCAAAACCAAAGCGGTGCCTTCAAAAGCCCCTAAGCCCAAAGCCAGCAACCCAGATGAGCTACCCATATTACCGTTCGCGAACGCAGCGGCATTCGAAGCATACCTAGAAGAGTACCACGATAAGATCTCAGGACTACATCTGAAACATGCAAAGAAAGCATCTGGCATACCTTCCATAGGTACTTGGGATGCGATCGAGGTAGCATTGTGCTTCGGCTGGATCAACGGACAGGGTAGTTCGTGTCCAGATGAGTCGAACTACTACCTATCGCGATATACACCGCGCCGGCCGAAGAGCACATGGAGTCAGATCAACGTGAAGCTGGTGGAGAAGCTCATAGAGCAGGGTCGCATGAGACCTGCTGGAATGAAGGCCGTGGAGGCTGCCAAAGCTGATGGAAGATGGGCTAGAGCTTACGCTTCACCCACAAATATGACTGTGCCTGATGATTTTCAGGCGGAGCTAAACAAAAATGAGACCGCGAAGGCATTTTTCGATAGTCTAGGGAAAAGTAGCAGATATTATGCGTTGGTTAGGGTTGAGCTTGCGAGTCCTACCGCAAGAGCAGGCAGGATCAAGGCTGTCGTGGAAGGTCTAGCCGTAGGCAAAATTCCTGGCGAGAGAGCTGAAAAGACTGCCATGGTCGGGAGGAAGAAGAGGCAATAGTACTACTGCTTGCTTACAATGCAAGCATAAAATGAATGCGTCTCTAACTATGGAGAATCGCTTGACTGTGGCGTCCATAGCAACTAGAGAATCACACGGGCCACAACCTAAGACTTGCTACTCATACTCTCTTCATATGATAGCCATATTGCGCATGTCGTTCGAGACGGTGTCAATAGAAGACTGATGCTGTTTCCGTTCTTCTTGCTGTGCTCGAAACGATATTCTCTTCTGGTCGCGTTTTGTCGGCACGAAGACTATTTTCTCAAATGCTTCGCTTTCGACAAGCCACCTCAAACTAGACTCTGCTATTCTTTGACGATTTGAAGGTACTCCTTTCACTATCACGACGCCGTCTGATCTCAAATAGATCTCGTGGTTCCGCATTCTCTAGAAGCTCATTAGTCAACACAGTGTTGCAAACTGCGAGCGGCTACTAACTTTGTTCGAGCTCGGTCTGAACTTGAGGACTTGAACATCGCCACTAAGGACAACGCTAAAGACAGATACTATCTCTTCAGGCCAATTATAAGCCATAGGCCGATTGAAAGCTTTCATCTCGTTGACTAAATCCTGAACACTTCGTGATACATAGTGATGTACCAGCTCAATGAAGGGTTTCACGTGGCGTATATGCGTCTTATGGCTTTGCAGGTAGAAATCAGGATCATCCCTAAGTCGCATTTTCGTTGATAGCAGGATCTTAGCCTGCCTTTCATCACACACGACCTTCTGCATTCGCGCGATGATCCAAGGATGTATCGTTCGAGCCGGAGGTATCTTCAAATTGCCAGCCCATTTCCCAGCGGCATGATCAAAGATGTAAGTTACCTCCTCGAAAAAAGAGACACGCACTGACATGTTAGCGATGCCGGAGATAAACTGTTGCAGACAAGAGAGTAGACACACCTTCTGCATACACCTGACGACAGATCAATAAAAGAGAAAAGCCATTGTCAGGGCTGTATAGGGCTGACGAACCAGTTTGCACGGCCTCGCTATACTTGGACTGTAACAATACAGCTTGGTAGCGCGGGTACACCGTGGTGTCTTGGTATAGCAGTCGGTATATTAGTTCCCTGAGTTCGAAAGGCAATTCAAGAATCCTGGATCGAGATCTATTCATCGCAGAGAGGGTCGCCATTCTCGTGTTCCGAAAAAAGTGCGTTTCGATCAGATATGCGAAGAACGTCGTCTGCTGAAAAGCCAGCGGTCATATGTAGTGGTTTAATCTCTAAATCATGCATAGAAGAGAAAGAACAAAATACCAGTCGATATGCTCATCGAGACATTCAAGTAGCCTTACAGCCAACAATACAAACGACAGTTTTGGCAATAGCTTTGGTGACAAGGCAGCAGCTACCAGTCCACATACACCTTCCACTTCTCAAAGTTCTACCTTTCATTGCTTGTTCACGACACAGTAGTTGCCCTCTGAACTTTGCGGTCAAACAAAACACCACTAGGTTGACTCAAGATAATATTCAGATAGGTAGGTGGCTAGCGGAGGATATGGAACCATCGAAAATACGTCATATTGCTGGACTTCCAAGCACGAGAAGTACGCGTCCACCGAAGGACATTCAACAGCAGCTCTAGCCCGGAGCAGTTTATTTGTGACAATGCATACCAATTCTATCTCAACTTGATTTAGCTTGTAAGCAGCACGCGACATATTTTAGCTAGAAGTCAATCTACCTCTTGAAAGTCTTTGAATATGCCGTGGAAGGACCAATTCAACAGACTGAAGGCAGATTGGGACAAATTTAATACCGAGCACAACATCTTGCCGGGGAACAAGCAGCAGCAGCAACCCCCGCAGCAATACTATCCTCAGCAACAGCAACAGCAGCAGCAGCAGCAGTACAATCGACCTCCGCCGCCACCAGGATATGGAGCTCCCCAACAACAAAATCTATACCAACCGCAACAGCCACCCCAACAGCCTATAAACTCCATCTACTGGCAGGCCAATTTTGATCCAGGTGTGCCTGTGAACGCGGAGTGGGACCCAAAGCAAGGCAACAACAACGGCTGGGGAAACAACGAGCTCGAATTTTATACTTCAAATCCGGAGAATAGCTTCTATACCAACGACCGTAAACTAATTGTACGTGCAATCGCGAACAATAGTGCGCCAGATCCAAGCCAGAAATACACTTCAGCAAGGCTTGTTTCTCGTCAGACACTGGCTAGGGATCGCGGTGTGCTCAGTGCAGTACTTACTAGTCCATGTGCATCAGGCATCTGGCCAGCTTTCTGGCTATTGCCATACGAGCCATTCTTATGGCCAAATGATGGTGAAGTGGATATCATGGAAACTTGGAATGGAGACAGGAATAACAAATCTTGTTTACATTGGGGCTTCTTTAATGGTGAAGATTGGAATAAGCATATCACGCAATCGACGCAGCTGGATCAGATGCCAAACACGCCGGTGCGTTATGATTTTGCCTGGGATCAGCCTGGTGGACAAGCTGGTCAGGGTAGAATGATATGGTATATTGATGGGAGACCTGTCATGAAGGCTCAGGTCCCGAGCGGTACCAGACCGCTCCGGGAGTTCACAATACTGCTCAATGTTGCTATGGGCGGGAATGTATGTGCTGGGCAGATACCGAAGGACGGTGGGTATGACCTCGTTGTGCATTGGCTCGCTATGCTTGGCGAGCTTGACAATGGAGGTTGGCAGCGCTTTGAAGCCGACTGGGGCCATGCACCGGATGGAAAAGTCGGATAAAGTCATTGCACGTGGACTTACCTCTGTTTGGTGGCTGCCGACATACCTGTCGCCCAAGAGGCGCCCGCCAGTCGAGGTGGCGCTGGAGCGTTCACAAGACCGGACGGGCATCCTTTTGCCGGGTTGATAATGTACTCGATATCTCGAGGGAAAATTTGTCCGTGAACGGCACAAGGCTTTTCGCCCAGGCGCTGAGCTGCATTGTACAAGGCAATGAGCTTTTTGGTGCTTTCTGGGTCCAGGCAATCGACTTTGTCAATGTGGTATTGGTAGTCGACCAGCACAGGCTCGGTCAAGCTGATATGCGCTCCTGGCTTCATCGTCTTTTTACCTTGAACTTTGACACAGAGTGGAGCAAGCTTACTTGTATACTCCTCACCATTGTTGCCAGGATTCCAGATGGAAACAGCTGTGAGCTTATAGTCGTCTGGCTTTCGATCCAGACCGTTTCCTTGGCAGCTGTAAACAGGCAGAACAATCATTCGAGACCTGTAGATCTTGACCACGACTGCGAACCTACGTTTTTTGGAGATATTCAGGTCCGGAGTTTTGATCACTTGAGGGCCTTCTTTTGCATTGGGGTCTAAGGAAGGGACAATATGCGGCACTGAGACAAGTTCTCCCAGCTGGTAGTCCTCAGCCCTCGTGGGAGCTTTCGTACCAACGGTTCGAAGACTAGCTGCCTGGGTTCGAGGACCATAGCCGGCTTGTGTGCCGACGTTCATGGAACTCATACCTCGAGTGATACCAGCAGTCATCTTTGTGTTCCCAGTTGGCGCTGCGGAAGGTAATAGGTGGCCTCTGCTATCGTAGGTGTTCTTCTTTCTGCCGCCGAAGCCGACGCTGCTTCCGGGATTATATGCCGGTGCCATCGTGAGATTCGAGCGTACTTCAATTCGACAAACAGGTGTGTGATCAATGAATATCTTAATATGAACAGGATGTTTCATGACCTGGTGATCCTTTTTGAAGGTATAGGGGACCATTGTCTCACTTCTGCTTTGTCTGAAGGTGCTAAGACAGTAACTTCGATGTATTGTCTTAGACAATGACACCATGGGCTTACTTGAGACGCTTGCGGTATTCCTTTCGTTGTTCCTGAAGAATCACAAAGCCTCATTCTTCACACTTTGGCCTATATTCTCATCCGACCCGCACAACACAGATGCTGCGACACGAGACATTCTCGGCTTTGCACAAACGCTAATATCACCTGAATCAAAGCTGTCATTGATATTCCTGGCGCTATGGCAGAAGGCGGTATTGATCGTGTCTTAATAACTCTTGGTGCCGTCGCTGGTACGACAGGCCTCCTTTTGTTATGGCAAGACGCGCAAAGGTGGCGCAAGGTCCATCTCCTGGCTGAACAGCTTTCATCGACGAAGCTTGAGCTAGATGCCGCTGAAGAGCGTCTCAAACAGCGCGATACGATTCTTGGTCCGCATCATGATCGGGTGCGTCGGTCGAAACATAAGCATCAACAGATGCTTGATTACTGCTCGCAATCGGACGACCCAGAAGATAGAAAGAACATACCCGAGTTTGAAGATCGACTGAGACGTCTGGATACAGCTTTGGAAAAGATGGTCTCAAGTTTTATGGCTTGCCAGACAGCAAGAGATGACCTTCACAAACGACATACTGAATTGTCGGCTGAACTTGTCGCATTGACCCAGACATCAACAGCCGCCGCTGACCATTCGAGCGAGCCATCTCAGATTTCAGAGAGGTTCTTCCTTCCCGAATGGCTGGAACAGCTCGAAGCTGACGGAGCTATGTTTGATGACATGATGGCGGAGGGTGAGGCGGACGAGCTCGAAGACGATGGTGACCAGATCACTCGGCTGAAATTCGAGCTGAACGACCTAAGAGACAGAAAACATGAACTTCAGGCATTGGAAGCATCAGCAGATGTCGATGCCGAGCTGAACCATACCAATAACAGATTGGCAGAAGTTTTGACTGCTCTAAACCTTTATGGGTTCACGATATGCGATGACAGAGTTGTATTGGATGGCGATTCAGACGACGAGTCTGCAGTACCATTAAGCCCCATTACACAGCCTTTCATCAATGAGGATAACAGCGACGATGCGGAACAGCTCATACCACAATCTCCCATATCGCCTATTGCCCAAGTGCCAATGGATCCATGTGTATTCGACTGGTCAGAATTCGAACGACCAGAGGATAGGAATTATGGTTACGATGAACCTGTACAATGGGTCACAGAAGAAGAAGCCAAGTCACTTCAGGTCCAACACGAACGTGAGTATCAGGAACACCTTGAAAAGAACAACAACCGAATCCTGACATGGTTGCAGAACGTCACAAGTGATCCACCACCAACAGATGATCAGGAAGCCAATGACGAGACAACAGCCCCGACAGGGCTTGAACATCTGCGGGAAATTGAGGTCGGCGAGTGGTGCTTCGACGAGTACGAAATTGCTAACCTGAGCAAGTCAGAAATAAACATGAGACAGACCCAGATAGCGGCTATCTTTCGTATAAGTCGCCAGCGCTTCCGTGAGGGCGTGCAGGCCGACTTAGTCAACAACCCAGATACAACTGTACCATACGACTGGCAAGAATATGTCGAGCGTACGTATGAGGTGTCTTTCGGCGACAGCAACAGCACACCTTGGATATAAAAGGTCTGACCTCGTTCGTCCTCACAATATGCAAATCCGAGCTTCAGTACATCCTCAAACTTATCTCAATTCTTTCATCTCATGAAATAGAGAGGTCAGGGCACGCAAATCTCACCGTCACCTCAATTCTATCAAATGGTCGACTCACATATTCAGCCCAGACAAAGGATTTAGCGTACAATGAAAATGAAATGAGACATTGAAATGTGTCTAAATAGACGATACAGTAGATCAGAACCGGCCACTTATGTTTCACTGGCCGGGGCCTTGAGAGGCTAATTCAACAGCTAAACAATGTCTAATCTGGTGCCAATTTCTATCGTACACGCCTAAAATATGTCCCTAACATTACTGTGCCTTGGCAATATTCTAGGATTAACCCACCTGGGCAACAACACCCAGCTGCTTTTTGGCCTTTAAGAGTTGGCCGATCTAGGTACTTACATGAGGATCACCTTGACCACGGGAGATACCTGTTTTTGATTAACTAGCACATACTTAATTTTTAAGTAGAGTAGATGTCAAGCATTCATCACGGCAAAATGACATTGTCATTCACGATCTGCTTAGTAAATTCTTAATTGATGTTGACTCCCAGGAGACCAGCTCCATGCGAACGGCAGCATCTACAAATTACTCGATGAGCTTAGCAATCGTGTTCGGAGCTACTGGGTGTGCACGGGAAGCGATTGTGCCGTTCTGGTCTACTTGCGCCGGCTTGTATTTGACATAGCTGCGCTGGCATACGAGCCAGCCTTCACTGTGGAGGCATTAGATGTTGCGGCAGAGGACGTCACAGATCCAGGTACGATGCTGAAAGCTTTCCTCTTGGATTCATTCATTTCTTGTCGCAACCAGGGATGTTGAGAATCGACGGCTTTGTCAGCCATTCGATGATTGGCAAGGAAGAACCATTCAGTAAGGCGTGCTATGCTTGCCTCGTCTAGTCGATCACTTGTACGCTGGATATTCCATCTGTAATCAACACTGAAGGGCTCGTTGAGATTGATATGTGAACCGGGGTATGGTTTTGTGGTACCTTTCATCCAAAGGCGTTCCTGTGTCAGCATGTCAGGGTTTTCGGGATCCTTCTCATACTTGCTGCAAACGGAGAGTGCAGTGGCTTTGTAAATCTCGGGTTTGTGAAGAACTCCATGTTTACCGCAGCTGTACATCACCAGCACTGTCATTCGGTTCTTATATATCCTGACGACGATAGCTGGACGAGACTTGGGTGTGACATGACCTACGGTTGCGGTAGCCACTTTGTGATTTGAATTTGCTGGGTTTGGATCGAGCGAGGGCACAATATGGGGCACCCACACGAGATCACCCACCTTGAAGTCCTGTGCTGTATAGGGCGCATTCGCCGCAATGGCATGTAGACTTTGTGCTTGAGTTGAGGCGACTCTGGAGTAGGGGCTGTTGTTGTTAAGGGCAAGGCTCGACATACCTTGCGTTATGGCCTGACTTGCAGCATCAGCATTGCTGGCGGCTTGAGAACGCCAATTCGAATTGAGTGTTCTGTTGAGCTGCGAGGCCTGGCTAGCAGGTCCACGAGACGGGTTGGGTCCTCCCACATTGGCTCTTCTGTTGGTGAAGTTAGGTTTGAATGAAGACATGATGCACGTGGTGTTGCGCGAATGCTGAGATTTTTACGATGTCACTACAGTTGGAGAACAAGTTGCACGAATACAAGGTAAAGAACGAGAGATTTGTGATAGACCGACAACGTGGGCACATACACAATTCAACATGCAAGACCATTGTCCGTTGATAGGCAAAGAAAGTGCTATGCTGAAAGTCATCACAATGCCTTACCTGCTTTGTCTTGTGCTAGACGTTCCCTTGCAAAAGCTTTGTGCTCTACAAGAAGGATGTTCCGGAAGCGTCGAAGCTTTATTTAGTTGTTCAAGATTGTGCCGCAGTTCAACTGTCATTTTTCGTATTCCATGCCGCAAGTTTGACCTTGCATCAACATTTGAAATATGGCTAATTGCAACTCGCACGTTGGACTCGCATTTGGCCTCATCGCCGGCACTACCGGTCTGGTGCTTGGGCTTCGTGGCTCAAGACAATCAGGAGAGCTTGAAGCTCTTGTGAAAGATTTGGTCAAGAACAAGCACGCCTTGAACGCTGCGCAGAAAAAGAGCACTTCACGAAATGCCCTGCTTCCACCCCATAAAGCTCGGTTGTTGCGGGCGTACGAGAGGACTCAGGAGATGTTGACTTTCTGTTGTGCATCTGAAGACCCGCTGGACAGAGAGAACATATCAGGACTTGAAGAGCGTCTGAAGCAAATGGAGAAAGCTTCGAAAGCTATCGACTCTGACCTGGAAAAACTGCAGCAATTACAAAGTAGTCTTGCGATCGAGCAAGATTTTCTGTTTGAGCAGTTAGCCTCAGCTATGTCCCGTGCCCACCGTTCTTCTGAGAATAATGAATCGGACAGCATCCCGACAGAGATGTTTCTGCCGGAAGAGCTCGATAGTGTCGAGAACGATTTATCGGACTTCGCTGACTTCTTAGAGTCACAAAAAGATGAACAAGGTGGTCAGCAAATCGAGCTCGTCCGAGATGAATTTGAAACAGAACAAATGATGGACAGATTCGTCGAGCTCAAAAGGAGGAAAGAAGGCCTGGAAACAACAGAACTCACTAGTGCTTCTGACGAAATGGAAACAATCAGTGCCGAAATGTCCGAGCTGGCCGACCAGCTATGTCTTCGAGGGGTACCGGTACGCAATGGAAGCATAGTCTTGCGAGATCTCGTGCCCATAGATGATGCTCGACCCGATGTCATCATAGAAGAGACACCAGACAATAGACCAAGCCCCACTAGCGCATTGCCTGATGCGCGAGCTTCCATCGAGACCCAGGCACCCAGGCCATTGTTGGAATCATTCTCGACTAAACCACAAGCGACTGTGTTTGACTGGTCTCAGTTTGAGCAGCCCCCTGATCGCAAATATGGTTACGATGAGGCTCCCGAAGTAGCTGAACCAGATGCTAAGGAGCGACAGGAAGACCTTGAGCGTGAGTACGATCGATACGTCGACTCAAACACAACGAGTATTCTGACATGGCTGCAGAATATAACAACTGACCCTCAGCTCGACCCCACCACACTCGCCGATGAAGAGCAGCTGCAATCGCCGTATTTGCCGCAACTTCGCGACATAGAGGTCGGTGAGTGGTGCTTCGACGTATACGACAGACTCTCCGAATACGAAATGATGGCAAATCAGATGAGAATGGCAACACTGTTCCGTCGAAGCCGAGAAATGTATCGGACCATAGTTGAAGCAGAGCTGGATATCAATCCGGACCTAGCATTACCTCATGACTGGCAAGACTACGTCGAGCGCGAGTATGAGACGGAACCGGGAGATACGCACAGTAAGCCCTGGGTCTGAGTAGATATGGTCTCCTCTTCCACAATCATAATGATCAACGAAATGAAGGACCTGGACGTGTTTTAACAGCCTCTTTCATGTATTCTCGAACTCTTTCATCGCGACCTAATCCGGCTTATCGAGAACGTCGTCTAGACAATCTCAGTTCACCACGAAAGCACAGTGTCCTCGCTGTAAAGGATAGATTCCAGTTTCGTCTTGCTGCTCCTGCAATCAGTGTTCACGTAGTCATTGGAGAGACATCAACAGGTTGGCGCAACCAGGCCAGTTTCGTATCCTGCCATCACAAGATTATCGTGGTTGTTTCGGTGTCATCTTTCGCACGAACAATAAGTAGTGCCTTCACACAGTAGGGCAAACAAATTAAATAAACACCACACTGTTGAGGTGAGGTCCTGTTGGCAACAGCTTCGAAACAAGCTTGCTGACCTTCGTATACAATGCACACAGTGCCTAACACTAGTGCGCTTTGTCATTATCTCTTGCCTAACGCTGGACTTCTCTAGGCGGTTGACCTGCCCGACTGAACTTTCTAAGGTAGGTTGAGATCAAGTAAATTCATCTGTGAATAAATTCTTTATGTACGACTGCTGATCTTTCGTTTGCTATTGTGCCACAGGGAGCAAGTACTCCTTCGAACAAACTCTGTTGAGCTAAGCTATGTGCTACTTCGTTTCTACCAGAGAGCAAATAGTACTGCGAATACACTCAAACCCAAGCCTCCTGAAACAACCTGTACACTTGTCGCAGCACTAGTACTACCACTGGACGAGCCAGACGAGCTTGACCCTTTACCGGTAGACGTCGCTGGTACAGCAGAGATCGGAGTGCAGGACGCTGAAGCTGAAGCCTGTCGTCCAAACAACACCTTAGATGCCTCCTCTCTTCGAGTCTTCGCTTTCTCTAGTAATCTAGCAGGGAACACGAAGGGTGCGCTGCTCTTCTTGTCCCAGAAAGAAGCCAAGTTCGTGACGGCCTTGTTGAAGCGCTCTTCTTCGCCATCAGTGCCTGTCGAGTTCGTCCGATCCGTGATATTGATCGGCGTCGTGACATCCCCTAAGAAAGGATTTGGGACATTCGGCTGGCAGATTTCGCTGACATCAGGTATCTTACCGCTACCCCAGTAAGATTTGACCTTATCTTGCACACAATTGCTTGGATGCGCGGTTGAGCAATGACCGGCACCAGTGTGTTGCACGACCTTGCTGTCAACGAAACCAGAGCTAGAATTTTGCGCGCTCACGAGAGGAGTGACTGGGTCCTTGTCTGAGTTGACGAACAATACTGGGGTATGAGTCTTGATGCCGGTGAATTTGCCCTCGTACCTCTCCTTGGCTGTAACATTCCAGGCGGCACACGAGAAGACGATACCAATAAGTTGGTCACCTCCAAATGTGCTTCGCTTCTCGTAGATGTCGACGAGCTCGCTGTAGTCACCTAGATCACCAGCAGGAATTTCGTCCCATTCACCGCAAGTTACGGCAGAGAGGATATTGTCGTACTGAGGCAATCCCACACTGTCGCTGACATTGAAGGCACCGGACAATTGACGCTTAGTCGTGCCAGTTGTCGTTGTTGCTGCTTGGTAGAAAGCTGAAATACCCTCAGCCAAGGTTGGGAAATTGGACGCGCTGTAGAGGTAATTGAACAAAGAGCTCTTGATCCGCTTGAATGTGAATGGATCGCCGTCTCGGTCGTAGACAGCATATGTACCATTTTTGATGCCATCGAGGAAGTCGTAGAAAATAGCTTGTAGTCCAGGACCAGTAGATTCATCTCCAGCCAGTGGACAGTTGTTGGCACCAGCGTCCGCACATGTCTGGAAGAAGAATGCGAGCTCTCGATCAACATCATCTGCTGCTTCATCGCCAGGGCCATGGTAATAGTCGGTTGGGTTGATGTTGCCGTCAAGCACCATTCGGTCGATCTTATCAGGAAACATCGCACCAATCGTCGAACCGAGCAATGTACCATATGACATTCCCCAGTATCGAATCATGCCATCTTCTCCTGTCGCTTGCGCAATAGCATTGATATCACGAGCCACAAAAGCTGTCCCTACCACTTGACCCTGCTCTAAATACGGAGATTGAGCACAGATTTCGCCCTGAACCACATTCTCGTAGTACGTCGCATTGAGACCTTTCGGGTCAGTGATCGGTAGGCCGGAGTATGGGATAACTTCATCGGAGGTAGGACATAGGTAAGGATTGGTCAGACCTACACCTCGTGGATCGAAAGAGGCAATATGATAGCCACCTCCTGAGATGCTAAGCACATATTAACTGGGTATCTTTTGTAGGAATAGGAGCGCTTACGTCTGCAAGGAATCTGCAAAGTTGATAAGAGCATCAATACCAGATCCTCCAGGTCCACCTGGATTAAAAATGATTGTCTTGTTCAGAGGTGTAGAGCTGTTTGATGGCACTCTGACAACAGGAAGCGTGAATGAGGTGGAGCTCTTGTTTGTATAATCCAAAGGAAGGTCGATTGTTGCACATTCGAGAGTTGGCGCGGAGTAGTATTCGCCGTCATAGCCATATGTGTCGACTGGACATGGTGTCCATTCTAGCTTTTGGTCCGCTGGCAAAGAACCTGCAGGACATGAGCCTGAGGTAGTCTGCCCTAATGCCGACACAGCGAACAGTGCCGTACGTAGTAGAAGTGACATTGCCAGAGCAGGGCAGTAATGAAAGAGAAACAAAAATCAGAAGTCGGCTGTAACCAGCGTTAATGATAGCGAGAAAAAAGAAGCAGGAACAACCGTGAACCTCAATAGTAAATAGGACAATCACAGACAACGAGCTCTATATCATGGCTAATCAGAGTGGTGTAATGCATCGCCAACCTGCACGAGGCAGATCAGCATGGTGGACTGTTGTGTTACACCACTGCAGTGATTTTGTGAACGAGGTAGTTCCCGAACCGGTCGCATCGTGTAAGAGCCAGGGCTTGCGGTATGGTCAGACAAGGTCATCCGTTCTGACTAAAAAACCTTGAAGGTCTCGGGGGAGGTCATGAGCAAAGCTTTCATTTGTCGAGCTCCTGAGCTGAGCGACCAAGAAGACCGCGCAGAGTGGTCAAACGATGCTCAAACACGAAAATCGCTAACAACCTGGACAAGCGCTGAGCCGGAATGCTTGGCAGGGCAGTTATAAGGGTGAGCCAAGACTTCTAGGGGCTATTTTCAGCTTCGAAGAAATTGGCCAGGCTCTTGTGGCGCAGCTCTTTTGTCAATCGTGGCGGGTATGTCGCTTGCCAAGGTCGTTCAATCCTCGACACTGCCTCGATGTGATCTTGTGACGAAGTCGCGTCAACCGAGTTCATCGCGTGAACAGTCAGCAATCATGTAATGAACAGATCGTGCTCCCGTCGCTTGGCTTTGACAACCTATCAAGCACAGCCATCTTTATACACCACGTGATTCGAACAGACCGTGCTACAAATTTCCTTGTCCAGGACTTTCTGCACTATTATTGCTCGCGAAGCCTTCCTGGTGAACAAGCTTCCAAGCACGAGCAACGAAGACCTTGCTGTCTTTAATATGTTTGACTGTCCATGGAGTGACGTTAGCCGCTTCTGCCTCTTTAGACGTGAATGCTTGACCAATATCGTTGACCTCGTGAATGGCGAGATAGTTAGGTATAAACCCATCTTTCTCCTCTACCCCTCTCGCAGGATCAGAAATACCTTTAGATAGAGCAGCAGTCATCTTCGGACCAAGCTTGTACCTCAATGATCGTCTATATCCAGGCATTTTAGATAACAAATTGAGATGTTCCTCTTGATACTGTGTTCTGTCAGCCCCGGACACACGCGCCACGCTTTCAATAAAATTTATTGACGATCTCTTGTATTGCTTACCCATCGATCAAAATCCACTTCGTCAGGAGGATGCATCTCCACTGTTACAATAAAGGGCGATGGGGCTGGTCATCGTCAACAAGATGCTTGGCGTTCTCGAACTGACCTACAGTTTCCCACCCCGAACGGGTCGAATTCTTGGATAAGCTCATAATTTCGAGCATCGAAATCACCATTCTCTGATATGTTCTCCGTGCCACCCTCCTTCTGGAACAGACGACTGGTTCTTCTGAGATCTGTGTAATTCTCAGTATTTAAGGGCTCTGAGAAGTCAGTCTGATAGAGAGCTAGATGCTGTCTAGTGCTAGGCAAAGCACCGCTCGGGTCAAGTGAGAGCTCAGAGTAGAAAGTGGCCCGCGTGGCAGTTTTACTGTTCACAAGGTCTGGTAGATGTTCCTCCGTGTACCACTGTTGCCAGAGCTGGTTAGAAACGATTTTAGGACGAGAGGTTACCTCAAGAAGATAAGGTGAGATAGGCATATTGAATGGATTGGATTTGAAGCTTGTTTCATTCTTGAAGCGTTATCTGTCGATCGATATTGTTATGACATGCATAGACATCAAAACGATGTTGTCGGCCACAAATTCGTCCCCGCTCCTACAGACCTCGGCCACTATGGCGTTTCAGAAAGAGCAAATGTGTGTAACAGTTGCCTATTCTAAGAATTAGACAGGTTCTGCGTTTCTATGTTCGCGTTGCCACTCCTCCTCCATGATGGCTAAGACTACGGATGCACTGTCAATCCCGATTGCTAAGCTTGACGTATACCTCAGGAAGCATCCCGTCTGGCTCCGTAGGAGAGGGTGGAAGATTTACTGCGTCTTGTATGTCTCAAGGATTTGCTTCGCAAAGTGAACATATCTGCAAGATCATTTTATTTCTGCACAAATGACGTAGAAGGTAATCTTTAACTCGGTGGCTGTGAGAAGAGCCACTCTAACGCACCATTGACATCGCCGCCACTTCTCGACAGTGCCTGAACATTTTGGTCGAAGTTATAGAAGCCCATCTCATTTAGTTGCCGCAGCTGAGTAGCGAATCTTTCTTCTGGAGGTCGATTATCAGGTGGTCCTCCAAAGCCTCCAGCACCCGCGCCACCTCCGAGGAGCATCTGCATTGCATTCTGCATTAATTCAGGGTTGTTCATCATTGCTTGCATCTGTGGATTGTTGTTCATGAGTCCTGCAAGCATTGGATTTCCAGCAAACGGGTTGGGAGGTCCAGGCCTAGGATTGGATCCTGTGGTTGTATCTGTGCCAGAACCAGGTTGTTGACCTTGACCTTGTGGCTGGGTCAAAGCAGGATTTAATAGCGCAGCAAAAGGGTTCGCGGCTTGTTGACTGCCGGAGGGATCCGTTGAACGATCTTGACCTGCCGGAGGCGGTGGCATGAACATGAAAGGGTTCATACCACCACCACCACCTAGCATACCAGCAAATGGGTTGTTCTGCTGCTGACCTTGGGCATTCGGCGGGTTAGCGTCCGCGCTTTCGGTAGCGTTGGTAGATCCAGGCATTGGGAAGGCTTCCTGACCACCACCCATACCAAAACCATTGGAGCCACCCATTGCACGCTGCATCTCAACCATTTGCTGCATCATCTGGGGGTTGGTCATCATTCGCCGGAAGTAGTCTGATTGCAGCCATTGTCTCGCTTGTGGGCCCATAGCTCGTAGTTGAGGAGAGGAATTGATCATCATATCGACGATTTGCGGATTTGACAAAGCTTCGTTCATCTGTTGCGCAAAGTTTGGATCTTGCAACCGGCGGGCAATTTCTTCAGGTGAAGGTGGATGTGCTAACTCTTGCAAACTCGGCAGACCAGCAAATCCAGCATATCTTGCGCCAGTCAAGCCAGCCAATGGATCGTTACCAGTACCAGCTGCAAAATTCTGCGGCACATTTGCAGCTGGGGCAGGAGTTGTTGTGTTTCCTGAAGACGCTGTACTCTGGTTGGCGGGATTTTGTCGCTGATTGCTTGCTGCACTGCGTACCATATGCATGGTATTACCTTCTTTCACATTATGTGTTGCCAGAGTCTCGTGGTCTTTCAGCACCTTTCCGCTATATATTAACCTCTGCGATGAAGCCGGAATATTTGCCATGTCAGGTTCTGCTAGTTTCGTCTTCAGGTCTGCCACTGTCGTACTGAGAGGTACGGTGACAGTGACTTTTGGACCACTTGATGCTTTCACATTGAATGTGACAGGCGCATCTTCATTTCCAGATGTGTCAGCCATGCTGACGATATACAAAATTCTGCCCTCGAAGTAGTTTCTGCTTAGTTTCGAGAATGGCTAGAGATTGTGGTGTCCCAGAGCCAATCTGCAGAGAGCAGAGATCTATTTATTGGTTGTACGTTATCAGAGGACAATTTGTAAATAAAATAGGTCAAAGGAAGCTGCGGTTTGTTCAGTGACCGCAGGCAGGTACATCGCGTCTGCAACTTATCGTCCAGAGCTGCGCAATACGTCACTGTAGCCAATTTTGAGAGTTTAGGCAATCTTCAGGCACCTAATTGACGCTAGGAGTTTTGTCGTGGCAGCTCTAGCGAGCAGCGCAACGCAAATACTCGAAAAAGATTTACAAGTAGCAACAGGCTCGATGCAGCTCTTCAGGTTCTATAGCGCAGGCGTTGGGGATCTGTGTTTGCGCGGTGCTTCGTTCAGAGCTCTCGAGATCACTTGCATGGGTAGACCCTGAAAGGAGTAAGAGCTCAATCTTTTGTATTGCGGCTGCCAATCATGGCGACAACGAGCTCAATGTTTATGTACAGCTTGACGCTGCAGCCACCGTCCGATATAACGGCGGCAGTGTTGGGTCAGTTTGCCGGTACAAAAGAACAACAAATTGTCACGGCATCTGGATCCAAGCTTACAATTCACAGGCCTGATCCTACTCAAGGAAAGATCGCGCCGCTATTCACGCAAGACTGCTTCGGTATAATAAGAACTTTGGTCGCTTTTCGATTAGCTGGAAGCACAAAAGACTTCTTGATCGTCGGCTCAGACTCCGGCCGAATCACGATACTCGAATATCTAAGAGACCAAAACCGTTTTAGTCGCGTTCACCTTGAGACTTTTGGGAAATCTGGTGTAAGGAGAGTCGTTCCTGGTCAGTATCTTGCTGTAGACCCGAAAGGAAGAGCTTGTCTGATAGCCTCCGTCGAAAAGAACAAGATTGTCTACGTGTTGAATCGAAATGCACAAGCTGCGCTCACCATTTCCTCGCCGCTCGAGGCTCACAAACCCGGCATTCTTGTCTTTGACTTGATCGCCCTCGATGTTGGGTACGAGAACCCTGTCTTCGCCGCGATCGAAGTCGACTACACCGAAGCTGATCAAGACCCGACTGGACAGGCTTTCGCGGACGTCGAGAAGCAACTGGTCTATTATGAGCTGGACTTAGGCCTCAATCATGTTGTCAGAAAATGGTCTGAGACAGTAGATCGCTCTGCGACAAAGCTGTTCCAGGTGCCTGGCGGTTCTGATGGACCTAGTGGTGTCCTCGTTTGTGGCATCGACAACATCACCTATCGTCACAACAACCAAGATGCCTATCGGGTACCGATTCCTCGCAGAAGAGGAGTGCTGGAAAACCCAGATCGAAAGCGAACGATTGTAGCAGGAATTATGCACAAAATTCGCAATCAGTTCTTCCTGCTCCTTCAGACTAGTGACGGTGATTTATTCAAGGCCACTATTGAGATGGTAGAGGATGACAATGGACAGCCGACGGGTGAGGTCAAAGCTTTGAAGATCAAGTACTTTGACACAGTGCCAGTCGCCAACAGCTTACATATTTTGAAGAGTGGGTTTCTCTTTGTAGCTGCAGAACGTGGCAACCATCATTTCTACCAGTTCGAAAAGCTTGGAGACGATGATGATGAGACCGAGTTTTCCAGCGAGGACTATCCAGCCGACCCACTCGAGACATACACTCCAGCTTTCTTTCACCCACGGCCACTGCTCAATCTTGCCCTCGCTCAAAACATTGAATCTATGACTCCCCTGATGGATGCAAAAGTCACGAATCTGCTTGACGAAGATGGTGCGCCGCAAATATACACAATCTGTGGTGCAGGTGCAAGAAGTAGGTTCAAGACACTTCGGCATGGTCTATCTGTGTCCGAACTGGTCGAGTCAGAATTGCCAGATCGACCACAAGCGGTCTGGACAATAAAGCTGACAAGAGCTGACGAATACGATGCTTACATTATTCTCTCCTTCAGCTCTGGCACGCTAGTGCTCAGCATCGGGGAAACAGTAGAAGAGGTGACAGATACTGGATTCTTGTCCACCGCTCCAACCTTAGCAGTCCAACAACTGGGTGAAGATTCTTTGATACAAGTTCATCCCAAAGGCATACGTCATATTCGGGCTGATAAACGTGTTAACGAGTGGCCCGCGCCGCAGCATAGATCCATCGTAGCTGCAGCGACAAACGAGAGACAGATCGCTGTAGCCCTGAGTTCGGGCGAGATTGTCTACTTCGAGATGGACACTGACGGTTCTCTGAACGAATATGACGAGCGCAGAGAGATGACCGGAACTGTCACTTGTCTAGGTCTTGGTGAGGTACCTGAAGGTCGTGTGCGCAGCTCTTTCCTTGCTGTTGGATGTGATGACTCGACAGTAAGAGTCCTAAGCCTCGATCCCGACTCGACCTTGGAGAACAAGTCTGTCCAGGCTCTTACATCGGCTCCATCTGCGCTTGCAATCATGCCAATGGCAGACGCCACTTCTGGTGGTTCAACACTATATTTACACATTGGTCTATACTCCGGAGTCTATCTACGTACTGTCCTGGACGAAATTACTGGAGAACTATCCGATGTTCGCACCAGGTTTCTTGGTCTCAAGCCTGCCAAACTTTTCCGTGTCGCGGTAGCTGGGCAGAATTGCATCTTGGCAACGAGCACGAGAGCTTGGCTAGGGTATACTGATCCACAGACCAAAGGCTTTCTACTAACGCCACTGGATTATCCAGAATTACGATATGCCTGGACCTTCAGCAGCGAGCAATGTCCTGAAGGCATGGTTGGCGTGCAAGAACAAAATCTCAGGTTAGTCCCATTTTCCTTCCCATCTACTCAGGTCTTCTGTGATGACACAAAACTATGCTCTTGCTTAGAACCTCATGGTTGTTGCAGATTATATGTTTAAATTCCAATTGTTCCTACTGAATTAGCGCTACATCTTACTTTATATTCAATATCGGTATAAGGAAAAGACATGTGCTAATAAGATGCAGAATTTTCTCCATTGAAGATCTGTCCCGCAACTTGCTACAAGAGAGTATTCCTTTGCCGTACACACCACGGAAATTCGTCAAGCATCCCGAATTTAACCTGTTCTATATCATAGAGTCGGACAACAACACTCTAGCTCTAGCGACACGAAACAAGCTCATCGGAGAATCGCCTGCGACTAATGGAGACGCGGCAATACTGCCACCTGATCAGTTCGGCAATCCACACGGCACAGAACATTGGGCATCGTGTATACAGATCGTCGATCCAGTATCCGCGAAATCGGTAGTCTTTAGCCTCGAGCTCGAAAACAACGAATGTGCAACGAGCATCGCAGCAGCTCCATTTGCAGGTCAGGATGGTGAGATGTTTCTGATTGTCGGAACCGCTAAAGACCTCAAAGTAAGTCCGAGATCATTCAGCGCCGGCTTTTTGCATGTATACAGATTCCACGAAGATGGTCGCGAGCTTGAATTCATCCACAAGACAAAAATCGATCAACCACCAACGGCACTCTTGCCTTTTCAAGGGCGTCTGCTGGCTGGGTGCGGCTCAGACCTACGGATTTATGATCTAGGAATGAAGCAAATGCTTCGCAAGTGTCAAACTCAAGCACTGCCCAATATCATTACTGGTCTTGCAACGCAAGGCAATCGCATCATTGTTAGCGACGTTCAAGAAAGTGTTTCATATGTCGTCTATAAATTTCAGGATAACAAACTCATACCATTTGCCGATGACATGGTCGCTCGATGGACCACGGGGGCTGGTATGGTTGACTATGAGACTGTCGCAGCTGGCGACAAATTTGGCAACCTCTGGCTTGTTAGATGCTCGCAAAAAGCGTCAGAAGAGGCGGACGAAGACAATTCTGGATCCCACCTTTTGCACGAGAAAGGCTACCTCAACGGTGCGCCAAGTAGGTTGAACCTGATGACTCACTTCTTTGCAGGCGATATACCAACAAGTGTACAAAAGACTAATCTTGTTAATGGCGGAAGAGACGTGGTGTTTTGGACGGGATTTCAGGGCACTTTAGGCGTATTAATCCCGTTTGTGAGCCGCGAAGACGTGGACTTCTTCCAAGAGCTGGAAAAGCAGCTTGCCAATGACCACAATCCGCCTATTCTGGGTCGCGATCATTTGGCATATCGATCATATTATGCGCCTTCCAAGGGCACCATCGACGGTGACCTCTGTGAGACATACTTCTTGCTGCCGCACGAGAAGAAAGAGACAATAGCTGGGCAGCTCGACCGCTCCGTGCGAGAGGTCGAGCGAAAAGTGTCCGATATGAGGACTCGAGTTGCATACTGAAGAAGCTCAAAAATGTGAATCACAACTTGATGCAGCCACTAATCAAGCTTCTCTTTCTTTTTCCAACTGTCTCTTCTCTCTTGACGTCTCTGGCCTCGCTCGGTCTTTCGCGATATCATCGAATGATCTTGAGCTGGATGCAAAATTTTTCATATTTGTGCACGAGACAAGACCAATTCATACTTGTCAATATTTGAGTACGATATCAGTGGCTATATCTGTGCTGATTATTGTAATTGATTTGACAAGACAAGTGGCATAACCGAACAAGAAAGCGAAAACGGTTGTGCTTGCAGCATTTCACTTCATACATTCTGGCCTCTGATATCGTCAAGCAAAATACTTTCCAAAATTTCACAGCCTTTCAGACATGGGAGGTAGGTGAAACTTTGTGTCTGTTTGTGTGAGTGTCAGTGCTGACCGCATCGTCTGCTTCGCCCCGAGGCGTCCTCGCCTAATTTGCACCATGTCTTACAAAATGATTTCCGCATCGGGCGAGCAATGATCAAAATACACAGCTGTGTACATCTCGTTCAGCTTCGTGATACTGGACCTAAACAGAAATGGGTGCATCTGCCAGTGGCCTTAACCTCATCGGAATTGGCTGGCGCAAGCTTAGCGGTCAACAGCTTCGGCCCCTGTCACAATTAACCAATCACAATAAACCGCTTAAACTCTCTCCTTCTAGGTAATTGGTCTCCTAGCGGTCTGACATGCAATGACAATGGCCTGTTGACCCCAATCTTGGGATCGCTACTTGCCAAAAGTAAGAACCGATAGACCAACTTGATGCATATGCTTTGAGTCTTTAGATACGACACGAAATCGCGCAAACTGTACATGCAGCTCATTAAGAGTGCGTGTCACTTCCTGTAACAGAAATGAGAACATGGTGATGGTAATCAAGAGCACATGTGCCTTCGTATAGGCCATGCACGACTGTCATTCAGCTCTTTTGCTAGCCATTCAGAACCTCATCATCTGGCAGGGGCATCTGCAGCTCCGGCATCAAACAAATCCGCTCCTCCAATACGCCTTCTGCCAAGACACGCCGCGGATCCTGCCACGGCACGCCACTGTCAATCTTTTCCACGAAGAAATCACGTCTCACGTTTTGGAGCCCCTCTTGCCCAGTCAATTCTCGCTTACTCAATTTCGTGCATCTTGGCAAACACAGCTGAAAGCCAAGCTCCTCCTCGTGCTGCTCTAAAGTGCTTTAAATGTATGCCAAAGCATTTCAAGCATCAATTGAGCCTTGGCGCATCAGTCGTGGCACTTCTCGCGTGCGACATGGAGTCTCCGACCGCTCTGGATGTCAGCCACAGCCCAGAAGTCCTGGCTGCATGCTATCTCGCCTTGATTTGAACCCTTTTCACGTCTGGGATGAAGCTCACGGCTGCATGTTAAACGACCCAGACGCGGATCTCGCCCGCTATTCGAGTGGCTCGGAGATCTGTCACTTCTGCCCAACTTATCACGACAGTCTCTGCCTGCCACTAATCTTGGAAGTATGAACATAGTGTATATCTTAACCTCTTCACAACCCGCAAGACATCTCTCGCTGACCCCACCCTCCTTCAGCTGAAATCCATTCTGGTAAGCGGCATTCGAGTAGCACGGAGTCAAGCCTTTTGGTCGACCACATCACTGCCGACCCTGTGTCAATATTCTAGTCAAGCTTTCTCCACAAATACATTGCATCTGCCACGTTCTTACAGCTGGACAGTCTTCGCTTCAGGACAGTAGGGCTACTGTATCGAAGATTGGCACATCCACTACATTGCGTGTCGATACTCTAGTGAAAAGGTCCGACATGGCTTGGGCATTGGGAAATTCCATCACCCGAACGACATCTCACGATACTACAGCGTCCCGAGCTCATGACTCGAATCTTCAACACAAGGGCAGTCATGCTGAGCATCCGAAGCACAAAGCATTGCCATTCTTGGCATCTCCAGTAGATCCGGAGGCAGTAAAATGGCTTTCAAAGAGGAAACGTTCAGATAAAGGTATTCAGCGAGCAGCCACTGTTGCAGATTTCGAAGCCGCGAAATCTGAATCTGCTCTTGCTCATCGAATCTTCAGAAAGCAACATGAAGCCAGTACGCTTGAGTTGTTTTTTGACCTGTTCTTCGTTGCAAACTTAGCTGTGTTCACCACGAAGTCTGCTCACGTCGACTTGCAATGTAAGTCGTGAGGACTTTTGTCAAGAATGTTCTTGCTAATCATATCTATAGCACTTTCAAATTATCTCGGCTTCTTCTCGATATTATGGACGACGTGGTTCCATGTGTCGATGTACGATGTCAGGTTCTATGTTGACAGTGTATTCACCAGAATCACTAAATTCATCACTTTTGGCATCATGGTATCCCTGGTCGGTCTCGGTTCTTTATACGATTCAATATTGACTGGAGCCCTTACGAGATCCTTCCACGGAATAGCTTTGTTGATGTTTGGCTGTCGAATCCTCTGGATCGTTCAGTATAGCATTGTCCTATACTTTGTCCGAGCTTTTGATAAAACCCTTGTGCCAATGCTACTCACCATGTTCGTCTATGTCGGGGCCGCAGCCGGGTTTCTAGCGACCTACCTCACCATTCGAACCCAGACTACTATTACTGGTCCGGAAGGAGTAAAGTACGCCAGGATATGGTACATTATCATCTGTATCGAAGCTGTTGCAGTCATAGTCATCAGCATGATTTGGCGAATCTTATCCTTCAAGCACACTCATCTTGTGGAGCGAGTCGGTCTGCTGTCGCTTATCATCATGGGCGAAGGAATTATCGGACTTGTCAAATCAACCTCCTACGCAATCCAGGGTACCATGGTAACTGTCTGGCAAGAGACTGGGATTGTCACATTCGCCGTGCTTCTGATCTACCTCATCTACGTCCTGTATTTCGACAACGTTGATCACCACAGATTCGGCACAATTGGACAACAGCTCTGGACTTTGCTCCACTTTCCTTGTCATGCAGCCATTCTCCTCACCGTCGAAGGCAGTACTGCCTTGCTCATCTGGAACTCGTGCCGTGGTGCTATAGCATGGATAATAGAGGACTCGTTGCCTAGCATAACAAAACCAATCCTGAACCCAACCACACAAAAGAACTTTGCTGACGCAGCGGAGTTCGTGGCTCAAGTGAACAAGACCTACTGGGAAACCGATAAGAGATATTACTACAAGGATCTCGTGGTGGATTATTATCCGACTTTCAACGACGACCTTGCTAAGTTGAATAAAACGAAAGCATCTTTCGGCACCGACGATTGGTCAGCTGAGGTCAAACCAACACTTCAGAAGATGAGCGATTACTTCCAGTACTTCATTTACCAGAACTTTGGTGCGGAAGGTCCATATTACAAAATCAAAAAGGAGAAGGATTATGGTAAAAAGGTAGAGCTCTACGAACAAGGCTACAAATTTACACTCATGTACTACTACGTTGCAGCAGGAGCATTACTGTTCGTGCTCGCATTACTCTTCTGGTTTGGTCGACAAAGAAAGACGAAGAGCGAATGGGCCAGTATCGGCATTCGTGTTCTGGCTGGCATGGGTCTTCCGATCATGATTGTCTCACCTTTAATGGAGAAGCCCGGCGACCACGAATCATTCCGATATACTTACTCGTACCTATTGATTCCGATCGTTTCACTCGCCTTTCTACTGGTAATTATTGTCGACAACATCGTCAAAGCAATCGCAGACAAGCACTATACTATTGTCGAAGAACGTCGTTTGAGCAGGATGAGCTCGTATGACACGTCAGCACTCAAATCTCCACCAATGACTGAGGAAGAGCGCGAGCTGACGGACGAAGACTCGAGCTATGAGCTTCACCGCAACACGACGCAAAATGCTCATGGTTCACCACACCTTGTGCAATCAGAGCTTGATAATGCTAGCCTGGTTGGGAACGCCCAACGCACGCCAACTGTTTCTTTTAGTGATATACACAATCGAAAGAGCGGATATGCTAAGATTCAGGACGATGAACAGGATGACGTGACAGAGTACAGGAGAGGTGACGAGGAGGAGCACTTCCAGCCCAGGAGGTTCTGAGGACGACTGGAGTGCGTTTGTGAATGTTATCCGTCGACAGGCCACCACAATAACGAATAATGTTAGATTTGAGCGAGCAGTGAAATATTCATAGTTTTTAGCGTTCAGAGCACGAAGTGATATATACGTGAAATAACACAAAGTTATCGCCAGCTCTTCTCTGGACTGTAAGCTGTCAACGGCTTTTGGTGACTGCATGCTCACACCGGATTGTCCAAGCTACAAGGACATGGATCAAACAACCGAATGTCTCTGTTTGACTATCATTCTTAAGTGCTGATAGTCTCAGTTCTCAGAAGGCCACGTCTTTTGGAGTGTGGCTTTCGGGCTTCATCACATCTCTTAGAGCCTGGAAAGGTGGCTTAACTGCTTAGATTTGAGGACTGGATTTAGGGTTGGTTCCGCCTAAAGCCCGAAACATCTGCTGCTTGTGTGATTTGTGCATAGGAAGGAACATATTGTTTGTGATGAGTGGCTGCTTCGGACCATACTCATGAGATATCAGAGTCGTGCTCGACTGCATCACCGGCTTCAGCACGCAATGAGAGTTTGTTCCTCAATGATGAATCGGAACAAATTGCCTGAAAGAGTTTGTATGGAATGGAGAGTTGTCTCCCCACGATATAGCGGAGTGTGCTCCGAGAAGTCGGCTATTGAATCGGCCATACTGCTTGGTCAGTAGTGGATAGGAGAAAACGAACGTGATGGTGGACTATCATAGCAATACATAAAATTCCTCACGGTACCTAGTCAGTCCTAAGAGCAATTCGTGTAAGGTGAAGATCGATCTCCCTACATCCCTAAGCATGAAGCTGCTGTATCCTACCTCATTGGCTCTTGACATCGACAGCCTCAAAGGCTTTGCACCGTCTCTTCACTCTTATGATGTCAAAAAGCCAATACCAGAAGATCTGATCGATGCAGAGATCCTGGTAACGTGGGCAAACAGCTCGGACAACTTATCAGATGCTGCAAGCCGCATGAAGAATGTGAAGTACATACAATCACTAGCCGCAGGTCCCAATGATGTCCTCAATGCTGGATTCGATAGCTCCAAAGTCAACATATGTACTGGATCTGGACTACACGATCACACTGTAGCAGAGCACACTCTTGCACTCCTGCTTTCTGCTGCACGAAGATTGGATGAGATGAAGGAGTGTCAGTTGCAAGGAAAGTGGCCAGGACATCTTGGTGGACCACAGCCAGATAGGCCAAAGGGCAAATTCACCAGTCTCAGAGGTGCTAATGTGACGATATGGGGATTTGGCAATATTGCCAAGTGCTTGACGCCTACTCTTCGGTCTTTGGGCGCAAATGTGCGAGGAATCGCTCGTTCTGCTGGAGTCAGAGACGGCGTCGAAGTGTTCTCTGACAAGTCATTGGACAAGGTACTGCCGGAAACTGATGCGTTAGTTATGATATTGCCTGGTAGCGATGCCACCAAGAATGTGCTCAATGCGCAGACATTGAAGATGTTGCCCAATCACGCTTGGGTTGTCAACGTTGGACGAGGCACATCTATTGACGAAGATGCACTGGCAGAAGCACTTGACAGTGAAAGCATAGGAGGTGCGGCGCTAGATGTCTTTGTCAAGGAACCACTACCAGAAGGACACAAATTCTGGAAGACGAAGAATACAATTATCAGCCCACATGCCGCTGGTGGTCGACCGCAAGGCGCTGAGGAGCTGATCGCGTATAACCTTAGGCGCTTCTTGGCCGGACAAGAGTTGAGAAATACGATTTGACTACATGGAGGAATTCTGAAGAGTAAATTGTGAGGGCATTGTTGATAAACGAATCAATGTTTTTGCATTGTTTTGTAGATATTATAGCTATTTATCGATGTGCGCCAAAACACCTCGCAGCTATTTGAATGAGCTCACCATATATCTTTTACTTCACGTCAATCTTGATATACTCTGCCTCGCCACTAGCATCAGAGAACTTCTCCCAATCCTCCTCCTCGCTATGAGCATCTTCAGCAGAATATGCTGGCAGTTGCTCACGCTCAGTGCTTGCACGAGTTGTCTCTGTCTTCTTCTGCGCTTCCTCCTCCTTGCTGCTAGGCTTGGTTTCCTGCTCGACCTGAGTCTCTTTGCCCTTCGGCTCACTTTCGGCCATATCCACAAGACTGATCTCGCCTCGTGTAGGAACATCTGCATGCTCAGTGCCTACAACGCTAGCCTGCTCAGAAGCGTCAAAGAGGACTGGCTTTTCTGAATACTCGTCCTCGTAATCTGCTTCGCCCTCTGTTACTGGATCTGCGCTGATAGGCACTTCCCTCTTAGCTGGAGTTGTCTCGACCTTAGGTACTTTGACAATCAGGACACCTGCATCCATCTTTGCAGTGATCGCAGCAACATCGATGCTAGCTGGGTCACGCTTTGTGCCGAGCCGGATGACCTTCTCGAATAATCCAGTCTCCCGCTTTCTACCCTCTACAGCAAGCTGCTTCATCAACTCTTCGTCAACGCCAGGCTTATGAGAAATACCAGTGACTTTTAGCAGACTATTTTCGCCGTCATAGTCGACAGAAACATCCTCCTTTCTCACACCTGGCAGACTGCAGTGGATGATGTAAGTAGCTGCATTCTCGAAGATGTCAGTGTTTGGCTCAAAGTTCACCTCTTCGCCAGTTCGACCCGCGGTGAAACGGTCAGCTGTCAAACCCAGGCCTTCGGCTGCACCAGATATATCGATTCCAAGCTTGTTGCCTAGGTTGTTCAGGAACTCTCCTAGGTCAAAGTCGCGACGTGGACTCCTATGTCCATAAGGTCCTCGGGCATGAGGTGGCGGACCACGAGGATGTTCATGGTGAGGAGGAGGTCCTGATGGTCCTCGTTGTTCGGGGCCTGGTGATCCGGCCCATGGTGGTCGTGCAAAAGGATGTCCGCCGAACATGAATGGATGTCCCGACCAGCCTCCTGGAGGGCCACGACCTGGTCGACCACATGGGTGACGTCGCTCTCGTCGTGCTTCGCGATCTTCTCGCTCAGGTCGACCACATCGACCTCTACGGCCCCATGCGGCAGTTCGAGGTTCGTCCTTGGTGTTCTCGGGCTTGACAGTCGATGGGTCGACTTCTGGTGGATCTTCGACAGTTGGCTGTTTACCTCTTGCAGTTTCGCTCATTTGAGGCTGTTCAGTTTGCTGTTGCTGAGATGCAGATGGTTGGCTTCTCGCGCCCCATGCTGGTCTGCCTTGTGGAGGAGGTCCTTCACGGACATGCTCCGGAAACCCGCTGAAGAATGGATGAGTCTCCAGGTCGGACACGAAGGACCAGAAGGGGTTTGGGGGAGGATTGAGATAATAGATTGGCGGCATATTGTGAGTATGTATGAAGATGGTGAAGGATGATGTATGAGATCGCAGTGTCAAGCCACAGCAAGGAGTCTATATACACGAACGGGGAACAGGCAAACGTGTTTCGCACACCTTGATTGGTGATTGGCTTACTAGGAACAGCTTACGACTTGTCAAGCTCGAACGTGCGAGACCCTTCTTCGCCACCATCGTGTCATGGTGTGTAATTGAGGGGTCGCGTATAGATCAACGTACGCTGCTATGTGTTGCCTTGATGCACGCGAATCACATCCTGCCTGGTGAGCTTTCACTTCGAGATGATCGAAAGAGAGCTTTGACCAAAAGGAAAGTGATTGAAACGCTTTCAGCCACACTTCAATCTTCTTTGAGAGGAAATTGAAGCATCGTACGGCCACTTTTGTAGATATCGAAACTTTCGGCTCGCCACACAAGCCACATCTGAATATGCCGCTGCGGCTGCCTAGAGCCGCATCATAGCCCCACATGTCTTCGTAACAAGCATTTGCAATCGTCGAACCCATCAACTTCCACGAATTGCCTTTTCTTTGCACTCTGTCACATTGCTTTCTCGAACAGCAGGTAGACGCAGGTAGTGCTTACTTCACAATCTGTGGAAAGGTATAGATGTCCATTCTGGACGTGGTTGCCGCGCACTATTCAGGAGTGGATCAGGTCGAAAGGTAATGGATTGCTCCGTATCGGACCTCGAAATATAGGGCCACTCGGTCAGGAAAGTGGTTTGGGAGATCGTCGGTGTTGACATGAGTGATCTTGTTTCATGAAATTTCACCTCGATATCATCCATTAGTCTCTGAAGCTTCTCCTGGGATGATAGATGTTGTGTTCGCCAATCATGCTTCGCTCCAAGGACCTGTTTTTGCGCGGTTGTCAGATCCAGCAGCGTCCCTAAATCTTGATAGGCGTCGAAGCGAACAATGACTTCGTTTGAAACAGTCAATTCCATCTGCAGCCTCAAATCCGTTGCGCACTGGTCACATTTGAAAAGGAGAGGGCAGATCCACGAAGCAGGCTGGAACGGACATGCGTCAACATAGCCAAATGTGTGTAGTTCAGCCTTGCTTTGCTTTGCATGTCGTATTGCTGCTGATCGAAGCAATGTCATCGTCCGTTCGTGATGAAGACATATCGGCTCGTTGAAATAAGTTGAGTCAGGACTGTCGGGTAGTGGCAGGTCCACCAAGAAGGTGTGGTGATACGTCCTCCAAAGCAACAAAGAGCCATTTACTACCTTAGGTCGAACTTCGTTGGCCCGTTTTGAGTAGTTCTTCTTACACACGTGGTTTAGATATCGGATAGATATGCCATACTCTGGACCCAAGATGCTGTATCTCAGCATTAATCTTCGCTCCTGCTCAAATATACCGTAGAAGGACTGTCGGCAGCCTTTATTGCAGACAACGAGAGAAGCCTGTAGACTGTTCCGCTTTGCGCGGATACACCGCGGACAATTATATCGCTTATTCTTCTGCTTAGTCCAATCATACAGTTGTTCATGCACGGGACAAGAAAGCAATTCTGGTTTGTCCCGCTCCAGAAGTCGCAAAAGAGCCGCTTCACGACCATGGTGTTGATTTGTAGGCTTGTAAACACGAAACAGCAAATCGTAAAGCTCTTGACAGGTCAGACTTAGTGCTACAGCATTCTCGTACTGTAGCTCCGACGAAATAGTTAGAAGGATCTCGACTGGCAAATCCAAGAGCTTGAGCACATCGTGGCTGATAGTCACGGCATTGTGTAAAGGAGGTTCTTTGACAGGCTTCGACCTTGACAGCAGTCGTGTCAGCCGCTTCATAATCCTTTGCCATATAGCATGATCTTGGTATCCATGAAAAGACGTCTGATGGAGTTGTTCCGCCACATTGTCGACTGACAAGTACGTATGCGAGAACTTAGTCTTAGAGCTGAACAGGTGAATGGAAGTCGAAATTTAGGGCTCACCAGCTCAACAGCCTCTTGCAAATGGGGCGGGAAGCCTATGGCAGCCCCTGGAGTCTGCCTTCTAAGCTCATGATACGGAGGCTAAAACTTCAAACAAGCTTTGCCAAGCACTGAAGCATCCATGGATTTCTGCACATCAAGGAGACCTGCAACATCATAGCATATTCCCTTACGTTCGTTCCAGTCTCACAAGTCTTCTGTGACATGGTCGAGATTACTGGACTACAAAGCTTCGACTTGCGAGGAAAACATGTTCTACCACAGCCAGGGGTTCAAACTGTGGCACAACACTTCAAAAGTGTCTTACTCATACTTGACCTTTTGGTCGGATGCGTCAAGGTATGGTTCAACGCATAGCTTGGTACATATACCACCAACCATGAGTCATAACTGAAGTGAAGTGTGCGGCACCGTGCCACAAGAGTCATGCCTGAACTTTATCACAACATAAGAAGGCCGTGCTATGATCCCCGACCACGAAGATCCAATTGTGTTCATACTACACCTACCCTTTGCTGATACCTTGACCGACTAGACTTGTATAGCTCACCTGTTCAGAACCAGCATAGCATAGGTACATCAAAGTGAGGCATTAGTACTTAGTGGCATCCTCCTCAAACTATGCTCTCGATATGGACACGATTTCAGCTGAAGATCCCAAGCTTGCCGAAGAGTTGACAACTGCCCAATCGATATTCCCAGAGGAATTATATGTGACGTCTTCCTGCCAGACACACACATCATTGGAAATTCGTTGGAAGGACTATGGTGTGGTATTCGAAGTTAGACTGCCTTCAAGCTATCCTCTCACACGTCCGATGTTCCTCGGTATCAATCGACCGGTCGCTACAGCTGATATGGAGACGAAGAGGATCATCAGCGTCTTCGAGGAGTGCTTGATGGCAGCATACGACCCTGGGCAACGCAGCCTGGTCGAAACCCTGCAGCTGTTTCGACAGAACCAGAACAAAGGCAAATTTGTTACCGAAAAGACGCGTCAGGAACACGTTGAGTGGACGAAGACATTTGACCAGAGATTTTTGCAGCGATCATTAGCTTGCAGCATGTGTTTGGGGGATTATCCTGGTGCTGATATGGTGCTGCTTGATTGCCAGCATGCTTTCTGTGCTGATTGCTTCGCTGGTAAGTTCCGAAAGTCGAGACTAGTGCTCAGCTGACCCGACTAGATGGCGCCGCTCAGGCTCTGAAGAGCAAATCCCTTGTATCATGTTGTGGCAAGCTCGTCGGCAGGCATTTATTTTCAGAGTTCTTCTCCTTACCAGGCACGCAAATGCAGGCCTTGTTCGATCTGTACGACGAGAGTGTCACAGACAAGCCCCTATACTGCTCTGATCGGAAGTGCAGCGCGTTCATAAGACAGAATCTTGTTAACGGTGATATTGCGGAATGTCGGAAGTGCCCAAGGAAGACATGCGCCCATTGCGGCAAACAGGCTCATGGTGGCACTATCTGCAGAACCTCTCCTAATTGGCGAGACCTGCTTTCACGCCACAAGATCCAGCAATGTCCGAGGTGCAATAGATTGATCGAGCGTATAGGAGGTTGTAACATTGGAATTTGCCGGTGTAGGCAGAAATTCTGCTATATATGTGGAAATGGACTGACACAGGATTCTTGTGATTGCACGCCACGGTGGGCTCGCATATGATAACTATAGAGGTGTAGTTCATCTGGTAGATCTGTTATAGCAACATGCAAGCAAGCTCGATTCGATGAGAGCCTCAAGAAGAACACAAAGCTTATACTTCGAGTCCAGCCTCCTCTTCCAAAAGCTCCTCAACTTTTATGTGCTCATAGACAGTACCGTTACTCTCGAGAGCATCCACCACCCTCTTCATGGCAGCCAGTGTCTTCTCTTCCTGCAACCGCCACGGCACGCCACCAACAACCTGAACAGCACAGGGCAGACCCTCCATAGCTTCACTATCATACCACTTATAAGCTCCTGCCACCAACCCATTAGTGGCCTTGAAGTTAGCTGGCAACTTGTCTTTGACCCTATCGACTTTGGTCACTGGAATGACACCAGCGCTATAGTCGAGAAGGTTGAACAAGAAGGTATAACCACAACTGCTCACAGCATCGTGCATACCATTATGAGGCAGCGCTGGAGTAGCATTTACGGGACATAGCATGAAATCGAACGATTGATCAGGCTTAGACAGCCAGTCAAACCACGTCGCTCTGAAGGCCTCTCGCTTAGCGACCCATTGCCAGTTCTCGTATGCAGAAAGACTTGTGAAGCTTCCGAGCAGACTTGCCCAGACCGGATCGCGCCTTATGTAGCGCACCCAGAGATAGTGCATGTACCTAAAGATAGATGGCAGTCGTGATCCGAAGAAATAGAGTTGACGAGCGCCACGATCTATCCACTCCCCAGTGCGGAAGAAGGATTTGTACGTTTTTCCACCATCGCCGCAAAGCAGCGTTGACGCTATACGAAGCGCATCAAGCGGAGTGTTGTTCTTCGGGAACTGTTCCGGAGCTATCTCGATGATAGTGTGACCAGATGCTTTTAGTGCTGTGATGGTGAGATCGAGAGCACGTGCAATGGCAGGCGAAGGTGGGACAACATCATCGGACCGCATTACGCCTATACGCAATGTCTCTTTGTTCAGCGTTTCATCGTACAAGTCCTGTCTCCAGATCAAATTCGGATGGCACGTGTAGTCCACCTCCCATGGTTTCATGCTAATCAACGATTTGGTGAAATAGGTCAAGTCATTTAGAGTCCTGGTCATGGGCGAAAAGACAGAAGGGATGCCTTCTTGCCCTGGCATAGACGTATTCATGCCCATCTTAGGCCAGCGCCCAGTCGAGCACCGTAGCGAGAAAATGCCAGACCATGCTGCTGGAGCACGAACACTGCCAGCCACATCTGAGCCTATACCAATGCGTGAGCCATTCAGAGCCAGTAGAGCACCTTCTCCTCCAGTACTTCCGCCAGGTGAGTACTTTGGGTTGTGCGGATTCTTTGCAACGCCCCAGACATCATTGGTAGATTCGAAGGATAGCAGGGTGATGGGCAAAGCAGTCTTGACATGCGGAATAGCACCTGCTCTTTTCAAGAGCTTTACAAGGATGCCGTCCTGCGCGTAGGGCTTGTTGACATGTCTAGAATAACCAACGGTGACATCAAAGCCTCCCACAGCTATGCTGTCTTTCAATGACACTGGTATTCCGGCAAGTGGTCCGTCGAGGTTTATCTCACCATTCTCGACCCATCGCTCAGCATCTGGCAGCATCAACTCTGTCACACAGTTGGTCCTTCGATGCGCCAGTGCTGCTGTCTTGCCATATGTCTGCAATATCTCATGAGGAGTGGTGTTTTTGTCTTTCACATCTTGAACCAGAGCTTCTATGGGTCGGTTCAGGATTGAGATTTGAGTCTGCGTAAGTGGTCCTCGATAGCTTGCTGGCAGCGCAGCAAAGCGTTCGTTTCTTTGTCTTTGCTTGAACGAACTATCCACCTCTTAGCACACGCTTAGAGCCAGCTTCGGAAAGTCTCACCATGCTTGCAGATGCTCAATATAGTCAAATGGTGGCAGCATCTTGCCGGATGTAGTCAGTGTGCTAGGCCCAGGAACATACTAGACAAACGACAGAAAATTGCACATGAGCAACTGCACGACCGCTCTCGATGACTGTCAGGCACCCTCTCTGATACTGGCAACAAGCTCTGGAGAAACGCGTCTGCTAGCCCATCCCAGAGAATGTGGTACTCATCTGCCCGCGTGATATTCCCGCTTAGTTAAGGATAGCAGCCGAGCAGCCAATCACGTGTTTTGCAGATGCCGAAAGGGAGGTGTTCATTTTAGGAAACTCCAAGCAGCTAATTGGCCTCAGGCACCCATGAGCCAGATTGTGATATCCTTGTTTTTCGCTTCTCACAGCTAAACGATCGCAGTTTGTACTTTACATTGAAGATCTTGAATGCCCACGTTCTGACAGCATGACACCACGTCAAATGGCGATCAAATTTTCGCCTACCAGAAATGAGGCTTTCGTTACACAAGCGAGATCGTCAGGGTCTAGTCCTGTTCAACACTTGACCCCAGCTCGCAAGCATGGTCGATCGTACACCCACCCCTGTAAATACGAGCCACCGTTGCAGAAGCGAACCCTCCTAGCATTCTAGCCGTGTGTTACGCGATATACCTTTACTCGGAGAAATTCCTTGTGCAGCATGACTACCAGACGCGATACTGATTTGCATGTATCATACGTAAAACGGTACTTCGTGCTTTACAGCATGTATCGATCTGTATGCAAATCGTCTTGAAGATTCGACTTCAGGGTAACATCAAAGTGACAAAATAACCCCCCACTGACGGTGATCATCCCAAGCAGAATCTTGGTCGACATGAACAGATATGACATCTAAGTCGCTGCACGCTAAGATCGCTATATGTCCTCAAAAGTCGTCCCTCAGGTTTTGCAAACTTCTCATGAAACTAAGACAACCTCACAACAATGGCGTGGCTCTGCCGTATGGTGGGAACTGATGATAGACCTGCGCGCCATCTTCGTGCTTGAAATTTATTCCATACTCTGTGGTGTAAATGAATGGTCTACGTTGTTCTTCTGTATGCGTGTACGGAGAGACTGGCAGCTGAACGCCCTGATGCACCGTGCCGTGATGTAGCTGAGAGATAGGTGCAGACTGCCTTCGCATTAGGCTCGGGGGTTGTGATGGACGCACTTGAGGCGTTGCGCTGGCCGGTATGATTTCGTGCTGGAAGTGCGTGCTAAAATATGGCGTTTCACTCGAGGATTCAGGCATGCCCCTCACGGCTGCTTCGGATAGAGCTGCGTTGTGGGCTAGCGCGGCGTCCGGAGGATTAGAGAAATAGGTGCATTGGCTCTCCACCGCTCGTAAGCCACCATCGGGAGTGTGCAAAGGTGTTTGATGGTGTGGTATCGTTGTCCGTAGCTTAGGGCTCAATGCATTGCTGAAATGATAGTACATCGAGGTTCGATCCTCGACACTCACGTCGAACGTGTTCCCAGAATTGTCCCACATATTCCTATCGTGACGATCATGTTCGTATCGTTGAGCAAGTCCTGTATGATGCGCCCAGTCGTTGCTAAATGGAGCCCAGGGTGCCCTTGACGGATAGTGATCATTGATCGAATGCACATATTGCGGCTGGCGGACGAGCGAGGATTCGGCAAAGCTGCTTTCAGCACTTGAAGGGACCATTACATAGTAGTTAGATTTATTCTGTGTTTGATGCTGAGAAGTGGCAGTATGTGTTTCGTGTGGTGCGAAGGTATACTCGTACGAGAGTGTTGCATGACGACTAGGTGGTCTTGTAGTCCTTACCATCCCAGAGCCTACTCCCATTCTCATCCGCTTCTTGTTCGGCGAGATGCTAGTTCCATCGATATCTGTAACTTCATCTATGCCTCGTTTTCGCGATAAAGAATTTGTGAAAGTCCCAGGCTGTGTGTTTGAATCTGCAATTGCAGACTCAGGACTGCTGGCTTCCGACATCGAATCAGACTCTTGCTTGATCTGACTCGGCAGCTGTACAGCTGCAAGGTCACTTTCAGGTACGTCGATTTTGCAAAGGCCTATGATAATTTCGGCCCTTTGAAAGAGAGGATTTGTCTGGTTTCGGGCCTTTAGCTCGTGAAAGCGTTGCTTCAGCATATCGACATGCCTGCATGCCTCTTGCAGATCGCTCCTCTTCTCTTTGCCCATTCGCTTGCCCATGTAGAAAGTCGCAATGACGATTCCTGCAACCAGAGCACCATGTAATCGAAACCAGGACTTAGATGTTGCATCGGCGTCAACCTCACATAAGCGATTGAAGGCATGCAAAGCTATGCCTGCGTGCTTCTTCACCAATTTGAGGTTGTCGGTCTTCACGACTGGTCGCTGTAACTGCATAGTGTGAATGATTTCAGAAGCTCCACCATCTGCTGGTGGTACCTCTCGACCCGGAGCAGAGTAGTAAAGACTCGCACTCGCCTTCCTGCAGTACATTGCCATGTACATGAGGTTGGAGAGCAGCTTTAAAGCCTGCATATCTGTCGAGTCGCGGTCCGTCGTGCACATCGCTATTTGCTGTAGAAGATCGGCTTCTTGGTCCTTGTCAACATAACTATTATGAAGAAAATCCCATACTCCGGCTTCACTTGACACGTTTATTTCGAGCATTGTACGCAGCCGAGAAAAGATGTACATTTCAGACCTGGTAGTTGGATCACGTACATCACATGATTCGACCTTTCGTTGCATGTATTGCGTATTTCGTGGAAGAAAGCCGAAGCTGAAACAGATCATGCAGTCCAACTCCATGACTTGCAGGCATAAGCTGCTTATCTTCGCCAGTAGCTCTTGGTCTGGAGCCTCTGCTGAGGAGAATGTGGACGTAGCATAGTCTGATTCTGGTTAGTACGACTCCCAATACCACAAGTCATATATGGCTTACTCTCCCAATTTTCGATCTTGGCTAGAAGCACGAAAATTCCTTCGTATGCAGCACGCATGTGTCCAACTTTGACAAGAGCGAGCAGTTTCTTATATCCTCGCGTCCATTGTATCATCATAGCTTCGGCTTCTAGCTCGTTCACGGATTTTTCCTCCGTCTTCACATTAAGGGAAGGGTCATTCAGAGGAGTACTCATAACTGATCTGTGCAAAGAGCTCCAGCATTCGTGTAATGGTTCGTAGATCCTAGATCCTTTCTTGTTCAATTGTTTCACGTGAGCAAACTGGGGACGTCAGACTCGAGGAACCAAACTATAAGGTCATTACGAACCTCTTCGATCAAGGTACAGAGTGATATGGTCCGGTGCATGCTCTGCCCCTGTACTCGGTTGCCGGTTACCAAGGTGCTCTTCGTATTTGGCATGATCTGTCTGGTGCCACGTTTCGGAAAACGTTCAGTCAAGGTGTCGTCCTCATCGCGACATTTCTTTTCGTACTCGCACGTCTGGGCCTTGTTCTTTTCACGGCGGCAAGCCGTGCACGGTAACTCGCCATCGCACTTGTCTTTATTAGCAGTTGGCCTTTGCCGAAGGATATGGCACTCACCTTGACTTTCGCTTTCTTGCACAGATTGCAAGCACCGAATCGTTTCTTGCCTTTCGATTTTGGTCCAGAAGCCAGTGTTTCCTCCCCTCCCATTGGAGGATCTACTGCACCGAAGGACATTGAGGATGACTGTATTTGCTCATAGACGTCCAGGCAACGGATTGTAGACGACGTGCTTTTCGGGATCGAGTATCAAGCTGACTGATCCAGTTCCAGTCTCTGCGAAAGGCGACGTAGATAGATGTATTGTTGATATATTCAGGAAAGTGTTTATTTCTGATCAAAGATGGTAAAGTCAGTCGTTCGATAACAGCTGCTGACAGCATCGGTCAATTACTGACTGAAATTTTCACTGACAAATCCAATGCAGCAAATATCTTTGTGTGTACCTCACGAGGAAAAAAGGCTGATCATTGCAATGTTCTGGAAGCCTCCCATGGACCCCTTTCCGCCCACAATGCAGAGTCTTGTCACTATCTGTATTGATTATGGCGGTTGTGTCAGGCATAAGAAGTTTCCTTCACAAGGTTCGTGAAACTGTAAGCCTCACTCAACGAAAAGCGAAGACAGTGTGTAGAAAGTACTGTCGATCATTGACAGCGATGTGCAGGAAAATTATGAACAGAGGTACAGAATCGTGGGACACTTCAGGCTGCATGAATATTTGTGAGCGTTTATCCGGTCCATAGACGACTCTCTCTGTCGAGTCGACTATCAAACCCAGAGCTTTAGCACAGCAGAAGGACAATAGCAATTCTTAGCGGACCAAGGGAACGTACCAATACGCCTTCGCGATTGGGATAAGTCAACAGCCAGATCAGGGATCTAACCTGGAAGGTATCTGACCGCTGCCATTGTAGTCGATACGAAATCGCTTGGTTACCATATCGCTGGAACTCAACGTCGTACAGTGGTGAGAAGCCGTAAGGGAAATCCACAGCAGCCACACTAGATCCTCGAAGACTCAGGACCAGTCAAGCTGTGGACTGGATCCCTGGTGTTCAGGTGTCATCTGCTAGTTTGGGATACTCGTCACCTTGGCCTGTGCGCCTCAGGAGCATGTCCAAGAATAAGCGTGATAGCGACATCTGATGTTGCGAGGTTTAATTGAGGCACTGGCAAGAACTGCCTAGGTCGCTAGGTCGATCCAGACTATGACGAAAATATCAACAGTAATGACCAAGAGCATGACAGACAAGGTAAAGTGTGCGATTCACGAACTTGAGGCAGGATCTGCGCTGCAGCTGCAGCTACTAAACACCGAACCATTTAGATAGCTTGGCGAGGTTAGCCTAGACTAGACCCGGGAGGACAGTCTTCCGCGACCCAACCAGTCTCCTTATGGGCAACGCAGCACTGCTAAGAACCCTGTTTGGACCTCATCCCAGCTGCCTTAACCTTGAAGACCCCTCCTGAATCCGAAAATTATTGCTGCACACTGCATCAGATCAGACGAACGGATCCGCTACTGCTGCTTAGATGTCAATGTAGCGTCACAATTGATCTGATCAGGATGTCCTGCGACTTTCGCTTACACATATAGCGTGCAGCACCCAGTGCTGCCCCAGGACA
Source organism: Pasadenomyces melaninifex (assembly GCA_022813495.1). Taxonomy (NCBI): domain Eukaryota; kingdom Fungi; phylum Ascomycota; class Dothideomycetes; genus Pasadenomyces; species Pasadenomyces melaninifex. Next base: position 84,978 of record JAKLMI010000028.1, on the reverse strand, counting down.
AGCTCGTACGTTTCACCCCACGTACGGGCCTGCTCAAATCCAACCATCTGGACAGGTGCTGGTCAAAACCTGAATTATTTGTCAGTCCATCTCTTCCCTTTTGAGCTGCATACATTTCAATCTCGGCTATCGCTCGTTTCAATGGTACCGTTTCGCGTAGTGCTGCAATATCTGTGAAGAAAGCAAGGCTTACCCGAAGGACATACTGCGCATGCTAGATGAGCACAAGATCTAGACATGTGTGAGTACGGGGGATGCAAGATCGTGGTGGGGTATTCCACTATCAAAGACTCAGGCATTGACATGCAGTCTTGTCGTCTGGGCTACCCATGACCGTTCAGTATGCAACGTACAAAGCACATGTAACAGTCTGAACTGGGATTGCCATTACTCGGTGTGATCGTCGCCCACGAGGTACAAACCACGCGACAATGAGGTGCTCTGTCGATCTCAACGTGGTCCTTGCTCGACACGAGTCCGCGCGGCACAACCTGATCTGCAGCAGATCGATGTGCTACCGCCAAGGCTTGCCCCAGGGCGGTTACAGTGGCCTAAGGTAATCAATGGGCTAGCAAAGCCGAGAGATCGCCATGGCTATCGCTTCTCCTATACCAGGGCTAGTAGTAGTGCACAGACCTCTCTGACGCCATGAACCATTGCGAACCTCGACTGGACTAGCGCACCATGACTTACCTTGCAGCTACATGTATCTCGAAATGGCGGCAACGCCGCGTCAAAGCGCTGCAATATATACGAGCGGGCGTAGATGCCGTCGAGTCGCGTGAATTACTTATGCAGACGGTGTAACAGGAGACGGTTAAAGCGTTCACTGACTTTGCTGATGATGATCTTCAGCAAATGCTCAAAATTCATATCTGGACATCCGTGATATCAAGCACATCCGCGATCTCGACGGAACTATCGCTTACTATCTCGGAGTGCATTAAACCGAGTTGGTGCGCTTTTTCTTGTGAGTCGATGAAGTTTCATGCTGGAACGCTGCAGCTATCGCATCCCACTTCTTGTCATAGTCGTACAAGCTACTCTTCGTAAACGGTGTGTCCTGAGGAGGGCCAACAGCAACCCCTCTCAAGCTTCCAAAAACCGTAGCGTCCCATGCAATCAGCTTGACAGGCAAATATTGATTGAATTTGGCTTGCTTTTCAAACCCCTGCTCGCTGTAATCCAGCACAATGCTTAGCCCCATGAATGGCAGCTTGCACAAAACATGGTCCGTCCTTGTTTTGGCTTGCCCAATTTGCACTGGGTTCGCCATTGTAGCGTCAAAGATAGAAGGAAGACGACCTTCTCCAAAGTATGCAGCTCTGAAAATGGCCCATTGTGCCAGTTGGGCCTCCAGTGCGCGCCCGCTTTTTGAGATGATACCTGGATCGTAGTGATCGAGAAATTTAGATATTTCCGGAGCGCTGAATGGGTAAGATGGCACCGAGGTGCTTATGGTGGCGTCATTGCGTGAACTTTTCACCGCTTCAGCCTTGAGGATCGCATCTGTCTGATAGTGGTTTATGAGGTCAGCCGCTCGTCTCAGAGGATTTTGCACAGGACCAGCGGTTTGCATTCCAAATTCTGGCATTAGAGTTGGCTTTAAGCCGAGAGACGGTATGGGTACAATGAAGCCTTCGTGTTTGTCCAGGTTGTTGAGCTTGTCTACGCTATAGCTTGGATGTACAATCGATCGACGATGAATTGCAGGCGCGTTGCGCTCGGACAACCAACGACTCCACGACTCAGAAGCCAACAACATTGATGAGGCAACGAGATCGTGTTTCGTTCTATGATTTTGAACATTCTCATCCTGTATGGTTGTAAACTCGATAGACACAGCAGGATCGCCATAGCAAAATTCGCTCCGGTAGATTCGGTCGATACTCTGATCGCTCAAAGGCAACTCAGCAGCGGAAACGCTTACTTGATTGATCATTCTGTAATATTCCATTGTGATTGTCGGATTCTGGCTTACTCGTGCATCCCAGCGTGCCTTGAGTAGAGACTGCATCAGACGAAGCGTGTCGGAGTGTTCCTCTATCAGCTCAATTTGCGTGTTGTCTGTTTCTTTTCCAGCTGCCTCTTTCTCCGTGGCGCGTTCCGCCAGAAACTTTTTGGCCTTATCGTTTCCAACAACCAATGTCTCTTTCCGCTCGACCGGCTGATCTGCAGACCGAAGCCTTTGCTGCAAAACCTGGGGGTCAATGTAGACCACATTGCGTAATAATCCTGCTGTGACCTTAATGTCCTTGATCGTGCCGACAGTGTCTAGTAGCGTGCTGCATGTGAGAACAGGAGTTGGCCGCTTGTTGGATATACTGAAACAATTAAGAGCTCCCCTCGGAAAGTATGGTTCGACTCTGCCTGGACTGTAGAGACCTGCGGTCATGTACATAGCACGCTTTACGAAAACATGATCCAATGGTAGAAACGCGGAGGGATGCGCGATATGGACGTGGAGCCAATAGTTCCCGGGCATGTCTTCGGCAGCTTCAACGGATATGGCATCGTCGCGAATGACCGTAGAAAATTTATCGATCGCGAATGTGACATGGTCTCCCCAGTCCTTTCGTAAATGAACCATCGAGTCTGGGAAAGGTACTTCAGAGGAGTTGAGGTCATCGAGACCAAGATCTGCCACGGCCTTCTCCTCCTCTGCTTTCAGATTGATAGCCTGTAGGTCAAGACCCATGTCCGCGTCAGGTGCGCCTACACGATAGCCGTCTCTGAAGTACCAGGGATCCAGACAGCCAAGTTCTTGCAGGAAGAGACCGCCAACGACTCGACCGAGAGAGACATCCGGATATGCACCCACAGCGCGCAGGATCAAGGTGCAGGCAGCGCGAGTCCGTTCTATTGCAGGGCTCATTGGGCGTTTAACATTCACATGCCATATGACAGTGATTATCTTTCGATCTGCCTCTGTAAAAGTTTCGCCACTAGGCTTCCGCTCGACCCGCCCACTCTCAGGAACTAGATGCTTGAACGTTGGGCTAAGGATACCAGAAGAAGTTGGAGAGCGGATGGCTCGCGATTTTGCGATCAAGCGGCGAGCTTTGCTTATGAAGGCTGTCAAAGGGTTGTCCTTGAGCTCCTGGAAGACGTCTTTACCGGTTGCGGCACGAGCAGCAGCATCTTGGTAAGCTCTAGTCCAGGTAGTCACATCTCTAATGGCAGTCGAAACGCGTTGCGGGAGCAGGCGCATTTCAAACTCATCCGTCGTCACCCTGCATACGAATCTCTCATCACTATCGATCTTTTCTCTCAGATAGTATTGCTCGGCACGACTTAATTCGTGGAGCTGACGATGAGTCACTTTCTGAACGAGCTCTGCTAGAGTAGTGGTCGCGAAGGCAGTCTCGTGCGCCAGTGCATTGTATGCATCATCAAGCAACTTGCCATACTTGCGGCGGCACAGCTCCAATTCCTGCTGAAATGCACCGAACTTCTTGATAAAGGGCGCGAGTATTGCGGGCGGCACTTCGCCCATAGCCCTCTGAAATGCAGGTAATCCATTATAAGTGTCTCGAGTCTCGACATCCCTTTGTGGCAGAATGGCTCTGATTGCAATCAGCTCCTTTTCTGAGACGAAGTTTGCCAGCCTCCAACTGCCGTGCAGTGCCAGAGTATGAACAAACCATCTACCATTTTCCAGCAAATACTGAAATTGGGCACCGCTCTGACCTACGCAGATCGCAAGCTGCTCACGAATGCCGCCCACGTTTATGGTGAAAAGGTCACCAATTTCGACGACCCTAGCATAAGTGCCGGCTCCAGCTGAATCATGCTCATCCAGACCTCCACCTTGGTCGTCGAGATCCTCCACGTCGGCAGCACGAATTCCAGGGTCATCTTGTTCATCCTGCGTTTCAGAAGTACTACGCGCGAACAGAGAGTTCGGTAACACAACCTGCCGTCCGACTGTAGTGACCTCATCAGGGCGGTTTGCTTCGAGACTTCTATTATATTCAAGACTCCAGTTCTTTAGATAGCCACGAACGTCCCCGTGCTTGCCAAACATCGCAGCTGATGATTGGATAGAGGCTTCGTCAAGTGGGGAGGTTGTGCTCGCGAGAGATTCTCGCTGAAACGATGTTCGACCATTGTTGAAAGAGCGAAAATGAGAGAGGCTATCGGTTACCTTAATTCGCACGCGATGTTCGTTTGGCCTCCTCGTCCTGGCGAATTGATGTAAAAACCGCCTCCGAGAGCAGTCAGGACAGACATACTGATCTGGCCCTTCCAAGGCAATCCGGCGTAGTGTTTTGAGGCTGTCTCGTGAGAGCATAATCAGTCTCAGCTCATCTAACGAGAATAATTCTGCTTTGATGGCAGCACTCTCTACTCACTCAAACAATAGTAATTTCGACGTCAGTAGATGTAGGAGCGGCCATCTATGCGATAGCGAACGTTGACAATAAGAGGCGAGACTGAGGGATCATCTATCTTAGAATGAGTGACAGTGGATACTTCTCCTCGCCGCACTTTCCTTTATCTGTTCGACATATATGAGTCTGGTTCCTTGGGAAATCTTGACCCAAGTTCTATGCGTCTTTGCTTAATGTCTCGAGCGCGAAATAATCAAAATGCCCATCAATCAGCCTGCTAACCAGATAAAGCTGACGAACGTCTCGCTCGTGCGCTACAAAAAGGGCAAGAAGAGGTTCGAATTGGCTTGCTACAAGAACAAGCTTTTAGAATATCGTTCAGGCAATGAAACAGATCTAGATAATGTGCTCCAAATACCTACCATTTTCTTGAACGCGTCGAAAGGTGAGACCGCGCCCAACGCTGAATTGCTAAAGGCTTGGCCGCAGCTGGCTGAAGAACAAGAGTCGAGTCATGCGCCGGCGAAGGGCAAGAATGCTAAGAAAGGCAACAAGAAGGCACAAGTCGAGAACGATACTGAGAAATCGTGGAAGGACGCGATTATAGAGGAGATCCTGAAGAAGGGCGAGATCCAGGTCAATGCTAATGAGCGCAAGGAGCTGCTTGAGCGTATGGAACGTGAAATTCTCGACGAAGTGGCCCAAAGACTGGTTGATCCGCAGACTAAAAGAGTGTACACGACAGGTATGATCAAGAAAGGTCTTGATGTCTTATCGAAACAGGGGGGCCATGCGCCTCAAGCTGAGTCACTGCCTCACAAGCTGGGCCAGCTCAACCTAAGTGAAGGCAGCAAAAAGAATAGTGCCAATCCGAAAGGCTCTCATAACAATAGCGGTCTTGACACGCCAATCTCAGATCTTGGCGAGGATGTAGACGGTGCTAACAGCCAGAAGAACAAAGAAAAGAAAAGCGATCTCCCTATGTGGACCGGAGTTGTGACATCTAAATCTGTCAAACAGCAAGCATTAGACGCTATGCGTGCGTTGATAGCATGGCAGCCAATTCCAGTTATGCGTGCCCGTATGAGATTGAGAGTGACCTGTCCCACCAGTCTATCTAAACAAGCAGCAAGATCACGGGCTAGCAATGACGACAGCAGTGATGGCAACGAAGGCAAAGGTACCATCAAGGACCGCATACTAACCTTTATTGAAGACGTTGAGAGCCAAGATGTTGTAGGAGAAGAATGGGAAGTGATCGGATTCGTTGTGCCTGGAGCATTCAAGGATTTGGGTGAGTTTTGTTCAGCCGAAACGAAAGGCCTCGGCAAGGTAGAAATCCTCGATATGGCTGTCGTACATGCGGATGATTGAGCGTGTCGACACGAGTGCAGCAATGAACAACGACCTTGCTGCTCACTCATCCATTGCTGCAAGGAGCTAGTATTTCTCAGCAGAGGTTAGTATAAAAGATGTTTGTGGAGCCCAGCTATGGTAAAAAGCCAATCACAATCGTCTTGACATCAGTCAGCACCTGACTGAGCCAGACCTACCTTATTCATAACACTGCTTGGATATAGTTCGCAACACTAAAGATTCGTCGCTGAACACAATGATTCATCGTGACTGAATTGCAAAACAACAGCACTGACCGAGGTAGAGCTCCAACGGTTCCCAACAGCTTCGCTACATCAAAATCAGGGATCAGAGACCATCAAGTTCGATGGATGTGATGGAGAGCATTCGCAAGATGCGACAAAAGACCATAGAATGGTTCAAGTCATTTCTGCATGAGACAAGAAATGTTCGGGAACACGCAGGGAAGCTTAACCGGTTACCGCATGCATAGATTGAGAAAGGCCTATGAAACACGACATTATTCGCCGCGTGAGATGGCAACACCAGCATTTCTGGTCAGGAAACTAAAAATATTGTCGAGACTCTCGATTTGTATGAAACTGGAAACGGAATGCAGACTGGAACATGCTTCAAATCGAGAAATCTGGTTGGCTTCGGCAGGAGAAGAATCTACGAGGACAACACGGTGTCATCGTTGCGACAATTGGGTCTGACACACGCCTTTTGCTTTTCCTGAAGTTGACACATGACCGCAAAAAGGGTATCGGAAGTTGAATCGAATTTGTTGAGCACTACCATGTGGTTGGTCAATAGTCATTGAGATGCGAGCGTTATAAGCAGTTGCAAGAGCGCGAGTCAATCATTATTGTTGCGCTTAACTAGAGAATCCATTCTCAGTCGTGGCGGTCGCACAGGAGGCGGTATACGACTGCTTTTCGCCTCAGTACCTAATATCTGGTCATGCTCTTGCTTGTTTTTGATGGTTTGACCTAAGCCTCGCACGATCACGTTTGGGGCTCCAGTCTCCCTCATCACCATCTGCAACCAGTCGTCCTTTTCTTTCCTCTCTGTTGTAAATGAGCCATGAAATGGATTCTGTCTCTGTATCTGCCTTCTAATGTCCTCTGCTTCACGCTCCGTCAATGCTTCAACACTGCAATGGAAAGTCGCCGGCTTAGGTAATGGCTTGCGGTCCTGTAACCCTCTAATATTGAACGGGTCTTCGTCACGAGGATCGAGTTGGTTGTGATACACAAGTACTTCGAGCGGCTTGCTTGCATCAAAATCAGTCGATTGGCGCGAAAAAGCGAGGTAGAAGCATGTTGATGTCTTGGTGTCCGAAGCTGGAAAGCGGAGGAAGCTTGATATTCTTGCTTTAGTTTTCAACCTCTTGAAGATGGCACTTGATTCAGCGAGTGTCTTCGGCTTCGGCCTCACTCGCAGTAGAGCTGCAAGTTGGATACTCGACATTTCATGGACAACATTGCGACATCTCACTTATTGCACTCAGCTTTCGAATTGCACTGCAATCACTTGATATCTGTGCGACACCAGACACTACGCTGCGCAAATGGTCAGAATGAAAGTACTCACGTTGACATCCCTACTGACCTCGCTCCCACCTCCTGCGGACATATTCACCCTACAGGCTCCACCTGGCGGATTTCTGAAACCAAAAATAGGCGGTCCAAGTCCACTAAGTTAGCAAGGTACCAGTACAATCAGAGCAGATCGCAATTCAAGCCTTAAGGATATTCGATCCTTAAAATGCTTGAATATCACATTCGAGGCACTCGAGATCTTTCGCAAAAAATGTGCTTACGAGGCTTACACTGTTAACTATTACCTCAAGTAGTGTATTTCAACTTTGGGGGAAAACCAATAGGCCAATTCACAATTGTGCGAAGCGACCTCGCGCTAGACTTGGGTACCAATATTTGTTGATATGAAAGAGCCGACCAGAAGTACATGGTGAACAGGTGGCAGGCTTGCAATGGGCATAGTCATGTGCTCTAGATAGATTCGAAACAGGCGAGGTCAAACCAGCCAAAATATCGCATATTGGTATAATTGATCACTTATATGCGTTGGTCGAACTTGCCCATCAACCTCCGCTGTAGATGTAGATCTATACGTCGTGCAAAGCTGAACAACAATTGCCTTACTACCACTCTGCGATTATCTTGTCTCTCAACACTGACAGTCAGAACAGTGCTTTGCAGAGTATTCAGCTCAATGAGCTGAACATGCATGAACGCCTCTAGCGATCTGCCAAGCCGGTCGGGGCTCCAATCGAGCCCAGCTATTTGTTCCAGCATGGATGTTAGGGTCGTGTTGGATTTCAGCTAAGTGGATCGCCCCCCGTTATTTAGGTCCCAAGGTCGACTCTGGACGAGCACCGAACACTGCCTTGCGCGCAGTTTTGGTCTCGTCGCTGACACAATCACCATTTCCATTGTCATCGTTCCTAAGTAGTACACTCTCTCACTACGCTACACACCTCGCAAAAGCACACTCTCGTTCACGACCAATTCCTTAATCACTGAGAAGACATAGTTCGAGCCGAGTCTATAGAGCGAAGTGTTTCAGCCGCAGGCCTACAACAAGACCACGCCTTGAAAGAGATCGAGCGCGAAAAGATTCTGAAAGATCACTTGTCTCAATCCCTACTTCTGTCGGGTTTGAAGTAGAGAAGTTGTTGCACGAAACCATCTCAACGTGGCAATTGCATCGGGCAAGCAAACAATCATACGAAGAAGAGGTTTCACTAAGCAATCGCGCTCCTTCGCGGGAGCAATTCTACCGCCAAAATTCCTTTCCACCAGAAGAATCGATCTTCCCTCCTCGGAGGTCAAGGCAGCACATCTTACCAACCACTAGAAGGTGGTTACCACGCTAGAGAGGGCTACACTCCAGCTGCCTCAGGGCAACCAACAAAGATGGCCAACTTCTGGCCAACCTCGAAATGGGTGTGGGCGTTTGTTCTAACCTCACTCACACAAGCAGCAGTCATTCTGGCTCTTGAAATGTGAGTCCATTATGCTGTTTCGATATTTCCTAGTACTAATTCCACTAGATATGTCTTTGTCAAATTTCAAATCGACGTCCAGCCGAACGAAAATGCAGACAGCAGAGATCCAACGACGACCATTCCTACCTTCCTCGCTCTTTACATCTTCGCGTTTGTATACCAGCTCGTGCTGGTGTGGGACGCGTTACGCATGAAAAACACCATTCAGATTATCGGCCTTGTAGGTCTAAATATTGGTCTCATGATCTACGGAGCAGTCCAGGTAGACCAATTACACGACGCAGTCGACCAGCTCCTCAGAATGAAAGAAATTGCCGGCCTCGAAATATGGGATGTTTGCAAACCAATGGTCATCGCAATTCCAGCTATTCTAGCCTTCTTCACCTTCATCATGGCGTATCTCGCCTACAAACTCTACAACGAGTTTGCATGGACGATCTACAAGCACATCTCCGCTGACTTGCGCATGAAACGTCGATATCTTACCTACCAAATCTACATCGCCCTCCTGAAATTCGACTTCTTTTTCACTGTCGGTTTCCTGATTCAATTTGTGATCATTGTGCAAGGACGAAATGACGCTGAACGATGGGTCACTGCTGCAGCTATACCTTTCGCTATCGTCGTGATGTTTGCTGCTTTCTGGTTCTGTCGACGAGAGAATCTAGTGGGCACGATCGTGGTCATGGTATTCTACTTCGGTGGCTTGGGATACTTCTGCTTCAAACTGGTCAGAATGTACCAGCCATCAAAAGAGGGTCCGTATATTGCTGCAAGAAAGGAACTTACGACTTTCGCGGTATTGACTATCGGATTACTGGTTAGCACGATCATCATCGCGTGCATGTGCGCGAACAATTATGGGAAAGGACTGAAGCCTTATGTCATGCACGGAAACACAAAGGCCGTGGTTGGGCCGAACAGACAGGGCATGCAAGGATTTGAAGACTCGCATGGTCAGGCTACGACTTATAATCAGTCTTCGTATCCAATGGCGAGCGAGACGTATCAAAAGCCAGGTGGGAGACCGTTGGCACCGACGAGAATGGAGATCGATTAGATCAGGTATTTTAGCGAATGTTGATATATGTATATGTGATGTGGCGGATGTCAGAGAATTGAAGTGAATTGCAGCGTTATGATCAACTACAGCATGCTGTATATGGAAGCGGGAATTTTCGACTCACATGAACAAATATTTTATATGGTCTAATTCCACGTCTATGCTCAGGGTTAACTTTAAGCCTCTCACTCAGAGATGCTGGCAATCGCTCCATGGATGCTCCTGCCTCGGAAATATTACAGGCACTGGTTTGTGACGCTATGCAATTCGATAGGATGCGCCTTCCTGTAGGCCAGAAACAATAGCTCAACGTTCAATGAAACTCCAAACAACCCAACAAATGAAAGCACTATCAAACCCAACATATACATCCGCTTGCTCAGAACGCACAAAAGCACAAATTACCTGCCTCCTCTCAAAGATCTGCCAACAGTCCTTTTAAGACTGCCTGCTTTCGCTTTGAGCGCAGCGACAGCTCCCTTTCCATCTTCCACATTCTCCTCGTCCTCGTTCGAGATCAGTGCCATCTCACTGCTGGTGCTGATGATGCGGCTATCACGCTTCTTGTTGATGCTAGAACCACGGCTAAGGGCCTTTTCTGACTTCTGACTGAGCATCCTTTTCAGTTTACTCGGCTGACGACTTAGAGCACCATCGTCTTCTTTTTCGCTCTTCTTCACCTTTTTCGGCTCAGGCTCAATGTACGCCCAGCCCTTAGGCAACTTCGGCTTGTCGTCGACCTTCCTTTTCTTGTTCAAGAGATTTGTGCTCTCTTCAAGAATTTCGCCGAGCTTCCGTTTTGCTCCAGCAAGTTTGCTTTCTTTCTCCTTCTGCAGCTCCTTGAGAACTTGGTCCTTTGGCTTGGGACCAAGCACGCCTCGGCAATTCTCACTACCGCAGCGACAGACCTGGACGTTCTTTTGTGAGTATGGGTCGAAGTTGTAGTCGTATGTGAGCTCTTCGCCAGTCATGATGCCCTTGTCACCTGCAAAGAGTGCCATTCGTGGTTTTCCTGACACAGTCCACTTCTCCATCTTACAATTTGGATCACAGGCGTGATTGACGAAGCGAGCTAGAGAGCCACGCGTGGCATCGATGATCATGTTCTGGTCGAATGCCATGAGATAGTAGCACTAAATACGTTAGTTTCTCTGTAACGTCGCAGCGACATTCTGTTCTGACTTACCTCATTCTCCTTATACACCGTCCTCATCCGGTTCTCACACTCCTCCTGCGTGATGATCTCCCCAGTATATTCGACTATAATCTGCCCCGGCTCAAAACACCGTGCACTCCTCACACCATATCCTCGCCCATCACTGGTCCTCATCACCTCAACCCCAACATTGAACTTTCCACCCTTTTTCGTCCGTGACTTCAATCCCTCAAAGGCACGATTCCTGCATTGCTCCGGTGTGAGATTACAATTCCTTGAATCACATTCATAATACATGAATCGATTCATACAGTCAGTATCACAGCCCGTCAACGGCGAACACATACAGGTGCTGTGCTCACTAAACACAGTATGCCGCCATTGATCTGCCGCATCGCCTATGAAGACATTGTGGTTGACTTTCCGGTACGCTTCGGGTTGAGGGTGGCCAGATGGGAGGGGACTAAACACGTCGAAAGGCAGTTTGAAGTCCCGGCCTGTTTCGAGCAGTCGTTCACCAGCGAACATTGGAAGAGGAAGGACGTAGTTCTCTTTCGATGGGACAGTCGAGTTGTTGGAAGGAGGGTCTGACTTTTCGGATTTCCGTCTGTTCTTAGCTTCGGTTTTGGTTGGATCGAAGGTACGTGTTTGGCCGGCGTAGAGGCCTGAGACGAGCCATTTCTTGTCTTTGGCGCCTCGAGAGCGCATGTTACGGTTTGTGGCTGTGAGAGAGATGTCATCTGCTTTGGCTGGGGCGGAAGGAGTATTAAGACGTGCTTTCTTGGTTTCTGGCTCGAATTCATCTTCTGCAATCGATGGCTCGACCTTCTTGTTGAGATCGCGAGAGCGCTTGCCGAGGACAGTTGAGGTCATTGCTGACATGACTTCGCTGGCTTTGTTCATAAGCAGGGAAGCTCTCGAGGAGCGTCTTGTGGCATTCTTGTCTGCCTTCTTGAGCTTTTGCTCCCACTTCTTGTCCTTCTGCTCCTTCTTGACACGTTTTGCTTCGCGCTTCTCTTCTTGTTCGAGCGTGTCCTGCTCATCGTGGATGGCAGTGGCGGTCGAGCTAGCTTCAGACTGAACATCGTCCTCGACTGCTTTCCGTTTTGTGCCAGATTGCAGAACATCCCAGCTCATATCGAGCGCGTCAATGCTGCTCTTGAGCAAAGAAGTTTGACTCATGCTCGCTTGTTCAGGAACCAGTGTCTCCCCACTGATATTCCGTTGCTTTTCAGTCGTGTCTTTCACAGGCGAAGACACAGCTTTTGCTACACTTTTACGCACGCTCGAGACGCGTTTCGATCTGCTTCTGATAGGCGTCTTTCGCTTCGGCGTTGCAGAAGCTTCGCTTGACGCGTCTGTTGCGCTCTCAGACGGCGTGGGCAAGGACCGTCCAGCCGGAGGATCTGAGACCTTCACCACGATAGTATCGCTCTCTGCCTCAGACATCTCTGGGGTAGGCTCTTGCTGTGAAGGTCTAGCTGTTACAGCTGGTAGGGCAGAGAGTTTTTGAGCTATTGCTCCAAAGCTGAGAGTGCTCTGTCTCAATGGCATGTCGTACGACTGGACACGAACGCGTTGCTTCTCGGGTGATGCAGGCGCTTGCTGTGCTATTGTTTCGTAACGGTTCCTAAGGCTATTCACGGAAGGCATGACTATGTCACGCCTGCAAGACGAAGCTCGATACTGTATGCATGTTGGGATTTGGTGGTGTGGCAGTATTGTATATGTTGCTTGGTTAAGTGAGCCGCGTCCGTGTATACATACGTGCATCCATGCATACGAGCTCCACCTACCAGGTCGTGGCGCTTCATACCACGCTCCCCTCGCAACAACATTTCAGCACGAGCATCGCTCTTGTGGTTTCTTAATCTCCAGGACAACGCTGAAGATAGATCAACATTAGCTATCTAGGTATACATCGCTTGAACGCAAGACATTCTTATGCTATTACATGTCATCGACCCTCAAGATTTGGATATTTTGCCAGTTGGCCCCTCAAACCCGCGCTGACCCTTTACAGGCTTCATCTCCATATCTCCGTTCTGTGCCTTTTGCGCCTGTCTGGCACGATACCCGCGTGCTGTGCCATATCTCTGATCGCCACTCTGGAACTCCTTTTTGAAATGCATATAAGTTGGTGGTCGAGGTCGACCTAAGACAGCGATCCAGTTCTTGATAAGATTGCCTTGATCAAATGGACGGTGTCTGTCCGCCTTCTTGAATCTTCGTGAGGCCAAATACTCGCGAGTCGTCTCGCCGCGACCAGTAAGCATGAGATGATAACCCCAAAGCGAAAAAGGGTAAGTAAATGCGAGAAGTCCGTATAAGAACATTGCGAAAGGAACTCTATTGGAGTTCATAGCTGAAACAAAAGAAACCTGCTCCTGACTAGCATATGCGATGACCTGACCGAGACTGGCAAAAGCTAAGAGCAAGGACAAAATCGTGCCAGAGCTGACAAAGGCGAAGAAGAAGCGGTAGTTCCGTCGTCCAACACAATTGTTCAGCCAGACACAGTGATGATCCAGGGTTTCGACGCAATTATCGCAGACTCGGCAGTGATAGCACCGAGGTGGTCGCCAGATATTGCATGTCTTGCAATACTTCACCGGCACGTCCATTGCAGCCGTTTCGGAAGTGGCCAAGCGTACCATCACCCAATCATTAGTTGGGGGACCGATAGCCAGAGGATCATCATTGGGAGGAAATGCTTGAATATGGCGTGGAAATATCTGAGAAGCATCAGCAAAGGTTACTCTAGGCCTGACAAGGACAACTTACACCTGGATCCGTGACAGAACCATGAATGAACGAAGAGAAACAAATAAAGAACAAATAGGCGAAGATGATAGGAATAGCTGGCGAGACATGGTGCCAAAGCCACGAAGCCCTGAACGAGTCAGCGAGGTTCTGATTGAGGCTGGAGCAGACTTACGAGAAAACGAAAAATAGTACAGCAGGAAGAACAAGCAATATACCTGTGGCGATGTTCATGGGACGATCTCGAGCATTTTGCAATCGACCACCTAGCCAGAAGACGTTGTTTCCCTCAAAATACTCATAGTTCTTGCCAAGCGCACTCTGCTGAGCGAGATACTGCTTTTCTTGAGTATTTCGAGCATGCTCATTGTATCGAGGTGATGGCTCGTTTGAGTGTAATGACTGATGAGTCGGTGGAATGATCTGTTTACTCCCTATACTAAAGCCAGAGCGAAACGAATGAGGTGAGCGCATCGGTTTGTCCTTGTTATCAGCAACGCTGAGAGAATTACTAAGATTAAGTGGTGCTGGGAAAGTTCTTTTCGGTGGGGATTCTGATCGGAAGTAGTCGCCAGTTTCTGACTGGGTAGGTTGCGAATTTACATCGTAGTCGTTGGGTACCTCAGACTCGGTATAACCTGTGGTGATAGAAGCAGTTGGTCGATGCATTGGCGGCAAAGAAGCATATGGGCCAGTTCGATTTGATCGCATGCTCTGGGCATCATCGTCTATTGTCGCGTTTGTTACGCCTGTTTGTGGCCGCTGCTGCTGAGATCGTGCTGCCCTTGCAGCTTTCAGGCTCTCAAGCCGTTGCTGTTGCAGTCGTGAAGAGCTCATTGGCCTCAAGAAGCCTTGTGCAGTAAGTGAAGGAACATGAGTTCGGCTGGTTGTGCTTTCTGGACTTTGTGGTCTACTAGCACCACTAGTCGTCGAAGGTGGTGGAGGACTGCGTAATGATCGATTCGTTGGATGAGTTACTCCTCTGAAATGTGTGTAGCCATGAGGAGACGTCGGTCCAGCTGGAATAGTCGACCTGGCTCGATCGCTGGGAGGTGGCAGAGGCGGAAGGCCATCTTCTGATATAGCAGAAGATATTTCACTTCGTGCTGTATCTGGGCGACTGACCATCGCTACGTTCAACAGGCCAGACTACGAAGTGGAGGTCATGGGTTAGACCGTGAAACCATTATGCATCATTTGCTGCGGCTGAGAACGAGAGTTGTACAGTGGAGGGGTGATGATCGTCGAATTCTTAAGGGTTGCTATGCAAGTATCGATCCAAATGTTGTCAAGTGAGTGCAGTGCAGGCAGGTGCGAGTGAGGTACTGTGCAGGTGATTAATCTAATCTTCCAGGTTCAAGGAAGCCGCGATTGTCCAAGTGGGTTCTCCTGAAAGTACTTCGGGAGCATCCAGGCTATCGAAAGGATCTAAGCCGCTTTGAGTCGGGCCTAGTCGGGCAGCTAACCCGAGCGCAGCTTGACCTCATAGTCTGGTGATAAAGAACAACTTCAATAGAGTCCTATACAACCTATACAGACAGTGCAAGATGTTCGCCGCAACCCGAGCTCTACGCGCAACAAACCCGGTCGCCTCGGTCACTAATGCCGCAAATGCAGTGAAGCAGGGGATGAAAGAGTCGGGCAGTGGAGGAGATGCAGTTTTGAAGAAGGGTGCCAAAAGAGATCCCGAGCTATACGTATGAATTACCAGGTTTGTAGCTGGACGACCATACTGACAAGACGTTCAGGTTCTACTTGGTATCATGTCGGGTGCTTTTGGTCTAGCAGGATTTTACTTTGGACGAAAGCCAACTTCAGCAACCTCGGAAGCTGAAGTTTCGGTAGCGAACAGCTCCATGCCATGGGAGGTAGACCACGACCATGAAGACCACAGCAAGCACTTCAAATACCAGTACCACCCTAAGGGCGACAAGAACGCTGCGCCAAGGAACGCACCAAGCGCTTTAAACACAGTCGTTGTGCCAAACGTGACGTTACCTAGGGTGAGTTCGACGTCCAGCTTATACATCGCAACTATACTGATAACACAGCAGGAACTACACGACATGTTCAATAAATGGGGCAAGGATGGGTATTGAGGTCAATTTGGCAAAGGTGATGATGGGAGACTTAACAGCTATATCCGAATTGCTAAGGATGAGCACGGCAATAGACTCAAAAGCCGTTCTGTACAAGGGGTCATTCTTCTTGCAAACTTAGAACAGTCAAGTAGCAGGCATTCACAACTACTTGCAAGACTACATTCATACCTAGCATGTCCTCCTCTTCCATTACCTGAGCTTGAGTTTGGTGGCATGACACCCATCTCAGGTGTGCTGATACGGCTAACCCTGCCCAAGGGTGAGCTCGTTAGGTGGGGTCACGCCTAAATTCCGGGAATAATGGCCTAACTAGCAGCTCTTCGAATTCGATATTGGCCAGCGCAATTATCAGCACAACTCACACTCGGCATACGATTCATCTCGGACAATCATGGCAGTCTCGTCTGCTCAGCGGGATCTTCGTCTACTTAGATCCATCCTACAAGCTCCAAGTACAGTTCGCATATTGACCAGCACACAATTCAGGGTACCATCAGTGCAGCAGCCCAAACCACGTGGAAGAAGAGAATTCTCAATACTAAACCGTCCTCCACCGAATTATCCTGGTCATGTACCACTCACAACCATCGAAAGACTTGGGCTTGCGTTCGGAAGCGCAGCTGCTTCTCTGGCCAACCCTCGAAGAGGCGACATGATCGCTGCCCTCGGTGAAGCAACAGCACAGCCCTTCTTCATTCGACGACTACGAGACAGAATGTTAGCAGATCCCACAGGCAGACGCATACTGCGTGACAGACCGCGCATCACCTCGAAAACTATGTCGTTAGAAAAGCTACGAAAGCTGCCAGATAACTCGGTCGGTCGTGTTTATGCTGAATGGCTGGATCGCGAAGGTGTGACACCTGACACAAGAGATCAGGTACGGTATATTGACAATGAGGAAGAGGCATATGTAATGCAGCGATATCGAGAATGCCACGACTTCTATCATGCTGTGACTGGGCTGCCAGTCTTTGTAGAGGGAGAAGTTGGACTCAAAGCTTTTGAATTCGCAAATACAGGTTTGCCAATGACTGGACTAAGTCTTGCAGCTATATTGCGCCTGAAGCCAGCAGAGCGCAGGCGAATGTTCGAAACGTATCTGCCGTGGGCGTTCTCGAATGGGTGGAAGTCGAAGGATGTGATTAACGTGTACTGGGAGGAAGAACTCGAGACCGATGTGGAAGATCTGAGGAATAGGTTAGGCATTGAGCAGCCACCAGATCTGCGCGAGACTCGACGCAAGATTCGGGAACAGCGCAAAGCCGCCAAAGAAGCAAAGCAGACAGTTGGTGTCGATGGTGTTGTATTGTAGTCTCTCAGACTCCTTCCAACAGATCGTCCAGGTCGTCATCGTCCCAAGCGTTCCTTCGCATGACCTTTGCGCTTCTGATGGTTTTGCCTGACTGTTCTTCGTGCTCTGTCAAAGACGACAGGAGTTGTTTGAGTTGATCTTCGTTGACCTTTGACCGCAACTGACCAGATCGTGCGAGCATGATCAATCTTTCTTCCACATCTCTTGCTCGCGACTCTTTGACCAGTCTTATGCGCCCCAATCTGTCTGCAGCATCTGGCTCTAGGATTTGATTTAGCATGGAAGTACGTTGTTCTTCTTGTTGTTTGCGCTGGTCGTCCTCGTTCTGATTGTTTGAGCCATTCGATTGAGCGGCGCCTTGCTGCTTCAATTGTGCTAACCGCGCTGCACGGATCTACATATGGTTGGCATGAAACGCTCTAGCCTCTCAGCATAGTGTACTTACCTGAGCTAATTCGTCGTCTGCCATAGTTATGTGCTTTCTCAAGTCGAGTGAGTGTTTGTCAGTCCTAGGGATTTATCACGAGCGAATAAATTAGGCATGTGCGGGGTCGTGGCTGCACCAGGTTTAGGTGCGATCGAGCCTCAGAATTGCGCCTGTCGCTTTACAAGGGCCTCATTTTGCACTCAGTGGCATCTGATCAGGTAGACCGCGTCGTGCTGCCGCTCATGAGATGGCAAAATGTATCTCAAACTTGAACGACCACTTTTAAAAAAAAATTGAGGGTATACTGGGCCTACAGAATGAACGACTCGATTGGACCAAGCGACTGCAGCGAATAATGCCAGGTGGTGATTCTCTTGATGCAGGCGCTCAGGCGTGCAGCTGCAATCATTGACAGCAGTGGACTCACCCATAAGATGATTCACCTGCCCTGTTCTTGACCCGATCCAAGCCTAGACCTTCCTGTCCTTAGCGCTCAGAAAACGCTCCATTGCTTGCATGTGGCTTCGGCATGAACAGTGTCCGACGAACATACGTTTACATCAGTCCCAGCTCTGCTCGAATGTTATGTTCAATGCTTTAATTATGTGTTCACTCGCACCAAGCAGAAGTCGAAGCACTTGAATATTGTGTCGTCGCATACCGACATTACCGGAGCATCCACGGCACAACCATTCAATCCTGCTCGACCACCCAGCAGAAAGACCAGCTCGCGACGCTCGTGATACGTTTCAGGTGGAAGTTGTGATCGAAACCACATTTAGACGTGTCACAACCGCATGAGGACCTAAGCACAACATCGTCTGATCATCAGGCCTGGCCGGCCGTCTCGCGCAGTGACCGCTCACTGCATGTTTGTTCCCTACCATGGCGCCTATGTAGGCTCGTCGCTTCCGCCACCACAGCAACTTACTCGAACAACATCTCAAGCCCGAATAGAAATGTCGCAGAAGCCAGCAATCACAAAGTCGAAGAGTGCCAACTCTCTCAGAACCAAGGCAGCTTTACAGGCTGCTGAAGCGCAATCGTTGAGAGAGGCAGAGAGCGCTTTCCACACGATACGCGATCCGCGGATGGCAAGCACTTCTGACCTGTCCAGAGCTTCGTCAACCTCGCGAAATGGAGAGAAAGACGAGGTTGCAGTGTTGAGTGACAAATTGATCGCAGCAATCAACCATCAGCAGAAGCTGGATGATGAACTATCTGAAGCGCGGCATGCATTGAATACAGCACAATCCGAAAAGGAACAGTTGCAGGCAAGAATCCGGGAATACGAGTCACGTATAAGCACTAAAGAGCTATTGACCAAGGATGCTGTCCAGAAGGACACTGAAAAGCTGTACTCGTCTGTCGAGGAATCCAAAAGGCAGAACGAAGCTCTAACACAGGAGAAAAGATCGCTACAATCAGAAATGGAGAACCTCTCCGCTTCTCTTTTCGAAGAAGCTAACAAAATGGTTGCTTCTGCCAACGAACAACGAGCAGCCACAGAAAAGAAGAATCAGCAATTGCGCGACCAGATCAAGGATGACGAAGCAGTTATAGCTTCGCAAATAGAACAACTGGCTCAGCTGAAGTTGCTGATGCAAGAAATCGGAGACCACCGCAAAGAACTGATTGAATCGCCGAGCAGAGCAAGCATACCTGCAAGTCCTCAGATACCACGCGATGACAATTTGACGAGGTTGATGGAAGCCATGAATCTGTCGCCCGTCACCCCTGATGGTCCCATCATAGCTCCGAGCCCATCAACGCAACTGACACATCTAGTAAAACCTCATTGTCGGACCGACATACCCTGCTACGACGACTTCAGACACATGCTGGCAAATTCCAACCCACGATCACATAATCCTTCTCATGCAGCGTCACGAGCAGGCTCAGGCTCTTATGGAGGCCTGACCGGGCTAGGTCTTGGTGCGTTATCCCAGAACAACTCATCGAGTCCGAATCTATCTACGCAAAACTCGTCGTCTTCCAAATTAGCCGCCTCACCAGGTATTCCGGGCTCTTTCTCTCCGGCCCCAGAACAAAAAGGTCCTCAACCACTCAAAGACACTCGCTTCTTTAAGAGACTCATGGTCGAGGACATCGAACCAACGTTACGACTCGACCTTTCTTCCACCATCTCATGGCTACAAAGGCGAAGTATTCTTGGCGCAGTAGCTGATAGCACGCTAATAGTCGAGCCAATACCAGATGCTTCACAAAGGTTGTACGGGAAATACACATCCTGCTCAATCTGTGGCGAAAGCAGACGTGAAGGTCAAAATCCGCGAACACATGCAATGCGCACTCGAGAAGGTGAGGGAGCGAACAAATGGCCCGTCTGTCAATTATGTCTCGAGAAAGTCCGAGCAGTAGGTGATCTCATTGGCTACATTCGCATGGTCCGCGACGGCGTGGTCAAGATCGCCGATCTCAAAGACGAAGAAGAGGCTTGGGAAGAAATTATCAGGCTTCGTGAAAGATTGTTCTGGGCACGACTCGCAGGCGGTGTAGTGCCAGCTTTTGTACCAACTGATAGACTTACCTCTGTCCAGGAGCTACCCGATGGCGTCACTCCTCCAGCAACTGATGGCACCACAGAAGAAAAGGAGCTCCAATCTCCAGGCTTCAAGACCCCAGAAACAGGCTCAAGAAGAGGCAGCGAGGAAACCGACCAGGCAGACAGCACACCGAATCCGTCTCAAGCAAACCAAGAAGCATTCTCGCAAAACCAGCACATAAACCTCCAAGCTGACCTCGAAGCAAACGAAGGTCTAACCACCTTCGAGAATGCACGGGAAAAGGCCCTGCAGAATAATGCACGACACGATCGATCCGGCTCACCTGCACCAGGGACACCGAGTCGTGGACATTCCAAGCGTGAAAGCTCCAGCTCACATACGAAAAGGGAGAGTGCGGGAAGTACTAGTGGGTTTCCGAAGATGAAGATCCCGAGTTTACCGCAGGGATTCTGGGCTGGTGAGGTTAATACGTTGCGTTAAGATTCAGATGGAACTTGTTTAGGGCTTGAGAGTTGAGCTATGCAGAATGACGTGCTGGGTTGGGATGCATGGCGTTGGTGGCAGCAGTGAAAGCATGTATGATTAGAGCAAAATATGCATGGCGCAGGAGGTAATATGAAGCAAGACTGTACTATTTAGCGTGATATATTGTGTACAAATAATATTGGTATATGACGAGCTCGTTTACAAGAATGAACCATTCAGGAGCGCTAAATGGCGTTTATTGTTAAAAGCAATTCGAATGTTGTAAATGGCGACAGCCTAACTATGGCAGTGTCGTCTAGAAAGGATCGATGTGTGTGATAAGGAAACGCATAAGAGTTCGTTGTTCGAAAATGAGGTCAATATTTGTTGTTCATTTCAGCTTATATACTTGCTTGCTAGTTGCGATGAACGTGTCACGTTGCGGGAAGCACTATAGAATGAGTTGTGGCTACTGGCGTATAGTATTCTGGAAAACCTTATTGCATCAGCTCTGCCAGTCTCTCACAGCTCTCATTAATCTGCTCGCATAGCTGTTGCAATGCAGACCAGGACCCTTGATCACTGGTCGCACGTAATATATCGCATTTCACAGCGGCCTTGGTCAATGTGATATGCAGTTCTGTAGGTAGGGTGATGCTGACGGATTCAATGGTGTCGTAAAGGTCATCGGAGGCATGTGCGACAGACTCTTCTGCTATTAGTGTGGGGATCGTAGACAGTACTGGAGCGTCTTTCTTGCTTGAGGCTGCAGATCTGAACGAGGAAGTGTATGGTTTCTCAGTCAAACTGCTTACGTCAAGCTTTAGTGGTTCAGGGACTTCTGTTACCGAAAAGACGGAGAAGTCGTTTGATGGCAGAGCATTGTTCCATGACGCATGACCACCAAATACAGACATGTCAACAGGTGTCTCTGGAATCAAGGTCATGCCAACCTGCATGTGTGTCTGCGAACTTCTAATTTGCTGACTTGCCTCGTGTGTTGAAATATCCTTGCGTGTTGGTTGTGGCTGTGATCGGGGCTGGTTCTGTTGTTGTGGTTGCTGATGTTGTTGAGTATTTAGTTGCGTAGGCATGTTGCTTGGTAAGTTGCCTCCAGTCTGACTAAGCTCTTGGAGGAAACCGGCGAACGAGTTAGAAGACAGCAGCATGCGAGTCAGGTCAGTGAGACGCTGGTTCTCCTCCATGAGCTGTCGGTTCTGGACACGAAGCTCATTGGCTTCTTGTGCTTTTTGCGCTACTTCATTCTCGAGTTGGCCAATATATTCTGTATATTATTAGCATTGATCAAAACCATCTTCGAATTATAGCTTACCCTTTCTGCGTGATCGGAAAGCACGAGCTGAGACCTTGTTTCGTAATTGACGACGCTCTTTACTCGAGAGCTTTTTGCCTTCCTCACTGTTGAGCAGTCTCTCATCCTCATCCATATCATCTTCGTCTTTCTTGATACGTGCCAAGTTCGACTGACCAGCAACAGGAGAGTCTTCATCATCAGCACTAGCATTGCTACTCTGTCGCATTCTGTTCAACAGCCTTGAAATGCTTTCTTCGACGTGAGGATCTTTGGCGGCGGGTGACTTGGGAGTGTTTGTGGGCAGAGGCTTCTGGCCAGCTGGCATCGGTCTCTGCTGTTGTTGCTGTCTTTGAATCATCTCTTGTTGCTTCTGAGCTTGTTGGATCTTGGCTTGGTTGGCTTGCTGAGTGTGCATGCCGGGGTAAATTCGTGGTGGTATCTGAGTGGCGGGCGATATGCTGTTGTCCTCTACACCGTAGAACATGCTTGGAACATCCGCTGGTGAAGCCTCGATGTCCATGTCTCCACCAAAGTCATATTCCTGAGGACGATTGAAGTCGAACTCATTGAGGTTGGTGAGAGGCATGTTCAGTGTTTCTTGTGGAACGACCAGGTTGTTGTAAATTGGTCTGTAGTGCAATCCGGTCGCCTGATTTATTGCAAGGGTATTTGCATATCCTCCCATAGGCAGACCTGTCTGCTGCCGATGCGAATCATACTGGTAGCTGGGTCGGGAGAAGGCGTCGCTGTTGGATGTGAAGGTCGACGATTGATGAAGTAGTGCCGGTACTGGCTTTGCATCGGTGGACGAGGACATTGGTGTCTGGATGTCTTCGTCGAAGTTCAGATATGCGTTCAGGTCATTGTCAAAGGGGTTGTTCATCTGTTGTGAAGACATGGCTCGGATAGTTGTCTGGAACCGCGAATCACCACGAGGATCTGTAATATTACGCAGCCTGGTTTGATGGTCCCTGGATACTCCTCGCGCTTAAAAATAGAGTTGTTCCTGGGTTTCTGTTTGCCTTGTCTCGTTGTCACATATACGTGACTCCTTCTTCTATATCAAAGGCTTCGTAGGGGCTCTGGTGACAATGAGCATAGAGGAACGAGCAGTGGTGTTGAGAGCAACGGCGAGGGATGAAAAGTTGGCACAGGTTTGGGAAGGTAGAAGTTGCAAGGAGAAGAGCACCAGCCAGGCCAAAGCCAACGGTACTGTCGGCGCCGATTGTTTAGGCCTGCGGAAAGCTCCAATCAGACGGATTCAAGTCTGAAGGCTGTGTCTGCAATGCGGTGGAGCTCGTCTTTCAGGGCATCGTTCAATTGGCTGTGGGCGGTTCAGGCCTCGTCATCATTAAAGGCACAAGTTTATGCCCAGATAGTCGGACAACCTGTCAGGCAAGCACTGGCAGCCGCAGTTCTAATTGAGGCACTCAATGTCCGCTGTGCTGTGAAGTCACAGCTATACGAGTATTCTACTGGCCTGATTGTCAGATTTTGAATGTCACTGAGGGCCGGAGCACGTTCATGTTGCCAAGGGCCAAGTCATGTTGCTAAGAGCCACGATGATGTCTTGTTGTGCTACACTGCGTCTATCTCAAACTCCTCCACTGACTACGTTTGAACAATTCGCTGTCCACGATGAGGCTGTCGGCTATCGAATTCGCGCATCAATTTGTGGTAGAAGGCTCAAGGTCGGAAACCGCAAAGTCTATTTATCTATGTGCGGACAGTCCATGGTGCTCTAGCAAAGCCTGCTGCGGCAAGGCGGATGTGACGAAACTCAGTTTTGTACGAAATTGTGTACATCGCGACTCTATCCAGCGCTTTGCAACTGTCGTGAAATCGTCGTTGTTTCAGCTCGTATGGTTTGCATATACCCACCCATCACCTCCTTTCTGCGACGACACTACTCGGTATTGTGCTTGCCCACAGTACGAAGCAAAATCTACAGATCGACTTTATGTCGGTATCGCATGCTGCCAGTACTTCGAAGATAAATTTGTTTCAGGTTGGCTTTGCTGTTTCGGCATGTAGTAAGAAGTTTTGTGCTGAGGCCTTGATTGGCTGTTCCCAGGGACTTCCAATGAAACCAGTATCCTCTTCAGCATTTTGTGCTCTCAGCCCTCCCCCAGAGGTACTGGTAGAATATGCAGATGATTAATGTGTCGGCGAAAGGTTGCAGAAGCACTGCACGATGCGATGCTTGTTGTGCTCAAGCTGCCTGAAGGCATGTGTTTTTAAGGTCTGAAAATTCCGCTAACCACAAATGGACGTTGGGCTGAACCGAGGCTGGGCTTTTCCAGGATCCAATCAGTCTCTCAGCCTAACTGCGCAACAGTCAAAGGTCTTGATGAATCAATGATAGATGCTCCTTATACAAGCCTCGAACAGTAAACCTACGACTTGAAACACTGCAACGATAGATTCGTCACTTGATTGGTAGTGAGCCAGTGAAGAGCGTCCGGATCGTCTGACAAGAAGCTCATCGCAACAACCACCAGTCGAGCTGAACATGTCGCGCCCAACCCTGATAAAACCGCCAAATACACTTCCTCATCACTCACCGATCGAGAATGCTCTGCAATTACTACCACTGACCGACATTGGCCCAGATATCTTCACAAATGCTCGTCCTCTGTGGCATCCGCCGGGCGCACGAGGCATCTTTGGTGGTGCAGCCATAGCACAATGTCTGTCTGCGGCGCAATTTACGATCCCAGCGCACGAATACACAGTCCATAGCATGCACTGCTATTTCGTTCTTGCGGGCAACAGCGAAATACCTATCCTCTACCACGTAGAAAGAGTCAGAGATGGACGTAGCTTTATCACCAGAACAGTACAGGCAAGACAAAGAGGCAGATGTATATTCACAACCACCATCAGTTTCATGCGCACAGGTTCAGGTGGGGAAATAACTGTAAATCATGCTAAGAAAATGCCTGAAGACCTCAGTCCCCCTCCAGACGGTGAGACTGAGCTCTCAGGTTTGCGCGACAAGGATACACCATTCGAAAGCGTGCGTTGTGCTGTCAAGAAAGATGCGATACTCGAGCCACAGGACAAGGTCTTGAGACAGTGGATTCGTGCGAGGGGCAGGATAAGTGATTGTCCACCGAATGTTCGTGAAGATGAGATCATGCGTGGACAGAGGCTCAACCAACCTGGAGATAACCATCAGGGACATCTCAGTGCACTCGCGTACATGTCAGACTCGTATTTTGTCGGCACTGTTGCGCGTGTGCATAATCTTATGCGCTTCGCGAACAGGCGGAATATTGAGCGGACTGTGAAAAGCTTCAACGGCTCCGACCAAGAAAAGCAGGAGATGAAGGTTTATCTAGAGCGTATCGCTAAGGAGGAAGCCGAGGAGAACCAGGGTATCAAGCCAGATGATCGACGTATTGGTATGATGGTCAGCTTGGACCACAGCATTTTCTTTCACAACCCGAGAGCTTTCAGAGCCGATGAGTGGTTGCTCACTGAGATGGAGACTCCTTGGGCTGGTGATGGACGTGGACTCGTCTTTCAAAGGATATTCTCGAAGGATGGTACTCTCATAGCGACGTGTACGCAAGAGGGTTGCGTTAGGCTGCAGCAGGAGAAGGAGATCAAGCTGTAAATGATGCGATGGATGTCCTTCTCGATATAGGTTGCAGTCTCAGGAGCTGTATGGCGGCAATTCCTCCATTGGTCGTGTCGCACTGCTTTATGGTTTGTTACCAGTTGTAGAAAACTTCAGCCTTCTAGGTTGATGCCTCTGCCAAATCGAGCATAGAGATGTGCTTTGAGAGAGTCCATGCCTTCCTTCATAGAGGAGAGCTCATCCTCTATCCTCGTAACTTCATCTTCAGTCTCCTTCGACGAGTCCTCAAGCAATCTTTGTGCAATATCGAGTTTCAGAGCATAAAACGTGTCACCAATCTTGTACTGGACAGGCTCATCCTCATCAGCCAGTTCGAGTTCAGTCGTGATTTCCTCCAGGTCTTCTTTTTCCTTCTTCTTGCCTTCTAGTTCCTGTTCGAGTGCCTTACTCCGATTGTGTAACCTAGAGAATTCGTTGATCTTGTCCTGGTCTTCTTTCGTTACCTCGTTTTCCGTGGTTTCCGATTCTTCCTCTTTAGTAAGAACTCTTCTTGACAACATCGTCCCGATCAGTGCAGAAAGCTGTCCAGGAGAATCGAGATATATTCGTGCCGGAGTAACCTATGGTGTGAAGAACATAAGGCTGGTTAATAAATTTCAGGGTTGTGTTCACGCGTCACGTGCTTCCGAATGTACCTTCCATCGGGCACAACCCGTCCTTCCACAACACGCAATCTGCACTCACAAATCTGACGAATCTATCAAGGTTGATCATGGACGTCTACGGACGCTCACTGAGATGAAGCGTTCTGAACATTGTTCGAGTTTGTACGGCAGCACGAAGTTGTTCTTGGCAGACGGCCTGCTCCGTTAGCCACTTATCAGAGTTGATGAGAGATATATGTGGTAGGTTGTAAGGTCCTGCGATTGGGCTTCATCGCTGCATCGTCTCGTCGAGCATATCGCTAAAGACCTTGCCTTAATCATCATGCCTCACTCGACGACTGAATCGTACAACATCATAGATGAGGTCAAAGCTAACCAAGAACTTCTTCGAATTCGTCTAGCTGGTGCCATTTCAGAGCCACCTGCCGAAGTCCCAGAAGAGTCATTGCCATCTGTGCCACTGATCGACATCGAATCATCCTTCTCACCAGATCAGTCGGAGCGGCAGGAAGTCGCTGCTCAAATTCGTGCAGCTTCTACTTCATCCGGATTTTTCCAGATCGCCAACCATGGAATTAGCCAGGAAGCAGTTGATGGCGTGCTCAAACAAGCGAGCCTTTTTTTCCACACCCTGAGTAGAGAGCAGAAAGATGCTTTGAACATTAAGCACAACAAGCTCTTCCGTGGATATGAAGCTGGAGGAGATACTTATGTTAACCCAGACGATAATAGTCCTTCTGAAGTGGAAATTAAAGAAGGCTTCAACTGGGGCTATGAGCCAGCACTTGAAAAGACCTCTACTGACAGTTCGGCCTATGTAGAGCTGGATGGAAGACCACCCTCTCCACCTGACCGATGTAATGTCTGGCCAGAAGCATCGATATTGCCAGATTTCAAGGCGGGAGTTGCAAATTACTACACGGAAGTGCTACAGCTCGCTCGCCATCTCTTCCGTCTCTTTGCGCTTGGCTTGAATGTGGAAGAAACATATTTTGACGAGCTGACCACACATCCAGGAGGCATTGGCAGACTGCTATACTATCCACCTCAGTCGCCTGAGCAGCTCAAGCACAAAACCCACAAGCTAGGCTTGGGCGCTCATACAGACTACGAGTGCTTCACGTTATTGTTATCGACATCTCACCCCGGACTAGAGATCTTATTTCCACCTTCGGATGCTACAGGAGGACATCCACTATGGCGGCCGTGTCCTGTTCGACCAGGAACACTGACTGTGAACATAGCAGATTTCCTGATGCGATGGACCAACGGTTTGTACAAGAGCACAATTCATAGAGTCGTGTCTCGGCCTACGAAAGATTCAAATGGGTCATTAGCCGGTTCTGAAGCACGCTACAGCGTCCCATTCTTCTTCAGCATCAACTACGACGCTGATGTGCAGCCTCTGCCTGAACATGCTGTCGGTCCCAGCAGATTTCAGAATATGAAGGCTGGAGAGTATATTCTCGAGAGACTGAAAGCAACTGTATAGCACGATTGTCAGAGCACATCGTGCTACACTGACTGAAGCTTTCTACGGCCGGCTGCCTTCGAGGTTGACAGGTGTTAAGGTGGATGTGCTACGATCAAAGGTGGTCACATGTCCTGGTCGACATCTTTCATAATTGGGCTTATTACTAAAGGCCGTAGTTCTGCCCTGTTAGCGCGAATTATTAAGCACGAATGCGGAGCTCGGACCCTGCTGTGATTGAACGGGCTACAGATACGCGTAAATTTAGGCAAGAGCCAAGATATCTTCGGGCCTATCAGCGACAGTGTCGCAGCGGGCGCAGTGCTTTCTCCCGCGTAAACGTGCGAATTCCTAGTTTAGGCAGGGACGTTCTTGGTCGATCTTGCCAATCTTTCGAACATTACAACGGACTTTAAAACAGCTTCGCAGAATGCATGTTTCATTAGCAAAAGTCCTCTTAGCAGGACACCAGCAGCATTTTTGGATATGCAACACGAATATTGCGCATGATAGTAGAGCCAATACAACTTAGCACAACATTCAAGCAGTATTGAGGACTATTAGCAACATATATCCTTGTCTGGTACATGTCAGACAACAGCAGCCATGGACAGCAAATCTGAGCCGTTTCCTATTACACTTTCGCCAGTCTCTACGACAGATGCCACGGAAATGCCACTTCCTGCGAGTCCGAGACAAGATGCAGCACCACGAAGAGCTACCCCGGGCTCTCAAGCAAGGACAAGCAGCGGTTCCAGGAAGTCTAGAAGCGCTTCTCTCCTTCAAAGCATGATGGAAAGCAGTCTGCCTCTAGGTGCATGGCAAGCCATTTCGGAAGACACGGTCAGAAGCCCTACGATACCCGAGATCAAAAACGGCAGTTACTCGACTGAAGGCTGGTCGCATGAAGGACAGCTCGAAAAGAGACGACAGAATCCACATGACATTCACAAAAAAAGGCTGACACGAACAAAACAATCGAGTCAGAAAATTGGAAGTGCAGTTTCGGAGATCCCTGCATCTCAAACTGTAGATGTGCCTGAAGAGCCCTCAGATGAGTCTAAAGAGTCCGAGGACAATTGGCATGCAGCAAAGGCTCAGAAAAATGAACATCTGAACCTTCCGGAGACAGAGGCAGAAGCGTCACCTCCACCTTCTATTGGACCAAATGACGAGGGAGAGTATCCAAATGGCTATCGCTTTCCTAAAAAGCACACCTGGAAACAGTCATGCGCAATATACGGACGCGCCTTCTGGAAGTTCTTCCTCACCATCAAAGGCTTCTTAATCACTATCTATGCCTTGAACGTCGTGGCGTGGGGAGCAATGATCTTCTTCTTGCTGATACCAGGCGCAACTCCCGCGATGTGCAAAAGCTGGCCAAATTGTGAAGACAAGGAGCATTCTGCACGTCAGATCTGGATTGAGAATTGTAGTCAGATTCTTACGGCACTGTTTTGTGTGACAGCATTTGGTCTACTACCTTGGAGGTTGAGAGACTTTTACTACATGCTTCGGTATCAAATTTTGAATGACTATGATGCTGTACGGCGGCTTGCTGGATTCTATCGTGGTTGGTACAGACTACCTGGATCTGAGTCATTGCCGGAACATCTTGGACCACCTCCAGAGCCTCATACTCTCAAAGCTAAGAAGTTGTTCTCCACCAGATTGTGGTCAGACGACCAAGATGTAGAGAAAGCCGATGTAATTGACGACGAGATTGCAGCTCTCGAAGCGAATCCAGCTGTGCCACTTCCACCATGGAGCATGCCTCCAGCACCATTGACAGGCATTCGAGCGAGACCAACTAAATTTCGTGCTCTGGCAATCATGATCTGGATGTACATCTGGAATACCTTGTTTCAGGTCGGATTATGTGTGGTGATGTGGGGTTTCAACAGATTTCAGAGGAACCATGCGTACTTCTCAGCATTGACAGCGCTCTTCATTGTCTGCGGCTGCTTCACCGGTATTGGTGCAGGAATTGTCGTTGGCAAAGAAGGCAAGGTGATCAAAGAGACAGAAGGCATTCCAGTCAAGGACCACGATGTGCCTGAAACTGCGGAAGACTATCAGGAGAGGATGGCCAAGAAGCGGAGTAGAGAAGAGAAGCACAACAAGAAGAAAGAAAGTGTGGAAGTTGTAAAAGGCTAGCACATCAAGCTTTGGACCAATCAATTGTATTCATAATTGAAGATGCTCTCTTCGATCTGTATGTGCGTGAAACGTTATACAAGCTTGACGGTTTCCGTGCTAAAGTTGACGAGGAACCCCTGCTCATCGAAGACTTTGTAATCCTCAACAAGAACCGAGAACTCTCCTACTCGTTCATAGGACCCCTTTTTTATTTGCTTAAGCATAAGTCCATAAAACGTCGTGTTTGGCTGACCTCGCGTCCGATGCTTTGGCTTAAGCTCTCTGCTGAATAGAAGCAGACCGACAATATCTCGGCAGTAGTCTTCCAGTACCTCAATGCCAATATCTTTATTGAAGTCAAAGTCGAATTGTCCAGTTCCCAGGACTCCTAGCGGTTTGAATGAGGTGCATGATCCTGCTGTGCGTTGTCCGTCCAAGTCGTGTGCTAATTTTGTTACAGCTCGAGGATAGCCGGAATATCCGAACTGATCAGCAGAGGTATCGAGATTGATCTTCAGGCCTGCTATTGGTGCCTGCAACGACAGTGAGGCCGCAGTCACGTCTCCGAATGTATCTGTGGTTTTCAGCTCTATGTCATGCTTTCTATACTCAGCACGCTTGATGTAGTCCCAGAAAGGTCCATGATTCGGGGTGGACGAATAAATGATCGCTTCGTCCATCGAAGCCCAAGACCACGACGGACCTCTGTATTGGCTCTTCGTGCTATTGAGCTTTCTGACAGGATCGACACCTCCAATCCGCCAGTGTAAGCTGTATGGTAATTGAGACTTCCACAACCCAGCCAGATATACATCGTGGTTCTGTGGATCGTCTTCATGTACTCGACGTGCGATACCAGATAAAGCAATAAGCTTGTCGTCGTTATAGGTCAAGGAGTACTTGGTGTAGAGCGGCACTATGTCCAGCCAGTACCAAATTGGTTGAGGAGGATCCGACTTAAGGTATAGTCGTTTGCGCTTGATTCTATCATCAATACCTTGAGGAAATCCTTCTGACGCGAAAGTCGTGTTGCACTCCCAGAATATCTGTGTTCTGGTGAAATGAATCACCCGACGAGCTAGCAATCGCTCTTGGAATACCCACGCCCTTGATAAGAGAGGTTGCTGGGCGAATTCGGAACGGGTAAAGTTCCTGTGTGAGATAGTGCAACACTTACCATGCATTTCAGGCCATACAGGAAACACTTCAGTTGGTTGAATGCTGTGTGGGTTTCGCTCGAAGAACAGTCCTTGTGTGCTATTTTCTGCAGCAGTCGCAGCTATATTGAAGACAGCATTGGTGTACACTGCTGACATAAGACCTGCTTCTCTTCGCCAATCGTCCTTGTCATCTTGCTTGATACTACCACCGTTTAGCATAGGCAGTGTTGAGATTTTTGGAACTTACCATAAAGAGTCGATCCAGATGTAGTGTATGCTGAACGCTCTAGCAATCTCAATTGCGTGCTTGAAAGTTTTTGGTAGCTCACTGACTTCCACGCCAAATTTCAGCATTAATTCAGTGTCACGGAGAAGTTTGATAGGGACATGCTTTCCCCAACAATGGCTGAGCGTTACATATATATCGCAATCGTCGCTGTTTAGGAGTTGAGTCTCGATGACGCGGACATGGGTAGGACCATCTGGTGCTCGTCTAATATCAAGCAGTCTCGTTGGGCAAAAGCCAGAATAGTGTGACGGCGCACATTTTGCGTGAGACGCATCACACCGAGCTAACCAGGTTCGCAGTAGTGATAAAGCATCTGCGATGTCAGTAGTACGAGGAAGTAGCCCATCATTGCTGTATGTTTGATCTTCAATTTAGATTGTCAGTGGTTCAATGCTATCCCGATTGGAAATCCTACCTTCGCACAGTGTTACCTGAAAGGTTGCCAACTCTACAGGCTTCGGTTTGCGCCTGCTTGAGTCATTTGATCTCATCTCAGAAAACTCCAATTTCTTCAGAGGCCCTGCAGACAACACTTTGACCATATAGCCTGATGCAAACCACTCTATCTGATAGAGCAGCAAAGTAGGGAATCCATCGAAAGCACTTTCGGTCGGCCATGCATCTTCGGAAATGGCAAGACATATTTGACAACCATCAGCACGCGCGGCCATAACGCTGGATTCATCCTTATGATGAGCATGCATAGGGAATGGTGCTGTCACAAGAAGAACATCCTCGTCATCGTCTTCATGTTGCTGAATAGCAGCTTTGTAGGCTGCATTACATGCGGAGCACCAGTGGTCAAATATGCTCCAGCACATTGAGCATAACATATTGCACGAGACGTTAGTGTACAAACATGGTCAGTTCATGAACATCGACTTGACAAGAACTGGTCGTGGTTGCTCCTGCTAGCCCAAATTCGGGACATGGCAATAGCTGTGGTCAGTCGCCGCTGTTGGCTCGATCGACAGTCGTAACGTGCGCCGAACAAGCAAAATTGCTAGTTGTCAGCACGATGGCGCTGAGGGTCTAAAAATTAAATATATCAAGAATTCCAGAGTTAAGTCGAGGTTCTTCAGAAACTCGCAGAAAACCCGATTGCTACGCGAAGATCTTGCAGGTACCAAATCCTGAGTCGTTAGCCTATAAGCAAGAAATTAGGCGTGGCGATAGGGGCTCGGATGCGCGACTTGTAAGCATCATTGACCCTAACTTATAGGACTTAAGAGCTTGCATGAGGTGACTGAACTATAGACCATTCAGCTTCTTGCCATGCGCTTGACTCTTCTTCTTTGACGCCTTAATCAGCATTTCAACTCATACTACACCGCACACACATGACTGCGCGACCAAGTTGGAGAGTGGGGCCTCTCCGTTGCAGTGGCCTCGAACACGGTCTTGTGACGCAAAACACACAATGATACAACCCGTGTAGACAATTACGACACGGTCCAAGCATGTCAAATCAAGCATTCGATTTTGTAACCACCATCACTTTCGGCAGGGCTGAGATGGTGGAGGTTGCTATGAGTAAGCGGTTGGAAGCCGGATCGAGTTAGATGGTGCATGTGATGGTTGCGCTCTTTGAACAAAGAAAAATGTGCTGAAGCCATTTGCAAAAATAGCATTGCAGGACGGGAACTTTACTGCTGGTGGATATTGAGGCTTGTCTGCAGAACGTCTCTCAGCCGAGGATATGGCAATACCCAGAAGAGACGAATCCGACATTTGTCCAGCCACGTCTAATGGCGATGAGGTCTCTGGCTATCAGATCTTTTGTGGTGCTGTTGTCGACCCTGCCGATGCGAACGATACAATACTACCTGCGGACACACAGGTGGCAACATTCGCGGACTGCCTGAGTTTGTGTGATAAGAAGACCACCTGTACTGGATTGTCGTATATTGAAGCATCGACCACTTGTATGTTAACCTGTCCGCTTTGACACGTCTTGCTCGAATGGGACGGAGTTCTGTGCTTGGAATTCCTGGCAAGAGTATACTGACAAAGAGTTGAACAGGCTACCTGCATAGCGGATCGAGCAAGAGTCCTGTACAACGGAATGGATGGGATGGCGCAATCAAAGTTGCGCAAGCCAAATCTGAGAACAGTTCCCCGACCACTAGTACAGCAGCAAGTACCACACCAACTAGCGCAACGAGTATCGTCACAAGTATCAGTAGTGGTAGTACGATCAGTGAATCCAGCTCCGTGAGCACGTCGTCGAGTTCTACACAACTCAGCACGTCTTCTGTCTCCACGAAAAGCTCAAACATAGTGACTAAAACACTTGTGTCGACAGCAAGCACAAACACGAGCTCCTCAGCGCCTGAAATTTCGAATCATACATTATCGGCAGGTGCAAAAGCGGGTATTGCTATTGGTACCATAGGCCTCGCGGCTATGATTTTCGTTGCGTTTGTATACTGCTTCAGGGTGAAACGAAACGGTTGTCAGAAGTCGGCCAAGTTGCCGGCATTACCATTGCACGCACCTTCCTCGAAGCAAGAGCCCGGAATAGTCTCTAGAATGGCAGCTTTCTTGCCAGGGAAGGAGCGAAGGTCTAAACGGCCTATGAGCAAGCTCCGCTCGCAACTCCTCGCACAAAAGAAAGACGAAATGAACAATTTCGCAGAGATCAAGATTGATTGTGCTGAGCTCGAGGCACCTGCGACACACAGAAGTGAACTGCCTTGAGATTCAAGAAGCATTCGTGAGTGTACTTGCCGTTCCGTTAATTCGGATGGCTTCGATTGAGTGAAGCTTTCATTCCTGGTGCGACAATTTGCTGAACCTTTGATACAGAATCCTTGTATCTGATAATGAATATCACCTAGATCACCGTACCATTCTCGTTTGTAACAATCCGCAGTCATCATGGTGAGCATTCAGCATGACCAGCTGCTGGTAATTCACGAACGATCACTCAGTCTAGCGAGGCGAATCGTCAGAAAGAGTACAAAATTAATTGAGCAAGAAATTGCGGATCAAGTGTGTGAGGTGGTGAACGAAGTTGTCAGGGAAATAGTAGATCAAGTGAAGGAGAATATGTCAGATCTCATTGGGATCGTGCTGGACCGAGCAACTAGTGCTGTTGCTGTCGATGCTGCAATCGACAAGGCAGTTGCCCGAAGTCGAGAGAAACTCAGCAATGAATTAATAGCGAAGACAGATTGCACTAAAAACGCTCCCATCGGTTCAAAAGGTCAGGCAGATCAGGAAATTCGGCACGAAACTGATAATAACGAGGAAGACTCGAAGAGTTGGCGGAATAAATTAGTTGTCAAAGCCGTTGAGTGTGTGACAGATTGCGATGATCTTGAAATACCTCCATTTCCATTCAAACACCCTCGGAGATTACGAAGAAAGAAGGAGCGAGAACGAGAGTACGACGAGACAAGACGAAAACGACGAAGGAGACGGTACGATAGTGGGAGCGATCACGACAGAACTCGGCGATCCAGGTATGTGGACCGTAGAAGTGTCAGCAGAAGTCGTTCTCGATCGCCTTTCCGACACAATCGAGCGGCTGTGGATAGCTACAGGTCAAGACGTTCTCATTCAGTAGATACATCGACGTCGAATTCTGAGTTGTCTAGCAATGGTGATACACGACGCAAGCGGAACTCCAAAACAAAGAATCGTTACAATCGACAGCGAAGACCCAGCCCCGATTATGGTCGATATGAAGCAGAGGGTGACAGGGACAACTCTTGACGCTAGGTCGGACAGATCTTGATGTCTGCCACATGTATAGTCGAGAAAATATTTCAGAAAATCGGGAAGAGCTCATAGACGGGTTACCATGGGATTTTCTGCTCGACCTAAAGGGACAGCCGAGAAACTTGATGGTTGAACAGGGCATATTATTCATACTTCATTTCTTTCAACGCGATCGCTAATGCATAAAAACGAAATACTTGAGATCACGATCGAAATTGAGCTACTGACCAGTGCCATCCCAAAGGCCATCGAGCTTGAACTCCTCAGCCCATTCCTTAACAATGATTTTCTGATCAGCTGATGGTCCAATCTCTGCGGTTGCGCCATTCGCCATCTCAGCATCATCTGAAATTTTGAGAGTAGGTGGCTCAACCCAGCCTTGTATCCTGCCATCTCTCCAGTCAGTAATGACGGTCATAGCTGCAGCAGTCAGATTTGGCACGCCACCTTTGCCAAGCCGTCCTCGCTTCCTGGCAACCTGAACCAGGAAGTCAGTTGTGGTATCGCCCTGACCGAACGGACCCAAAGCTACGATGCCGTAATGTTGCAGCAACTTCTCGTATAGTGCTGGAGAAGCTGAGAGCCTGTCAAGTAGCATGGTCACTGCTGGTTGTGGATCAGTTATTTGCGATGGAGGAAGAGCATTGAGCAGTATGAGTCGAGCTTCGTGCTCAGCTTTTCTGATCTGTTTGCCGTTGCTCTCATCATCGTTGACAGCAGCAGGAAAGACTATACCCGGTGAATCCAGAATTTTGAGCTTGCTATCGATTTTGACTTCTCGTAGTGCAGTAGTGACTCCAGCTTCTGACCCAACTGGACACGCCGAGCTTTGTGTGCCTTTGTTTAAACGAGATGTGAGTGCATTGATGACTGAGGACTTGCCGACATTTGGATATCCTATAACACCTACTGCTATTGAGCGTTTGAGCTGTTTCGTAGCAGCATAAGATTTGAGAGACCGCAGTAACGTCTCAGAGGTATTTCTGATGGTGTACTGTTTGTGATCGAATATCTGCGCATTGGATGCTGGGGTGGAAGCTCTTAACGGGAGCGTTGGGAAATATCGTCGGAGATGCTTGACCCATCCATTCAGGACTTCTGGTGGTACAAGGTCAATTTTGTTCAGAACTAATATCAATCGCTTCTCTCCGGATTGTGCTGCCATGATCTGTCTCTCGACTTCTCTCGATCTCGTTCCTTCGGGGTCTCTTGCGTCCAACACGTATAAGATCACATCTGCTGCTTCTAAGACCTGCTTGAAGACCTTGTCGAACGCTTTCCTCGACGAATCTGGATTGCGATTGTCGGTCGAAATCTTGGTTGTATCGACACCGCCGTCGTCGAGATCATCTTCATCCTCTCCTTGAGCAGTATCGCCTCTTACGTCGTGCTTGTCGTGGTCTGAAGCTCTAGCCTGTGCAGAAGCTAGCAATGCAGCCATAGGGTTGGCAGAATCCACGTCTTCGGCATCCTCCATGTCCTCGTCTAGCAGTTCATCCTCGTCACTCTCCATATCCTCATCGTCGATATCATCCTCCTCGACGTTCGCAGCCGTAGCTGTTTTAGATCTTGCAGTCTCTCGTAGTCGTTGCGCATCCTCGGCTTTCCGTCGCTTCTTTCCTTCTATTTCCTCCAAAATCTTGTCCTTGAAGGGGAACAAATTGGGTATGCCCGGGTCTTTTTTCAATCTCGATCGCCACTGAGGGTTCTGCTTGGCAAGCTTACGGTCTTTCCTCTTCTTGGAACTGCTGGCTTTCTCGATTTTATGTCTCAGACGAACAGGCGTTCTTTTCGATTTAGAGACTACATCACCACGTTAGTATGCCTTGAGTACGAGGACTTCCAACCTACATGGTTTGACCATTTCGTAAGGTTCACAATTATAAAGTAGATGTACCTGAACTTCCTCGTCGTTCCTGCACATCACATTGCACCTTCTCCAGATATTTTTTGGTCGCGATAAAGGCTTATCTAAGTCTGCATGGAACCATCACTAAAGAGTGCTAGTGGTCGATAGCACTAAGGCCGAATGTAGATACCTAACCGCCTTGACGAAGAGATCAAATACTTTCTTACTCACCGAACGATCGACTTTACACTGGACACGTAAGATCTGGTCTATCTGTTTACTATCGACAAATATGGGTTCAATACAACCAGCATCGTTCGTGGAGGGCCCAGAACGAATAAGCTGTGTGGCCTTGTTATTTGACTTTGATGGTCCGTACCGCCATTGCTGATAATCGTCCAATTGGCTGACGCAACTATCCTATAGGCACGATCATAGATAGCACCGCTGCTATAGTCAAGCACTGGACACGGTACGTAAGACGTGAGGCTACAGCAGAAGTTCGTCGGAACTTGCCTGGTGGCTATCCTGCAAAGTATGATGGCTGAGGCCAAGCTTCATGGTTGTCGACATCATTCCGCAGCCTCAAGAATGCTGGCAAGCGTACCGATAGTCAACGGCGATCCGAAACTCTTGTTGCACCCCCGCGCCTGCTCCTAGTAGGAAGAGCTACCAGAATGCCGGCATTCTGTGTGGAGGTACTTCGTTCCTTGGTGTCTATGTCAAATTGTTCTTGCAAGCACTGGCATTCCGATGTTGCGGAAGAAGCACCCGGCTATCAGCCTTGCGCTTGTGGCTGACCCAGAAGCAGCTCGCCGGTAAACTATCGACGGTGAACAAAAGCCATCTCATGATCGATTACTGACGTGTACATAATGCAGACTTGGCAACGAGATGGGCATCGATCCAAAAGTGATCTTGGCGACGTCTCATGGTAGACGCAGTATTGATGTGCTGAAGCTGTATGATCCGGCACGAGCCAATCCTCAATGTGAGCACTAGTTATGATAACGCCGATAACTCCTCGGTCTAACGAAATGTAAGATATCGCGGAAATGGAAGGTCGGATACCCCTGGAATTCGGCCAGGACGTAGTCGAGATACCCGGTGCTCGCCGATTTCTTGACAGTCTCGATGCCCTCAATGCTCCTTGGGCTGTGGTGACGAGCGGGACAAGACCTCTGATAACAGGTTGGCTGGAAAAGCTCAAGCTAGCACCACCAAAGACATTGATCACAGCAGAAGCCGTTGAGAACGGAAAGCCTGATCCAGCTGGATATCTTCTTGGTAGATCTGGTCTAGGTATGGAGTCGAGTACTGATCTCATTGTAGTAGAAGATGCACCGGCTGGCATTGCAGCTGGCAAGGCTGCGGGTTTCAAGGTCATTGGCCTAACAACAACTCACACATTTGAGGAGGTACGAGCTGCTGGAGCCGACTGGATACTTAAAGACCTCAAGAGTGCGTCAGTGCAGGGCTACCAATCTGGACAGATCAGTCTTGAGCTTCGAGATATCCTTCAGGCATGAAACCCTCCTCCGAGAAATACAGCAGCATTAGCGTTCATGTCTGCGGCTCTAGAACATGGATTAGATGTAGAACATAGAGGTGATGGAAGATTTCTTTCAAGCAGCACCACCAGACATAAGAACATGCGTGTCGTAAACAGTTTGTCAAAGACACTTTCGTATCCAATAACCAAATCACATCAGTACAATCGCGACTAGACTGAATCAGTAAGACACATCACAGAGGTTGTCGTCACAAAAGTCACTGCCTCAATATGATCAAGATTGTCAGACACTGAAACGCACATGCGCATTTTTGCAACGTGGCATGACAGATCTGCTTGTCAGCGACGGAAGAACTTTTCGTATGAGCTAAACATGCTAGGGCAGTCGTACTGGCCTTGTTAGAACGAACTCTCTACAACTCGATGTTTGTAAAGTGCTAGATCCTCTAAGCGCGAGCTACTAGAGGCGAGCATAGCCTTGACATGTGGTGATGGCATTGATGATGGACGTAACACCTGCAACTTACAGTGTCAAACATGCAAGCGAGAATAGTCTGGCGGAGAACATATCCTGAAACAAATTGACGGGTCAAGCGATGAAACTGAGCTTCCTAGCTGGTCGCAGAGCACATTTAGCAGTGATCGGTGTATCCTGGAAGTCGGCGGATGAGGTCTGAGATTCTGCTGGGATTTCTTTTAAATACAACCTGCCCTGGAGCATTGATAGGCAAAGATCAAAGGCTCCAACGACAACAAACTTCGACAACAGCTGATAAACACAAGGGAGGACAAAGATGACCCAAAGGAGAAAATGAACTGACGACGACAAGCTTTGCTCGGAGTGTGTTCCACAACGACGACACGATGTACTTCAGACCTCTGATTCGCGCATCAAGTTCGTTGCCAATTACCACCAACCTGTCAACACGCGATGTGGCTAGGGAGGCCTGCCTGGTGTAAGGCGCAGTCGATGATGCCTCAGCTTCGAAGGAATCTGCCGCGGCGGAACCTTTTAAACGCTAGACAGGCTATCAGATGCCGGGGAAATTAGCAACACAGAACAAATCAATTGGATCGCTTCAAGCACGGAATAGATCAGGCGAGCATTATTTGACACAAGCTCGCACTCTTACGAAACTTCCGTATGGAGGAAACATTATTGCGGAGAGGATGCAGTCGCTGATCGATCTGATCGTCTAACAAGGTCAATTGTGTCGGCAAAGCCAGCAATCATCTTCATCAGCAAGTCCCAAGCAGTTTCTCGGACACACACAGCATATCAGAAGCCCCATGGAGGCTCTTTGAGCTGGCTATGAGCCGCCACTTAAGATGCTTGTTGCCTGTACCTGCATGAGGCGCAAAATCTCGGTATAATCCATACTTTAATTTGCCAGGACTACTACTGGTACAGCATGATCGGCATGTCAAAATGAACTTGCTACGATCTGACCCTAAAAAATTCGCAGAGTGGATGATGCATAGCTGCCCAAACCGAAGAAACCTGACCTAACGTTTGTATACAAAAGTCGTATCTTGATCATGCCGTCAGTGTCTTGAGCTAATTAAAGTCGTGCAGCAAGCAGCTTCATGAAGGGACAGACAGTTCGATCACAGTGAAATTATGTATGACGAAGTGTGCAACCCCTCGAACAGCTGTCAGAGGTGATTGACCAGGTCTACGGCTGCAATACTGGCAGTCTTGTCTGAGGTCTGATCTTCTGCTTCTTGGTTGCGTACTCAATCAAGATCCACCTAATCTACTAGAAAGGAAGCTAAGGCATATTTGGTTCTTGTTTCGTCCCATTTAAGATGGCTCGTCCTGCACGAAGTCCTTTAGAGTATGGCTTGTTCCACTTAAGCTATCCACTGGCTGGACCGGAATACCCGCCCTGAAGTCGTTCACGAATGCTGCTTGAATTACCGCGGTGTTCACAGCAGAAACGACGGCACTTATACAGCACCATATCGAATGTTAGGGAGCAGACAGGGTCAATAGTCTGTACAGATATCAGACCATACAGAGATCTATTCGAGGTTCAAACTGAAGTCCCGTGTTGTGTCCAGAGGTTTGCGAACCTCGAGAAGAGATGTGACTGACATGAGCTGGAATCTATTCCCCGACTGGTCTCCTTATTCGAACCACTCTTCCACTTGCGCCAAAACATTCGTCTGCATCTGACTGTTCACTCTTTTCCGGCACGAGCAGAGGCGCTCAGAACAAGGGCCGTCCTGTCGATTCGCTACTCGCTTCCGAGACGCCCCTGGTCCTGTATGAGTGTCTAGATTCGATCCGCTTCGTCTTGGTCATCAAGACAATCCGCTCGCTTGTACTTCTACCACAATTGGTCTGCTCACATCCGCCCGCCTGTTCAGTTTGCTCAACCTAGTCACCTCCCGCACCCAGTACCTAGCTAGCTCGATCTCCTTCGCTTCACCCAGCAGCTCGCTTCATAACTATCCTGGCTCTCTCGCGAAGCACAGCAACCCATCAGCTATCGAGCTGCCGAGACGTCTCACTTCAAACACAGTCTGTGCGCTGTTCGCTGGTTGAGTTTCGGGAAATATTTGTTGTCGGGATATTAGAGCACCCACTTCGCCCACCAAAACACATAAACACCAACCTGGCGCACATTTCTCCGCGTCCAACGCAAGAGTTGAGCTGTACGTTCAAGTCAGCACTGCCAAATCACTACGAATGCTGCCGACCTAAATCCCACGCACAGTCTTTCTCCGGCCTCCTGCAGAGTCATTCCTTCAAAGTTCACTGTAGGGAGCCGCAGTAGAGCAGGACGTCTTTTTGCTACCAGATTGAGGAAGGACCACCATGGCGTACCAGCCTGATCAGTGCATTTATGGCATGAATCAGGATCAACCAGGCATGTTCTACCATCCACACATGCACCACAATGCCTTCTCTCAGCCAACAGTCACCAATGACATGATGCTTGGCTACCACGGTGTCTACGATCACTATGAATTTCTCGCACGTGCTCACTACATGGACGAGTATGACGATGGTCACGAGGTTACTACACGGCCTCGCTTGACGAGAGAACAGCAAGATCTATTAGAACGCGAGTTTCAGAAAAACCCGAAGCCGAGCAGTGCTTTGAAAAGAACGCTATCCGTGCATACAAATTTGACGTTAGCAAGAGTGGCAGTAAGTAACGAAGCTGAATTCATGATAGACATATCTGACACGATGTAGAACTGGTTCCAGAATCGTCGAGCGAAGGCAAAACAGATGCGTAAGCTTGAAGAATACGAAAGAGAGCAACAGTCAGGGCAGGCTCGACAAGCCTCACAGTCTGAGGAAGCTGATGAGCTAGACGATGAAGAGGATGAAGGTCTCGATCTTGAGTCTACAGCTTGCACAGGATCAGACAAGACTCTTGCTATGTCGTCTATACCATCCTGTATTCCTAGCAAGACTGCCGATGCTGAGATGAAGGCAAAAGACTGGACTTCCCTAAAGAGAGCTCTCAGGACTGCAGCTGAAGCACAGGCGCAGCGGAGCATGGAGCAGACAATATTAGACATACCTACGGGAGCAGATGCTTCATTCTCGATAACTCAGCATAATGTGCCTTCAGATGATACAACCTCAAGTTTGACTGAAGATAATACTTCTCTGCAACTACCACTCACCCTCAAGCAAGTACAGCATGCTGGGCTACCTTTAGATCCGATGCCTCAACCAATTTGGCCAACGCCTCCAGGCGTTGCAAGCACCATGGGTTTTGATTTTGGATTCGATACTGCACTTTCTCAGTCGCGCAGTGGTAGCGAGACATTGCCGTCGCCATCAGAAACAAGCTCCCAGCATACCATTTTGTCACCAGGAGAATGGAACAGCAGCTCAATGGTCACACCGACTTTACCCCTTTCGCACGAACAGACACACATTTCTTTATTATCGCCGGGACTTTCAACCCCGACATATCCTGCATCTAGGCGCCCTTCTGTGGCGGATTCTTTGACAAATAACTTCGAAGGCTTCGCTATAGGCAATGGCTCATCTCACGTTGGCCTACCCTTGTCAGAGAACTCATCGCGCAGCAGCTCCAGAGGTGTTGTAGACCTGGCTTCTCGTCGGCAACGGCCGCGACCAGCACCAATCAGTTCGGCATCTTTGCGTAGTCGTTCTTATGGGACATTGAGTGCCGCTTCGCCTACTTACAGACAAGGACCTTATACTAGCCCGGCACAGACTCTGAGGCACGTCAAGTCCACAGGCCACAGCTTGAATAGCCACTACCCAGGCGTACGCAAGTCCAGCATAGCTCAAAAATCTCCGCTCAACATTTCTACCTTTGCGCAAGCAGAATACCAGCACTTGATGGCTCAAAGGGCGACAGAGAACAGCTTGGGACAGCAGCTGACTCCGATAAGCACGGCACCAAGCAATTACGTGAGCATGCAAACACCATTGCAGATGTCTTCTTCACATCAAATTACGCCAGCTCATAGTGCGATGATACAATGTCAGCCTGTACACTCACCGCCCATTACACCTTATCAAACAGATTTCTTACAGACATCATCGATGCTACCTCCTTCTATACGGGCACAATATGCAACATTCGTTGACTACACGCCTCCTTACTCGGCTGGACCTCTGACAAACAGCAGCTGGTCAGATGCACCATTGACATCGCCAGATATGGCGCAATT
Source organism: Pasadenomyces melaninifex (assembly GCA_022813495.1). Taxonomy (NCBI): domain Eukaryota; kingdom Fungi; phylum Ascomycota; class Dothideomycetes; genus Pasadenomyces; species Pasadenomyces melaninifex. The sequence goes on along the minus strand of JAKLMI010000028.1, from coordinate 42,048 downwards.
TTCACAAGCACATTTTATACCACCCATGATCAGCGATATGCAAACTCATGACCAAACAGGAACACCTTGGATGTTCTCCGACCATAATCTTGATGTTGTGCCTGAAACACCTGCAATTGAAACCAAGACACAATTTTACATCCAGGAATTCCCGAATCAGAAGAAGGAGCATGCCCAGGCCGCTCAACAACTCAGTCAGTCACGCCCGAAACATTATGCATTTCAGCACCACAAACCAGAGGGTTTTGTCCATCATTGACACTCTCACGATCTCATACACGGTTGCTTGTTTGTCTTAGCGTGGAGTTCAAAAGGGTTCGATTTTGTAAAAACATGGTACAGAGCTAGCACAATACTTTTCTTTTGTTGGTAATAGCCAAGGACGGACCAAGCACACGACATAACGGCGCTGGTGGTTGGGCGTTCTTCTGGCAAGGGGAAAATATTGTTTAATGTAAATGCACGATGCCGCATCGCCGGCTTGACGAGATGAGATGAACCTGCTTGTACAGGAGCTCGGTTGCTCTGTGCTTCTTTAATATGACAACATGTATGAATAGCAAAATGGACATAATGCAAAGATCTTTCGAAGTTGTATTGAGAAGCTATCGAGCACCAATGTCTTTTTCACGATCAGGATATTAGACATCATCGCTGCCCGGCTATCAGAGGTTCATAACGCAAGTCGTTATTGGTCACGATGCGATCGAGACTAGCTCCATCGGCTTAGCTTCAATATGCACAGCAATACCATCGAACTCGTAGGTTGAGAGTTGCTTCTTCCACGACTGCAACTACATAGAGGGCAGGACTAGCTTTACCACGAAGTTCTGGTGTATCCTGCCTCAAAGCTGACACAGAGAAGATGTTTACAATGTACTTGTCAGCACGCCTTCAGGCATACAATATACCCAGGGGCTTCCAAGGTTTCTGTCACTTGAAACGTCATTACCTTACGGGAACGAGCACCGTCCGCTCTCACTTCTATCTGACTCCTAGTCCTTAGTCTCATGTTGTCATACGTATCAGCTCAGAAGCAGACAACTCTCCTGCCTTCTGATTTGACAAAATCGTGAGGTCATTCTTTGTCAGGGGTGTCTTCACTCCGATTCGATAAGCGAGCCCCATCACCAAGCACGATCGTGATTGTCCCTGGCTATGTCGATGGAGCTAATCTGATTTAGAGCTTAGATTCACGTTGTCCCTTGCATGTTTGGTCCGGGGAAACAGTTCCATGGATTCAAGTCCTTCTGTAAAGTACAAACAAGCGAGCACGGACCTTGACTTGCAAACACCGTCACGTAAGGCAGCCACAAGTGAAGCCACAAAGAAGAGCTGATCAAACTCATACGTCAGGCGAATCACATCATAGAGGGGTATGACGATTTAGGCTGCTTCCCAAGTGAAGTTCAGTGTATATAATAAACGTTTGTGCTTGTGACTGTTCCTCTTCTCTTCACAACTTACAACTTTGCACACAAGAAACCAAATAACCAACTCTAGCAACTTCCAAACTCAAATCAAATACACAACAAAGATGTCTTCTCAAGGTGACACCTACAAGCCTTCTGAGCATGATGGTCTCAGAAAGGACGGTCAACCAGGTGTGTACTACGCAAATCATCCTACCAACGGGTCCACTAACCCGCCATAGATCAGCGAGTTCAGCAGGACTCCTTCGCCTACGGCAAGGTAGACCCAGTTGAGGCTGGCAAGAAGGGTGGTGAGACTGGCAACGACGGCAGCACCAGCAGCAGCGGTGGTAGCGACAGCTCCAACAGCTCTGGCTCGAAGGGACAGTTCGCCGGCGGCAAGGTATGTTATTGTCACACCAGTACCCCGTTGCACCTAACACTAACATTTTCAGGTCGACCCAGCTGAGGCTGGCAGAAAGGGAGGCAAGTCTTCATGAAGGCATGATGACATCGAGCAACAGACCACTTTCTGTAACGACACTATTAGCTTGAGAACTAGTCTTTGAGAATACAGGCGTGACGAGCTGGGCAGCCCCAAACAACTTGTACCACATTACAGGACAGGTTGTTATACAAAAATGAATCATTAAATCCATCTGACACTTTCCCAAGCCACGTCGTGATAAACCTTCAAGATTATATAGTGCATGCATAGTAGTACAACGTTATCATTCCCCCATACGTACTCCATAACTTGGTAAATATTCTGCCTCACCAACGGATATGATACCTATTACAGCATACGTGTCTGACTGACGAATCCGCAGCTTCGCCGATCCCACGTTTAATCGCAATCGTTGCTACTAGTGATATGTCCTGGACCATAAGAACCAGATAGTATTAATGTTCGCCTATAGCTCCCAATGCATGTCAGGAATATTGACTTCTGACAAATAACAAAATGACGACTCATATACCTCGTGGCTCTTACTCACAGGACGAGCTAAAACAGCTCTATCCCGATAACCTAGAACTTCGTCTTGTCCAGGTTCTACTTCGACACGGCGAACGTGCACCTGTCTCAGCTCGATTCCAGAATGCAAGACTTCCTCCTTACTGGCCATATTGCAACGCAGCTCAACGTCTACGTTCAGTGGCTTATACTCCTCAAGATGTTTCAACATGGGACTCGCTGCAATGGCGACGGCGGCTAGAAAGATTTGGCGAGGATGATGGTCCAACAATAGCTGCGGGGCCTGGTGGTGAAGTTGACGGGATCTGTCAGTTCGGCGAGCTCACGGACAAGGGTCGAGACACTACATACGAGCTTGGGAAGCGGTTACGGCAGCTCTACATCGATCAACTGCAGTTCATGCCGAAGCTCATAGCAGATGCGGATATGATATACCTGAGAGCTACACCTATACCGAGAGCGCTTGAGTCTGTACAACAAACGTTCTGGGGCATGTACCCGTTGACAGCACGCACGGCGAGCTTTCCTCCGCCAACGATTGTGACAAGGACACCTGCGGACGAAACTCTTTTCCCGAACGACGCGAATTGCAGGCGGTTTGCACAGCTCAGTCGAGCTTTTGCACAAAGAGCTGCGGATAGGAACAACAATACAGATGACATGAAGTATATCACAAGCAAGATCTCAAAGTGGATGCCAGAGCACAGTAAAGAAGTAGCTGTTGACTCACATCCCAGGTTAAGCGGTATCATGGACACGATTAACTCAACACTTGCACATGGTCCAGAGACTCGCTTGCCGAAAGAATTCTATGACGAAAGAGTACGAAAGATCATCGATCGAGTCGGTGTTGAAGAGTGGTTCGCAGGCTACAATGAGAGCAGAGAGTATCGAGCTCTTGGTATAGGTGCTCAAGTCGGTGATGTCGTAGAGCGCATGATCTCTAAGGTGGAAGGGGTTGGTCTAAGCATTAACGAGATCGGTGGAGAGAATGGGAAGCTAGGTCGTGGTAGAGGTGGTGAGACAGGCATTATCTTTGCACTGAGTGGCTGCCACGACACGACACTTGCTGGTTTCCTGTCGAGCTTTGGCTCTTTCAACAACGAACCATGGCCGCCATATACAAGCCATATTGCGATTGAGCTATTTAGACAAAAGAACGGTACCTACCCTCCAGCTCGTTCAGTTCTATCTTGGCCGGACAAAGCTGCGTCTTCAGATTCACATGTGCCAGGCGCCAAACCTGGCTGGCTTGCAACGATGAGAGGTTTGGGCACCAAAAAAGTGGATCCTTCTCAAGGTCCAGGCGGGTTGAAAACCACGGATAATGGCACCACTGCAGGCATTGCTCGACGACCAGTTTCTGAGCTCTCTGATTCAGAGCGGGCGCGTCTGGATAACTACTACGTGCGATTAAAATACAACGATCGAGTCTTCAAAATACCTGGCTGCGCAAAACCAGGTAATCATCTCGAAGGCGATGATAGTTTCTGCACTTTGGAAGCATTCAAGCGCGTAGCTGACAGCTTTACACCACAGAACTGGAAGTTGGAGTGCAGCAAAAACATAGATGCACCTATAACAGGTCTTGAGCCAGGAACTCAGCAATGGGCTGGACAAATTGATCAAGGATTCTAAGCAGGAGATGTTCAAATCTTCCACAAGCTTTTCATGGCCGCCTTGAGTATACGACTCAGCCACCACATGTTCTCAGTCACCTGGCCAGTATCATATGTTCTTGGCCTGTCCCCAACATCTGCCATACGGCATACAATTTCTGCTAGCTCTGGATTGAAGTGCTCCCTCAGATATGCTGAAATAGTATCATTTCCATTAGTGATGCCAGCAGCCGTCCAAAGTTCAGCCGGTCGATCGCCAGATAGACCTGACTCCTTGCCAGGCCGCAAAACATCGCGGCTCCATCGGTAGTCTTCGAACATTTTGACCTCTTTGAATTTGCTTTTCAGATCCGGCAGTAGACCACGAGGTCCGGTAATGGTTTTGCCATCACAAATGCCTGAGTGGCACGCTGGGTAGATGCCGGTACAGATTGTGATGATATCTGTCAGACCAGAGGAAGCATGTGCTTTGAGAAAGTCTTTGTACTTTTGGGATGGTATACTCGCAGGCTCGGGACCGGGTATCATCAAGACAGTCAATTCGCCAGGCTGGACTTCAGGTGTGCTGAGGTTCGCTGTGAGACGGATGTTCAACTTGGCTGTCAATGGCGCCAGTCGGATTTGCTCATTGCTGGTAGTGGTGAAGGACTGCACAGCGGGATCGTACTCGTCAGAAATGTAGACGATGTCGATTTTGTCGATGGCTAATTTCTTGACAGGCGAAGGTAACATGGGTATATCGTCCATGTAATCCTTGCTGGCCATGAAGAAGAGATCGATAGGTGCGAAATCCAGCAGCTGTACAGGAGGCGGTGCAAGAAGAACGCCTATACGTAGTGACGAAGAAGCTTTAAAGACCTTGGGCGGCATTATGGAGGCTCAATTACTGCAATGCGAGTAGTGCAAACAGATATTGTTTGTAGATCTGCTGTGATTCTGTAGAAGTGTATCGCATGCTTATCGAGTACAGAGCCGTACTTTTTGTATGTCTGGCATTGGCCCGCTACAATCTGCCAAGATCGCTCAAATAGGCAATATGCTCAAATTGTGAAGGTGGCGTATTGCTCACGAGCACAGGCACCAGTATTTTCTAGTCGAACGTTCCTTTCCGAATTCAATATCTCTCGCAACGAGAAATGCAAATTCCAGAGCCTAGAGTCTTCTGACGGGTCAGCAGCTTTCGCGCGGTATTGAATCAAACTCCTCGTGCTATTGCTCAGACTTGCCTTTGCGCATCATCTGTGTCCGCTTTGACCGTCCGGCGGCTGAACCGTAGTGCTTCGACCAGCCAGACAGCAGCGGCCAACATTCAGCAGTATCTGAAACTGCAGCATTGTGCAGCCCAGTCATCATCGCACACGCTTAACAAAAATGATTGGTCGCGACATACCTGATATGCATCACGATCCTGAAATTGATTCAAGTAACCACATCTGTGCCCTTCGTCTTTCCTCCGATCATTTTTGCCGTCCGTGCACCAAATTGAATAGCTCGCTTCTTTTCGGCTGCAGCTCCAGGCATACCTAATTGCCAGAGCGCGCATCGGAGCAACATTTTCTCTGGGTGTAAGTCTTCCATTGAGATTGCAGGTAAAGGCTGCTCAAAATGCTTCGGCACAACTTTCCCTGCTCGGAAGCCGCACTTCTCCCATGCCGGCAGGCTTAGGGCGAATTCCACAAAATTCTCATCAAGAAAAGGGTATCTTGTTTCTCGTCCCCAATGAGCTATGACTCGATCATCACGACCGAGGTTGCGTGTGCCTATACGTTTGAAGTCTAGCTCAAGCTCGTCGTTGAGTGCTTCGTAGCCACCTCGAGTGAATGCTGCGGCGTGTCGCGCATATCCGCCAAATAGCTCGTCGGCGCCTAGACCACAAAGCAAAACTCGTGCTGTTGTGGTGTACTCAGTTACGTTGTTTTCCTGCTCGTCCATATGACCTTGTCCTCGGGCCGCAAAGTACAGCGCTGCTGTTATTGACAAGTCCATCTCCGTATTGTGAGGATGCATGAGGTGAATGATAGTCGATCGGTGCTCCTGGAAGTCATGGTAAGGAACATTGATAGCGACGAAGCGCCATATCCGCTCCGAACAGACTCTAGCTAGCTCACTGAGTGACGATCGACCAGTGATTCGATCTGGACAAGCTTCGTACAAACTATTTTCTATTGGTGTATTGCTTTCTTTGGCTCGAGCACTGACTACTCTGGGATTCTCAAAGGCGACGTTGAGCAAATCAATTGGCTCATCAAGTGGCAAGATGTCATGACAAATTCGAGCCACGAGCGTGCAATCGAGACCGCCTGAAAATAAGACCGCAACTCTAGCTGGTCTGCTGAAGTCGTCCTTGTTCTGCTGAGCCGTGTATGTTGGAATTGCTTGGACACGAAGACGGACAGCTTTTGACAGATAATCGAGCAAGCTCTTTATGGCGCTCGAGGTAGGCGTAGTGGCAATGGCCAGATTCGGACTCGGACGATCTCGATTAATTTGGTCATTGACATGGTTCGGTGTGACGCTTTTCACCATAAGCTCTGGCTTGTTCAGATCAACGACATGAAGACATGATGTCGGTGCCTCTCGTATGTCAACAACAGAATTTGTCGTTAAGACGCTAGAGATAGTCAGCTCACTTGCATTATTAGATTTGGAAGACATGAGTAGAGATCTCCGGCCCAGTGCATCACGTCCAAAGTAGAGTTTGTTCGAGATGCCGTCGAAGTACACGAACGCGAATGGTCCTTGAATACCACTCATGACTTTCGCAACAGCATCTTCGTCCACAGGTCTCGTACGTGAGGCCGAAAATAAGTGATCTGCTATAAGCATGGTATCGTTACCAGCAACCTCGTGACCATCGAGTTGCCATACTTCGCCATTCCAACAAAGCACGGATCCGCTCTCAGAGTAGTTTAAGGGCTGCTGTGTCACAGTAGTACCTCGTAAGGACAGCACACTAGATGAGAAGGTCAGATACCATTTGTGACAGGCAGCAGTCACGATGATCTTGAGCGAATTCAGTGAATCAGGACCACGCTGCGAAAGCAATCGCACATCACTATCGTCAAGCTCGGCATGGCTATGTGCCGAGACATGGCATATTATACCACACATTCACCACATCCACTTTTGCGGTTCGATATTATTACAGTTTCCGTGAATGCAGAAGCAGATCGAACAGATTTGAGCATCTGATGTGTTATTTTTGGGCAAGTATGCCGATCACGGCGCGTCACAACGGCCAAGGTGAACCCTCGACTTTTTTTTTCAGAATCGCAAATCCGATTTCTGAAATTTCTCGAACTACTTATACATAGATCGCTTTCTACTTAACGAAATAGTATAATTCTAGTATTAATCGAATCCCTATCGCTTAGCGATTCTATTACTATTATTCTTACTTCTAAACTCGCTATATTAAGACGTTATATTATAATCGAAAAATTATCGTCTTATTCAGCGAAAAGCTTTCGATTACGCTAAAATCGAACACCTATAAGCTTTAAACTTCTAACCCCTATAGCTATAGAGTCTCGAGACCTAAAGCTTATAGAGAAGCTTATAGCTAATAGAGCTTCGAAGTTTAAATAGTACCTATAGTTTTAGGGGCTAATAGGCTTCCTCTCTAGAAATTTCAGAATTCGTTCGAAATTTCAGAAATCGGATTTATGATTTTGAAAAAAAAAGTCGAGGGTTCACCTTGGCCGTTGTGACGCGCCGTGGCCGATAAGAGCTAGCATATGTTCCAATAATGTTGGAGTTTTAGCTCCTTTGCTCTTAGAATCATCTATGCCATCTTCGCCTGCGCACACCGACCTCATCAATGACATGAGGAATCGTTGCGCCTCCACATAGCCTTGCTGTTCCCAGTAACGATGTTCAGAATGTGTCAAGTTCATTCCGAGACGAGCTTAGCATCATCTTTAGTCACTGTCAAGCTCGACATACGCCACACTCTTCACCATCTTCTGCTTTTGAGGGCCGTCCACCTCCTCAACATCCGAATCCCCTTCGACATGTCTCGACCTCTTGCGACCCTGTATCATTCTGACTAAGTCTTGGTTGTTATGTCGCTGCTCTTCTCGAAGTTTCTTTTTGGCCAATCTGCTGCTTTCCTATGGTTGTCAGTCAGAACATGAAATTGTATTGTGCACAAACCTCCGATTGCTGAGCCAACTCTTTCATCCTTCGCGCGTACTCCCGCAGCTGTTTCTCGTCGAGGCTATCAGGATCTTTGTCCTCAAGCGGTGTGGCGGGTCTGGGTCGTTCAATGATACCCAGGTTCTGAAGACCGCCTGTCACTCTGTCAGTGGTTTCCTACTTGCTGTGTTAGTCCGACTTACTTCGAGTATAGTATCGAAAGGTGAAGGTACAAAGCGGCTTCTCGTGAGTTCGTTTGGTATGCCACTGGGTTGGTGGAGGTGTGTCTTCGACTGCGCCTAGCCTGTTACCCTGTTTAGCACTGCCATCGCATTCGACGGAAGACACTCACTTCGCAAGCGTGTCGGTGCCTCTGCCTTTCATCGCTTTCTCCGAAATACCTGCATTGTTGAGGTCAAAATCGCGGGGACCCGTGGGATTGGTGACGTTCTTTGCATGACATTTGCAGCGTCTAACCTCGACCTTGATAGATCCCACTTGCGCAGCTTGCATCGCATCTGGATGAATCGCGCATGCTGCGTTACCTGTTTGAATGGGGTCAGCTTCTATAACGCATTAGGCGTATATTGCGTACTTGGCAGCAGTGTCCCAAACTCGAACTTGCGAAGCTGCCACTTCCCATTGACCTTCTCCTTGACACCGTTTACTAAAATCTCTTTATCGGTCGATTGGATGCCCTTTTTGAGCTTGATCAGCTTCGAGCTGATTCTTTTCCCATCAATGTAAATCTCGAAGGCTAGGGCGTTGAAGCTATCTTTCGAAGAACGAGAAAACCCGCACCTGACGGCACATTGGATTCCGAAATTGGCCTCTGGAATGCTCTCGAAGACCTTGTCGATGCGAGCATCTTCTTTCCTGCCTATCGCAAGATCGAAGTTATTTGCGGGATCGCTATATTCTGATGCCGGTTGTGCATTGACGATGGGTCGCACCTCGATCTGTCTGAAGATGGCCATTATTGATCTGCTGTAAATATTTAGGATCGTAGATCTGATCTTGAGGAGTAGGAAAGTGGTATTGTAGATATTGAGGTTGCAGTAGTCTTATAAGCAGTGAACAGAACAATTGATATCGAGCGTGTCCATGATGAGTGAAGGTGGGGTGAGGTGAAGCCACTAAACAGCTTATGAATATTTTCATGGTGAAGCTTTCTCTTCGTTACTTATAGGTCATCAACTTTAGATGTTATATGTTCGTGACTGACGAAAATCTGAATAACGAAGATGTGCCTGCTTAGATAACAACTACCCGCTGTCGGCCAGCATTCCGTGAATCGCTTAGTTGCTTCATGATACCTTTGTAGAGCTTATTACTCTATCACGCACCTGATTGAGATTCTTTTCTATTCTGGACCAGAGCGCCACTGGCTTATCCGATCACGACCAAATGTTCCAATTTCAGTGCACATCCACCACATAGCCTGTCCATCTGAAGCCACCATTCAATGTTCCGTTGCCTTCAGAGGCCATCTTGCACAGATTGTTTGTGGTAGTAGAGCTCGATAGTACAGAAAGATACCAGTTCTATCCAGGCCATAGCTTTTGAGTGAAGAGAATGACATGCTTGAATTTTACCTGGAGTCTGGCCACATTTACCAGCGAAACCGACACGAACCAAAAGCTTTGTCGTCTTCTGATGTACAGCACTTGGAGAAGAGGTAGTACAAACGTGCCCGTCCTTGCGAATCATTCATCGAGCTCAATTACCTCGTCCTGTGCTGTTGGGCCACGACCATGAGCTCGTCGCTCCTCCAACAGATCTACTTTCGCTTCACCTGCAATCTCGAGGTACTTCCGTTTCTGCTGACGTGTATTTCGGTGGTCGTCTGCAGCTTCTTGCTTTACCTTTGTTCGAAGTTCTTCAATCTCAGCCTGTAACATATTAATCATCTGAACTTGGTCTGGCCGGGAATACACACCCTTAGCCGTTCGTTCTCAGCTCTGATATCATCATCTGTAAAAGTCTCTTCTGGATACTCGATGATTGGGACTTTGACGACCAGCTGATCTTGTAAAGCCTCTGTTCGAGTGTCAGTGATGAGACCAGGAAAGTAGTGTTGTCATACCAATGGTACGGTACTTGAGTATGAACGAAGCCATAGGATCTTCTTCATTGGTCGTGATGAACACCGACTGAGGACCGCTCCTTTCAGTCCTGGTGTAGCTGCGATAGACTATCAGCAATGCATCTGAAATCATTGAGCGCCATACCTCGCTTTCGAAGTCGATCCCTTCTCCTTAACAACCGACTTCGGATAGCTGGCCTCGAGCTTTTTGGCCTTTTCCTGTCGTTCCTTCGGATCTTGCATGGTACTGTAGCCTGACACTCGTGACAGCCGGACCTTGAGAATCCCTTGATTTCGATACTGCCTTTGTAATTGATGTGCGTCTTCTCCAGCCATCGGCAATCCTTGTCTTGTCAGCTTTCTGTGCAAGCATGGTAGTGTAACCTACTTGTAGTAGTCTCGTTGAAGAAAAATTGCTCGCTTATAGTGTAGCTGAAAACAGTGCCTTGTTTGTAATGGTCTTTTGAGAGCATTCTGCCCATCACATACTCGCCGTCGAAGTAGATTTCAATGCAAAGACTATCAAATTCATCATAGTCGAAGTCAGGATCGACCGTTAGCTCAATCTTAAACTGTTGGTCTTCTTTGATCTCGATGTATCTGGTCACGGTAGCTTCCTTTACCCCTGCTTGTGGATCCAGATGTTCGGGTACAGCATTATCATCTTGAAGGATCAAAACCTCGAAGTTCTTGAGCTTGACCATTGTGATCGTCGTCGGGAACTAGGTCGAACAGCAACGTTAGATATAAAATAACAGATCAGCTTGATAGGGTCAATGACAATAATGTCTTATATGGCATTGGCAAACTTTTAATCCCAACGTTGATACCATCGTAATCATTGTGTAGACACATGCAGATGTCGGGAAGCTCAGTATGAGGTTTCAGTGAAATTACTGCACTAGTCATGGCTCAAATAGAGCTTGTAATCATTGTAGCTGTCACGGAGATAGACGAGCTTCATAGTGCTCATCTGGAGACGAGGAATTATCAGTCGACGTCGAAGCTTGATACTCTGATTGCTGGATGTCACTATGTATAGTATGGTCTTAGATGATTCCTCGACATTGAAGCATGCCATGATCCATTATTGTATCGACGATCTGACCTCAAGCTTGAGGCTTGGCATACCTCTATCGCGCTAAGCTCACGCGTCGACCACTCAACGCGTCCGCTCAGCCGACCTCGACAAGCATCTGACACAGCATCGAAGTCTATGTTCACTAGGCAACGACCACTGTTGCTGGTCATGGATATGGCCACAAGATCGCGAATGTTTTCACAACATCGCATATATTGACGGAAACCCCTTGCTGCGTTGTCTTTGTCAGTCCTTAAGCCCGAAAATGCATCTTCTCAAGTGTTTCTTTGCATCGTGCCTATTGCTCACTCATGTGAATCTAGCCACAGCCTGGGGCTCGCTCGGTCACCGTACCACGACAGCGTTGTCGCTACTATACATCCCACAGTCCCATCCGGCACATCTCCTTTTACGTACGCTTCTACACGACCAGGATCCAACTACAGCAGCCCTTTTCCCGGATCGCATTCGATACATTCCTTCCTTTGCATACACTGCGCCATGGCACTATATTGATGCTCAAGACAATCCACCACACCAATGTGGTATCAACATGACCCGCGACTGCCTCTCTGAAGGCTGCGTAGTCACCGCAATCGCAAATCACACTGACCGGGTCGCAGATCCAAGTTTACCTCTCTGGCAGCGCGGCCAAAGTCTTCGGTTCATGCTTCACTTCTTCGGAGACGTACACCAGCCACTACATACTGAGAACATGGATCGAGGCGGCAATGAGATTGAAGTAATGTTTGACGGTGCAAAGCACAATTTGCATAGTGTTTGGGACACATTGATACCTAAGAAGATTGTTCACCTTGCAGATAGCAGTGGCTTACTGGATGCTCAACGCTGGGATCTGAAGAATGAGACCGAAGCCAGCTATGCTTGGGCCGAGTTTTTATATGCTAGATATCGAGGTTCGAGTGTCGCTGAAGAAGTGCATAGTGTATGCACACACGATGCTGCTGAATGCGCTTTGAGATGGGCTGGCGAAGCGAACAACTGGGTCTGCAACTATGTCTTTGCTGGTGGTCTCGAACAGCTAAAGAGCCGTGATCTGGGAGAAGATTACTTTGACGGTGCTGTACCTATCGTTGAGCAAATGCTGCTCAAGGGAGGACGACGTCTTGCACGATGGCTGATGATGATTGCCTGGGATCTTAAGCACGAAATGACAGAAGAGAGCATCACGGTGCAAGAGTTGTGAGACGAACGATGACAGCTATATTAGTAGCGTCCTGTCACCGTAGCGGCGACATCTGATACGCACTATTCGCTCGCTTCCTTTTCACGAGTGGCTCTGTCTTCATGTACAATGCGTCTTTCGCTTCGTTTTTGTCGCCCTTGTCATACACATCGAACAACATCTCCACGATCCACGGCGTGTTGTCCATACTACCATTACTATTACCAACCGCTGCATTTACGAATAAGGTCTGCTCCCCATAATTTAATTGTCTGGTAATATAATCGGGCAGATCTGCATATCCCCTCTTTTTACACGAGTTCGGCAATGCAGATTCTTTTGGCAGGACGTCCAAGTTTTTGTCCCTGTCGTCTGAGGCATTGCGCCATTTGATTCTGCGCGCACCCCAGCCGAGATGCGCGTGCCCGAAGCAATGAAGTCGTGGCTTGCTTCTTATCACTGCTGTCCTTAGATACTGACAGCCTGCACTCTCATTCTTCGATGAACCGTATTCGTCAAGGATGTACAGGGGTGGACCGTGCGTCATGAGGATATCGATTGGAGCGGGAATGAGTGTCTTCTCGGTTGATCCGTTCAATGCCCATTGAGGGGTATCTAAAGCGCCATTCCATCGGTCGACCGCTGCCACGTACTGAAAGGCTGAATCACCATATGCTGGGGTGTATGGTGAGGCATGCACCGTGAATACCACACCGCTGTTGAGCTTGAAGCCATGCGTACCTTCCTCAAGGTACTTTACATTCGCGCTCAGCGCAATTTCGCTCTTCGTCCACAGGTCTTTGATTTCTTCGTGCTTCGGTAAGAGCTCAGGACGTCTCTCCTCGAGATAGATGTAGTCGAGATCTAGATCGTGGTTTCCTGGAATGACCAGTTTCAGTTCTGCGGGCAGTGCAGCAATGCCTTCGAGAGCTTTTCGATGATTCTCCAATCCTCCTGCTCCCGTGAGGTCACCACAATGGAGGACCACGTCCACAGCTGGTATTGGCTTGAGCCCAAACTGATTGAGTTTGCCGTCTACCGTTGGACCGCATAGTTGCGCAAGATCCAGATCATGTGTGTCTGAGATGACAAGGAATCGGACTTTTTGGGTGCTGACTGGCATTGTTACGAGGCTGTAGAATGCGTGAACGTCGGGATTGAATTGATAACTGTATCTGCGATATCATACAGATGTCTAGGTAGTGGACACTAGGTGACTGGCCGTGCAAGCTGGATGTCACGACTCTTGCAGTCTTTGGGAGAGCTAGGCAGCGATGACCTAACGCCAAAACATGCAAACTTGCTCACATTGTTCGAGCAAACATGCAAAGTAAGACTTTATCGCAGACTAACCAACAAACCTAAGATAACAACTGGGCAGGTGATAGATTGTCGCAATGGTTGTCTTTTTTATTGGGATGCTACGCAGGCGTAAAGCAGGATCTGGATTGTGGTGACACAACATATTGATCGAAGCCACTTACCTTGCCGTACTTTGAAAGAACATCAACCTCGACAGCTTACCATTTCGGATTCGATCGTGCACTGTTTCCTGTATCGGGAGCTTAAGTATATCGAGTCATTGCCGTATTCGGCCAATAAAGCTCTGAATCGAGAAGTGGGACAAAATGAAGATGTGTTCATGAAGTCAATCACCCCAAGCTTTCCTGACTGTAGATCGTGTATAAAGCTTCGCATTGAGAATAATGTGCGGCTGTGGGCGAATCGCTCGTCTAAAGACAAGCTCTTTGACACCACCAGGCGAAGCAACAACGAGTGAAGGGTTCGATCGACCAGGGGAAGAGATCGAGCTGTGCAGGATTCGATAATGTTTCTTTCGGCCTGCCTAGAAATTCTCAGATTGCCCCTAAAATGCAAGAATTAGGCGGCTGTTCTAGGGATCCGGACAAGAAGTTGGGGACAGCACTAAACGTGTCGACACGACCTCGATGAAGTTCAGCTTAAATGATCCAATCTCGTATTTTATTCAGCCTAACATACTCTCAACTTGTTCAAGTTCTTTTTGAATACAGTTAACAGATGTGTGGACGGTGCCAGAAGACTCTCCCTCAACCCTAGGCCGTGATCATGCGGCCCCCGAAGAAAAAGACAGTCAATGTCTCTAATGAGCTTGCTAATCTGAAGCATAATGAGAAGCAGAACAAACAACTACCAGGACTCCCACCAAACACAACAATAAGCCGTCGACCTATGAACCATGCATCCATAGCTTCTCCATTCGCAGGAGCTCATGTCCAGAAGGTAGTCTATGTCTCACGCAAAACACCCGTAATGAGTGCTGTGAAGAGGGTCAAGAAGTTCTTACAAGAAATCGAGAAGCGAGCTATGCAAAGCCAAGGTGTTTCTGGAGTGCTTGGCCGAGCTGATGGACGCAGTGCCCGAGAGCAGGAGCAGCATCTTCATCGGAAGTTGGACGACGTTAGTGAGAAGCTGAGACGTGATGCTGAAAAAGTATTGGTTAAAGCATCTGGAAGGGCAATGGAGCAAGCTCTACGAATCGCTGAGTGGTTTCGTACCAGGGAGGATGAAATGAGCACGAACGTCGAGGTCAGGACGAATAGTGTCACTGTCATCGATGATCTGGTTGAGAAAGACCAGGATCAGCTGGACGACGAGCTCCACGACGAGAATGAACAAGTCAGTGAAGATGTAGAAGAGGCTGCTGAGGTAGAGGAAGGTGAGACGACCATGGAACTTATGAAGAGGCTTGATGCTCGTCCTGAAGCTCTGTTTGGCGAACGGGAAGCAGGATCGACTTCACAGGTGCGAGACAGTGATACGGAGCATGCTGACCCTTCGGCCAAACCGCCCAAGAAGAAGAGACGTAAACGAAAACGAGCTCAGTATGACCCAGAAGACATGCCAGAGGCTCGACTTCGATGGGTGAAGACAGTGGAAATAGCTATTTCGCTACAAGCTTGAGATCCAAGAGGGACAACGTAGCAGCTGGCTCTAATCTTATTTGCGTGTCTCAGTAGCGAAGGTCAGAAACATGAAGTAGGTATGGAGCGAATGCTATGTTGGTTCGTAGAATCAATTCCATCTAAAATCTTGTGCGGAGATCATGTCCGGACTGCGATCTTCAGGCAGAAACAGTTTCGAGTTCAGCCTCAAGAAGAGCACGTGTGGGTCTATCACAAATGTATACTCCCGTACCTGCAGATAATTGTCTCATCCGAGTTCCGTTTGCGTGCTGGTGGTATACTAGCTAGCCTTCCCGGCGAGCACACTTTCTTTTGTATTTCATCCAGATATACCCAACACAATCGTTGCGATCAGCATGGCGCAAGTACCCGGACAGCAATTGTCCAACAAGGACCTTGCGAACTTCCGACAGGTGGTACGACATTTTGAGGGAAAGCAATTCAAGAAGGGTATGTGTGCGGCCAATGTGCAGAATATGTGTGCTGATCACAGAGACAGGTCTGAAGGTAGCTGAGCAAGTGCTCAAGAAAAACCCCAATCATGCCGATACACAGGCCATGAAGGCACTCATATTGAATAGCCAAGGGTATACGACAGAAGCTTTCGATCTTGCTAAAATTGCTCTAAAGAACAACATGAAGTCGCATGTCTGCTGGCACGTCTACGGTCTGCTTTGGAGAGCCGAAAAGAACACTGAAGAAGCTATAAAAGCATACAAGTTTGCACTGCGATTAGAACCCGAGTCGCAACCAATACAAAGAGACTTAGCCCACCTTCAGATCCAAGTACGTGATTATGAAGGTTATGTCGACAGCAGACGCAGTATGTTGCAGCAGAAACCAGGGTTTAGGCAGAACTGGACAGCTTTAGCTATTGCGCATCATCTAAATGGTAATTACGAGGAAGCCGAAAATGTATTAACGACGTTCGAAGATACCGTCAAGAACAACAAGCCAGCGAGGACGGACACCGAGCATTGGGAAGCCGTGCTGTACAAAAACTCGATAATAGCAGAGTCGGGAGATGTGCAGAAGGCTTTGGATCACCTCGAAGCAATTGGTAGGAAAAGTCCCGACGTGCTAGGCGTGATGGAGATGAAGGCTGAATATCTGTTACGGCTTGACAAGAAGGAAGAGGCTGAAGCAGCATATTCCGCCTTGCTCGATCGCAATCCAGAAAACTCGACCTATTTCGACGGCTGGATCAAGTCGAAAAGCTTACAGGATGCTGAACCAACAGAGGCAAAGAAGGCATGCGATGAAATTGCAGCAGAGTACCCAAGATCGGACCTGCCTCGGAGACGACCACTCGACTTCCTCTCTGGAGAGATATTCCGGGAAGCTGCAGATGCGTACCTGCTTCGCATGCTTCGGAGAGGCGTGCCATCAACGTTTGTCAACATAAAACAGCTTTATGGCGATGCGGCAAAACTAAAGGCCGTACAGGAGCTTGTGGAAGGCTACGATGCGGGTTCAGTGCCTGCAGTCGCTTCAGGATCAGAACCGGTCACGGAGAAAGAACAGGAAAATTTCAAATGGTCGGTGCCATACTTCCTGGCTCAACACTATAACTATGCTGCGTCACGAGATTTACCGAAAGCGCTCAAGTACGCAGACAAGTGCTTAGCCATCGACGCGAAATCTGTTGATTTCAATGCCACAAAAGCGAGGACATACAAGTACATGGGCAACGTCTCAAAAGCAAGCGAATCGATGACACATGCACAAGCACTCGACCTCAAGGACCGTGCCATCAACACAAAAGCTGCAAAATACCTTCTTCGTAATGACCAGAACGAGGACGCATTGTCTATGGCGGGCAAATTCACCCAAAATAAGACTTCAGGAGGACCTTTGGCAGATCTGTTAGACATGCAGTGTATGTGGTATCTGACTGAAGATGGTCAATCATATCTGAGACAACGCAAGCTTGGGTTGGCACTCAAGCGATTCCACCAAATCCGCAATATCTTCGACGTCTGGGAGGATGATCAGTTTGACTTCCACAATTTCTCGTTACGAAAAGGCATGATTCGAGCATATATCGATATGTTGAGATGGGAGGACCATTTGAGGGACCATCCTTTCTTTTCGCGCGCAGCAATATCGGCTATCAAAGCTTACATAATGCTTGCTGATAACCCAGACTTGGCACTTGGACCGATACCAAATGGCGTAAATGGCAGTGCGAACGGTAGATTGAGCGATAAAGAGCGACAAAAAGCACTGAAGAAAGCTAAGAAGGAGCAGGAAAGGTTAGAAAAAGTCGAAGCGGACAAGAAGGCCCTCGCGAAAGCATCGAAACCAGTACCGAAAGCCGATCTGGACGAAGTGAAGAAGGAAGACACGGATCCATTAGGAAAGACACTCGTGGAAACAAAAACACCTCTTGACGATGCGACGAAGTTCCTTGAGCCACTACTTGAATTTTGCGGCAACTCAATCGAAGCACAAAAGGTCGGTTTTGAGGTGTACATACGGCGAAAGAAGTTCCTGCTGGCAACGAAATGCCTACTGAAGCTCCTTGAGTTGTCGCCACTTGATGCGGACGCTCATGTTCATGCTGTTCAACTACGCCAAGCTCTGGATGCGAAGGATGAAACAATCGATGAGAAGGTAGCAGGCTTTGTGAAAGATCTTGCGAAAGACGTCCTACAGCTCGACCAATCCTTGAAGGACTTCAACGAAGCTTTCAAGAAAGAAAGTGGCAGCAACAGCATACGGCATGCATATGCATATTTAGCAGCCAAGCACTTGATCGATGGTTCGGACCAAGAACAAAAGCACGTGGTCGAAGCTGTCTCGAAGTTCAACGATGTCACATTGGCAGATTTGGCTGCTGGCCTAGAACTGCTTCACAATTGGGGCAGCAGCTCCAGCACTGTAAATGAGTACAAGGCAGTGGCTAGAAGAGTGTTTCCGGAGGCGAACATTCTTCAAGAAAATTAGTGTCTCGATGTGCTTTGGAAATTCTGTACAGCATAGCCTGGGGAGGTTTCGCATGTCGATTAGCGATCTACATGTGTATAATAAAATGCACAAAAGTTGTTGTCCATAGATGAGCCCATAGACCTGAAGAATAGGCTGAGAAATGTCATTGCGTGCCAGTATGCGCTTACTTATCAACATGGTTTGATGCTGCTCCGCCAGCCTTCCGAAAGCTCTATACCTACTGGCAAATGCTGTCTTGAGCTCACATGCCGACCTTTCGCGCCTCAACGCCAAGCTGCGAACAAACAAATTTAGCTACAATGCCTCAGCACCTTTCTTCTGTGCTTCACCAGCATCTTTCAGATTGTGTATGCTTTGCTGTAGGTATTCGTAGGTCAGCATTGTCGTCATAGCTGAGGGTATAGCACGTATCAGGTTAGTGCCAAGTCCAGCATAAAAGCCTCTCCAGCCTTCTTCCCTTAGCATGATCTTGCATGTTTCCACGAGACCGTTGTACTTTTGTGTCATTTTCATGCCGTCACTGCTAGTCACGTTGTATCGCCTTTGTTGTGTTTGTAGCCTCGTCCTTAGCACTTCGTGTGGATAAGTCGCTGTGCTTGCACATGTTTTGCTCAGAAATGTTGCAGCAGTGATTCCAAGCCAGGTTGATCCTCTTTCTTCTGGCGGGTGATCACCTATGCCGTAGCCAGTGAACTGCATCTTGAAGAATTCGTATAACGGAAACTGCACGGCAACATGTGTAAGACCAAGCATTGCTGGTGCCAGACCTGAGTAGAACGATCTGAACCCTTCAGCTCTGTACATCTGGCGGAATGCGTCCAAGGTGTTTTTGTAATGGAAGTTGACGCGTTTGCCTTCAGACGAGCTTGTGTTCTTCGATTGCGACATGAGTCTGGTCTTGACCACCCATATCGGATTGGTGAGGATTGTCGAGCACGCGCCAGCCGTGAGCGATGCATAGCAGCGTGCAAGCCACCAATTCTCGCACATATCATAATACGGTTGCCGACTCTTTTCATAAATGGTCAGGTAGACAGCCCAGGTTGGCAGATATCCCAGTAGCATTGGTCCTAGACCACGATAGAGTCCTTTGAAGCCATCTTCCCTTACGATTGTTCTCGCTGAGCCTACCACTCCACTGTATATCTGTTGAGCAGGCTTGCTGCCTTTTGCTTTTGCTTTACCTGCGAATCCACCTTGTGCCTGGAGCTTTGTCTTTATCACATCTAAAGGACATGTGACTATACCACTTGCGAGTCCTGCACCAGCACCACAGAGGGGGCTTTCCCACGCCTTCGGAACCGATAACGAGTATATCTGTAGCTTAGAGGCGAAGGCCGAGACTGGCTTCTCAGAGTGAGCCATTGATATGTTGGTGGACGATGTGTCTGTGGAAGTCGCATATTGCTCACGATCGTGATAGAGCGAGCGTATTGGAGGAGGTAAAGTTGCTCGGTCAAGGGACATTATCTGCAGAGTAGTCTACAGTGTCCTCGCCTGAGGTACCTTCATGTTTTGTGCACAGAGGAGCAGGTCAGTCGTGGCCTCGTGCGACACTTCTCTTCCCGGTTGTGCGAGCGATCTCACCCAGCAAGTACCACGGAAAGCGGGGCTCCGCAGGTGCGGCTACAAGAAGCAGCGACCCATGTATTGGCTATCGGTTATGCGAACACTCTGAGTATCTATTGTCGAGTATCGTGTTTCGAGGATTAACAATATAGCTTGGCAGTCTGGAGTGGTGGTTCCAACGGTGAGACGGCAGGTACGTTGGATTGGAGTTCGGTCGTCATTGCCTTTTGTTGCGGACCAGCTGCAGCTACTGCGTATCCGGACATAAAGCTCTTCCTTTCCGATCACTCGACCAATCACAATCGAGCTAACGAAATCGAAGCTCGACTTTGATTCATGCTGCAACTGAGTGAGTGCTATCTATACATTTACACCACGACCGACGGCACAACTCACACAACATGTCGGGCCCGTCTCTCGCCCCGTATATTATGCGCCGGCCATGGCTGAAGAGGTGGATGATGCCCTTCGCCAACTGGTACGCGAACGCTTCAGGATACAGGAAACTAGGTCAGGATCTCCAGCTATTCTGAACCTACAATGTTCAGTACTGACGGCACGACAGGTCTTCGAGCCGATGATTTGATCCCTGAAGAAAACGACACAGTGCAGCTCGCTTTGAAACGACTTCCTCCAAAAGACGCCTATGATCGCGTGTTCAGATTAAGAAGAGCTTTCCAAGTACGACCATATATAGCACAACAAGTTTGACAAGCTCTAACGATAGGCTAGTGTTCTCTTGCTCATCAATTGTTACCAGTGGAGGAACATACAAAAGTGGAAGAAGTATGTTTGTCAGCTCGAAATGGGAAACAAGGACTAATGCAATTAGGACGTCCCTTACTTGACGCCAATCATCGATGAAATCGAGAAAGAAGTCAAAGAGCGTGCCGATTTGGAGTCTATGACAGTTCAAAAGCGAAGGTAGATGTATACTACAGGCCAAGGGGCGTTTCATCCGTTTGACCCAAGCGAGCTGTATATAGAGGCTCAGAAGTGGCATATGTTCAATGAGATCAGATTTGTGGCAGAACAATTTCTTAGCTATAGAAGGTATACTCTTTGAGCAAAGCTGATGTATTGAGGGCAGGTAACGAGTCACCTCTGAAGCACAATCTGCAACGGCACTGACATCGAATACTGAGAAATAGTGCCCTGATCTATATGCTGGAAATATCGACCGAACTCGCCTATGGATTAGCATAACACAGCGTAAGAGTGCACAATCAGAACTCGAAGTACTAATCGAGAGCAACAGCACGCTTTGTGTGACTGCGACGTATAGTACGTGTTGGCAATGCTCACATCATCAACAAAGCATCTGCATTGTCCGTTCTCGTGGACGATGGTCCCAGCTCATGGTTACGACTCTTTGTCGAGGTAAGGTCTATTTTCGAGCTCTTCACATTTCCGCACCAAATGCTAGCATTCTTTAGTAATTGTTTCGCGTACCTCGGTCACGCTCTCAGAACAATTCTGGATCCTAATGTCCTACTGCTCACACATGTATATTCAGAACATATTTTATTTATCCATATAACGACCCATCAGAACGCCTTCCTCGTACGTCATGTCAGCAATCCTAACAAGACGACATTCCGATTTTCCTTTGCAGGTCAAGGAAGCACCTGATAGAAGGCACTCCTTTGCGGCACCACCACGATGTTTGGAGCAGGTCAACGAGACCGACTCAATATCGATCAAATCGAACACGTTGCCACATGCGACACGTCGCATATCTTCTACAGTAAAGCGCCGATCACAACGTGTTAGCCAAGCTATAGTTGCAGCCGTCAATAAACGCAAAGCACGCTATGCATCAACCACACCGAGTCACTGGGAGCTGAAGTTGATAGAGGGCCTGCTTGGCGATGATAATGACAATGATGATGGCTTTGACTTCGGATTCTCGAAACGCCAATCTACCTTCGATTCTGTCCGGTCTAATGGCTCAAGCGCACAACATGATCCTGCTACTGGTTCCACGATTGCTGCAAGCCAGGAAACGGTGCCAGAAAAATCGACAAAGAAGCTGCATGTGCACAGAATATCGCTGCGCCCATCACTCCGTATACTAAATGCCGTGCAAGCTGACGAAGACATCAACGACAACTTCAGCATGACAGACTCAGAGCACGGGGCGGCGGTTGACGATATCGAGACTGCTAGTTGCTCAAGCATTATCACATTCAGTCCGGTGCCTCAGCTACAGCTGGATGCTGACAACTGGTCACCACGCTCAACGAAATTCCCCGAGTTTTCGCCTGTATCACCATTGCAGTCTGAGCATCCTTATGCTTTCGAATCACTGCCAGATGACAGTCATTTCTCATCTGCGTCATCGTCAGTGTCTTCGCTTGCGTCAACACATCCGAATCCACTTCGGTCGCATCCTCCGGAGAAAGTCATACACAAAGTCGAATCACAAGCCTCCTTGCGCTCGGTGGCATCAAATAAATCCAATCGGGTAGGCTTTGTTATGCAAAAGAACGATTCGAGCGTATCACTTCATTCACAAGGCACATTGACAGACCTTGATAATACAGGCCCCTTGGCTGATAATCACGAACATCCAATAGGCAAGTTACTCAATCTAAGCAGATCGAGCATTACAACCTACGAAAGTGTTCCTCGACCTTACTTGAGGCGTCCACGACCACTTGCAGGACGTCCTTCCATACGACGAAGACTCTCTATCGCTTCTGCAATCCTATCACCTGTCACCGAAATCGCTGAGCGCAAGAATAGTCGACGCAATAGTGACACACTTTCTGAGGACAAACAACCGAGCACTCTCCGTACTTTCTTCAAGCATGAACCTCGACGCTTTGGAGGATTGAAGTTCAGTGGTGCCATAGTCAGCCAGAGTCGACGGAGTGCCAGGTTGCAGCATCCATAGGTGTCAGGCGAGGTCCGTCACACCTTCTAACAGGCTGATTTCAGGAAGAAAACATTAAACCCTTCATCGTTTTAGCATAATAGTCTTGCTTCTTTGCATTCTTAACCTGTTCTGCGCATTCTTAACCTGTTCTGCGCATGCTGACTGATACGTTTAGCTCTCACACGGCAATAGAATCAACCCTCTGCCGAAGTCTTGATGCGCACGTGGCGTGGCTCAAGCCCCAGAGACATCTCCGGACTAATGTCGTCCAACCTTGTCTGGGCACCAATTGACAATCACTGCCAAGACTTCGGTTACTGCTACCCCTGGTCAATTCTCCTTGGCAGCAGCAATGGTCTCAGCTCAGGATTCGTGTCGTCTAGCTAGACTGACAGCCCTCAGCAGGACTGACGATACTATCGGATCAAGCACTAGGCTTGACTTTGTTTGAGCTCATCTGCCGACATGTAGGTACAAACGTATTTACCTCTTAGGCCCTTCGAAAGGCATTCACGTTGTTTCGTCGATAATCATGCACAATACTTGACCTTTGCTTGCTAATCACAGATCGTATGACAATCCGAAACGCTACAATCTGGTAGCCAGCGGAGCAGCCACGATGGACACGGAGAAGAGCACATCATATATTGCAAATCACGTCGAAGAGCAGTCGAACAGCAGCAATGAGGAGATCACATGGACAGAAGCAGAAGAGACTGCCATCAGGCACAAACTAGATTGGCAGACTGTGCCCGTATGTGCTTCAACGAGTAACCGAATTCCAATCTTAACCTCGATAGATTGTAACGTTGATGTATTTGTTGTGTTTCTTGGACAGGTATGTACAGCCACCATGTCCGGCTTCTTCAGGGTAACCACTTACGCAAAGACAGAGCGAACATTGGCAATGCACGAATTCAAGGTATGGCCAAAGACTTACATCTGGTCGGATACAGGTTTAATTGGGTGAGTTTGCTGGTATGATCACTATTCTCTCTCACTATTACAGGCTTTGAGCATCTTTTACATTGTCTACCTGACGGTAGAAGTGCCTTCGAACATCATCCTCAAAAGAGTCGGCCCCCGATTCTACCTTCCCATGCTAGTGGTAGGCTTCGGTTTTGTATCGATGTGTACCGCCTTCGTGAAGAATTTTGACCAGCTATGCGTTGCAAGAGCTTTTCTTGGCGTCTTCGAAGGAGGAGCTATGCCCGGATTTGCCTGGTACCTCAGCTCCTTTTATAAGCGCAAAGAGCTGTACTTCCGTATCGGCATATACGTTAGTGCTGCTTCGATGGCTGGTGCTTTCGGTGGCTTGCTCGCAACAGGACTGTCGAGAATCCCGCGATGGGGTACAGAATCGACGCCGATACATACCTGGCGCAACATCTTCTTCTTCGAAGGGTTAATCACGATTTTCGTTGGTCTCTGTGCGCCTTTTATCATGCCATCGAGTCCAAGCACATCGAAACGGTTGACAGAGCGTGAAAAGTTCATCGCCGCAGAAAGGCTGAGACTCGAGCACAAAGCAGATCCCAATGAGCACGTCAAGCCTCAACATATCAAGAAGGCCGTTTTCAACATCAACAATTATGTTTGTGCTGGTGGGTTCTTCTGCATCAACATCACTGTGCAAGGTCTATCACTGTTTATGCCAACTGTGCTGAATGATCTTGGCTGGACTGCAACGAAAGCTCAGCTATACAGTGTGCCTGTATACGTCTCGGCATCGGCTGTAGCCATTCTGATCGGCTTCATCAGCGACAAGACACGGATGCGTGGTATATACCTGGCTGGGTTCACTTTTCTCGGTATTACTGGCTTTTCAATTCTTCGCTGGAACACGAACGAGAACATTCGGTACATGGCTGTATACTTCTGTGCAGTCGGCGCGTTTCCTGGAGGACCTGGCTTCTTGAGCTGGGGCCTGAATAATAGTGCCGGACCAGCTGTTCGAGCAGTCTCGTCTGGATGGATTGTAATGCTGGGGACAATTGGTTGGTTTCCTCCGAAAACATGTCTCGGTGCTCTGGTTTAGAGACCAGACATGATGGTGGAATCTAGCAAAACTAACGCTTGAATAGGAGGTATAGTTGCGACATGGACCTATCTCGTCAAAGTAAGGTAGTCGATTGAGTTTCTGTGAATTTGCTGACATTTCGAAGGATGCACCCAAATACCCAATCGGTCATTCGATCAATCTTGGTGCTCAGGTGGTTGTTCTTGCCCTGGCTTTATTCGGCATTGCTTACTGTAAGTGGGAGAACCGCGTGAGAGCACGAGGTGGTCGCGACCATCGTTTGCAAGGTTTGAACGAGCAGGAAAAAATAGATTTAGGTCACCATCATCCTGAGTTCAGATATATCTTGTGAGGTGCGAAAAGCATAATTAGGGAGATGCAGCTTCGACGATCTTACCAGGACCAGACTGCTGAAGTACGGTGATCTATGCCCAGGTGTATTATGGGAGAGCACATAAGCTCAGAAACGCAGCGTAGTTTTTGCCAAGGTATAAATATCGTTTTTAAGAAGATTTCATCGTTTGGTCACGCTAGTTTCTTCTTGTGATTTTTCTACTTTGCGTTGATGAGGAGCCACCAGCGATACGTAGCGTGCGACAGCCTATACGATGATCATTATAGAGCATAAACGTACCATACAGTTGTGGTCGAGCTGGTTTTACTAAGCAGGACGACTCGAGTCATGAAGGCGGAGGTGTGGAGACGAGCCTGACAAGCGCGTGTCGACATCATCTTGCAGCTTGCTTCCTTTCCATTGGAACCATTCGCATTTCGAGATGACCTTGGGAACAGGTCAAAAGCTTCCTAGTGCAAGAAGCTACGAGCAGCCAAGCACGGCTACGATCATGTTCGTGGTCTTACGGCGCCCGTGTCTGCGAAACTGCTGTTTTCGTTGACAAGGATTCAATTTGTCGAAAGCAGAACTCTTCAAGCCCCCATCGACTTCGGTCGATCAATGACGTCTTTTTCCTGTACACGCTGAAGCGCGTTAACACTACTTTGCGCTCGCTAGATGTCTCGTGCACAATCTGTTACTAATTCAGAAAAGATCCAAGCTCTTTGTCAGCAGACGTGCACTCCGTTGCTGGCGTGATAGCACAAACCATTGCAGCAGAAACAAGACTTTGCAGCTTGGCTCGTCTTTTCTTGCTTTAGCAAAGCACATTATGGCGATTGATGAATACGCACCAAATCGATCTCGGTCACCAACTCTTCGAGCGTCGCGTGACAATGACTTCGACCCAGAGAAGCTGCCCGAATCGATGCAGGGTGATCAAAGTGTAATCAAGGCAAATGCGAAAAGAAAATCGTCTGTATGGAAGGACCAGGGCGAAGAAGATCCTTTTGGCGACGAGGCTGAGGGAGATGTCAAGTACAAGACATTGAAGTGGTGGCAATGCAGTGTGATTATGATCGCGGAGACGATCAGCTTGGGAATATTGTCTTTGCCTTCCGTGCTTGCTGAAATAGGTATGATTGGTGGAGCGATTCTGATAGTTGCGCTGGGTATTGTTGCTACATACTCCGGATATGTCATTGGGTAAGTCGAGTCATGCAGAGCAACTTAGACGTTTCTCACCGCGACAGACAATTCAAACTGGCGCATCCCTGGGTTCATAATATGGCAGATGCATTCTATGTACTCTTTCGACCGATGGGACCGACAGCAGGAGCCATAGCACGAGAGATTGGAGGAGCCGCTCAGACGATATTCCTCATATTCACTATGGCCAGCCACATTCTCACCTGGACAATCTGCATGAGTACCCTCACGGCCTCCGCCACGTGCACCATCGTCTGGGGTATCGTCGGCTTGATAATTTTCTGGATCCTCGACCTTCCTCGCACTCTACTGAAGGTTTCCTGGTTGAGCTGTGCGAGTTGTGTTTCCATTATCACCGCAGTTCTGGTTACGATGATTGCTTTGGGAGTGAAGGATCCAAGCAACGATCAATTTCGTGGTACGGCGCCACCTGGAACACCTTTCCATTCAGCTTTCCTCTCCGTAACAAATATTGTCTTCGCCTTTGCTGGTCATGTGGCATTCTTCAGCTTCATCTCTGAAATGCGAGAGCCGAAGGACTTCACCAAAGCTTTGATATTACTGCAAGTGTCTGATACTACAATGTATCTCATCGTAGCGATGGTCTGCTACGCTTACGCCGGTGACGAGGTGCTGAGTCCAGCCATTGGAAGTGCAGGAGGAGTGGTTGGAAAGGTCGCTTGGTAAGTTACATGAACTTGTGGGTGGCCGAGCTGACATTTACAGGGGACTCGCGATCCCAACAATCATAATTGCTGGGGTCATCTACGGCCACGTCGCGTCCAAATACATCTACGTTCGCATATTCAGAGGCACAAGGCATATGTCTAAGAACACGTTCCTAGCAGTAGGCTCTTGGGCTGGCATTACATTGGCACTATGGTTCATCGCCTGGATCATTGCAGAGTCGATACCTAATTTCAATGACCTGCTGGCACTAATATCAAGCTTATTTGCAGCATGGTTCACGTATGGCATTTCAGGTATCTTCTGGCTCTTCCTGAACTGGGGTGGTTATGCCAGGAATTGGAAGAAGATGGCGCTCACTGCCGTGAATGTAGGACTTGTGCTCATAGGCGGCTGTCTATGCGGCGTTGGCCTGTATGCAAGTGGCTATGCGATCCATTCTGAGAAGAGTGGTAGTAGTTGGACTTGTGAGAGCAATGCGCAGTATTAGCGTTAGGATATGCTCAATCAGCACGTATCAGCGCGCGTTGATCTGATCTTCCTTCGCAAATCTGCAAATCTTATGCACGTCTGTCTTTGCTCGTTCGAATTTGGCCCCGGAACTTGATCCATTCGCGTATACTTGGTGTCTTGATAGCTTTCCCGACTAAAGTCACGATGGTTTAGGCGTCTCACCGGCTGAAGTGGGGTTTCGTCTCGTTTCGCGTTGAGCACAGACACTGCATTCGTCCTCAAGTCCACATCAGTAGCAGTATTCTGAAAGCACACTGCTGGATTCTACACAAAGAATACGTCTGTGCTGTAGTCGTCAAGTGTTCGCAATGAGGAATACCATAGGTAGAGATCGTCGTCGCCATGACCCACTGATACGGGTACCTGTGGGCTGTCCCTCATCTTGCAGTGGCTTTCGCTTAGGCTTGGAGAATAGCTATTCTGAGAACTGAAGTGGGCTTGTTCCTGTCTAGTGGTGCTCGGGCGGTTTTCTTGAGGTTTCTCCTCCTTCGGGCTTTCTGTACGCATGGGAACTAGCAGCTTACTGCTCAGCTGTTCACTAGACTCACCAGTAATACTGCTGTGAGCTTACTTTGGGCTGTCATCAACATGATTGTTACTGATTGAGCCCACTTTGATAAAGCTTTTCGCAAATTGCGGTGCTGGAGATGCCTCTGTTCTCATCGAAGAACAAATCGCAGCATAGCGTAGATAAGATTCAAGATCAGGCTCGCGATCGGTCACCGGCTCAACGTAGTAAACCGCAGCAACTTCAGCCAGAAGGACGAGGTCAGCCCGAGCTTGATAACTACTCTCCGCAGCAGTCTATACAGTACAGCAATAACGGTGCTTACCGCGCACCACAAGGAGAGCATTATATCATTCAATCTGGTCAACAAGCCCCTCAGGACGAACGTTATTACCACGATCAACCACAGAATTCCCAGCCACAACCGCAGCAGCAACATCTGAGCAGGTCCTCCTCCTTGCATCAGCCGCCCAGTGTCTACGCTGAGCAAACGCAAATACAATCGCAGGGACCAAGCGTAAGATTGGTAAATCCGAATCTGCAGCAGGAATCGATTGCGGAGGACGACCAAATCCAACCTGGTCAGACACAGTTTGGCGCATCGCAGAGGCTGAGGACTAGCGGTCCAAAGGAAGAGAAGCGGTCACGCAACAGCGGCATACGTGGGCTGTTCAGTAGCAAAGACAAGAAAGACTCATCGAGCGAGTCCAATCGTTTGAACCGGCATAGTTCAGTGCTCGGAGGCAAACGCATCCAAGGCCCAGTATCACCGTCAAGCATACAGCATCCAGGAAACTCCCCTCAATTCCCTCAGCAGCCACAGCACGGTCAATCCGACTCTATTGCGGCATATCAGAACCAGCAGTTTCAAGGTTCGCAAGAAGAGCTACGAGAAGACGACCAAAGACAATACGAACAATACTACCGGCCGCGACCTCACAGTCAATACGAACTGCCTTCTCAGCAGGAACAGCGGAAACCATCTGTTCAGTATCAAGAGGACGCACCTGAATTTCCACCCCCGCCTCAAAGTCAGCAGTACCACCAACAACCACAAAGCATTTACCAGCAGCCTAATATCTCTCAAACATTTGTAGAGCCATCTGCGAACGAGCAGAGAAGTTTCTTTCCATATCAAGGACAACCTTCACGCGATAGACCTACTGCTGCTTTCGAGCCTCCACAGTCGTTGAGGCCGCCAAGCCAAAGTTCCCTAGGTCCACCCTCGCCTCTGGCCGGTCCCGCGCAGCTCACTCCTAGGCAGTCCACTCTGAACCCTAACCCACCCCGATTCTCTGTGCAGTCAATTGCATACCAAGCTGCGCAACAAGCTGCACAGAAGCAATCGCAGAATAATTCGCCGGACTCGGACGCTGCGGCCCCACAGCAGCAAACGCAGGGGGACAACCAGTCCGTGCACCTGCAGGAGCAAGACATGCCGAACCGCGATCGAGATAGACAACAACGAGACTCTCGAATGGAAGAGCAAGATCCACGATATCAACTTCAAGACCCTCGAGTGAGAATGTCCACCGCCGCAGGGAACGAGCAGGGTCGAAGTACCCCTCCACCAAGAGGAAGAGACGATATACAAGCACTGGATCATCAGACGTTGATTCAGCGGTATGAAGAGCTGCAGGCCAAATACTCGAAAGTAAAGAGATACTACTTTGATCGAGAAGCTCAAGTTACACAGCTACAGAATGTCGTAGCTAATCAGAGACTCTCCATGTCGAAAACATCGCTCGACGACGCTCAGTACGCCAATCGCTTCGACAGACTGAATGGCGCCATACAGAACTTAGCGTTCAACATAAGAAAAGATTGGCGTCGCTTGCCAAACTGGCTTGCACCCGCATGCAATCGCGACGCCTGCGCTACAGGAACAAAAGAGATGACAGCGGTGGGTCGAGCTTGTATAGCACGATGGCTGTACGAGCACATCTTTCAGACCATATTTCATCCAGGTATAGATGAACGATTAAGTCACGACCTCAAGAACATGGAACGGGCGTTGCGACGATCGCCTTCGATCCTGACAGAAGAACAACGTGACGACCTCCTCACAAAAGTCACAACATGGCGATTGACCACATGCGAATCGCTCGCAGAAGTGCTGAACAGTCGAGCCAGCGAAGCTCAACAGGAAGCCATGTCCCGCAGGCTCACTGATGAACTGTGTTCACATCTGCGCTCCTTGCTAAACGATCCTGCACCGCCAAACCTAGAAGGACATCTTCAACCCATCGTTTTACAAGCACTTTCCATATCAGCAAATTTACCACTCGAAAGTCGAGATATATGCATAGACTACTACTATCCAGGAACGCCCATCAATGAAACATTCATGAAATTAGAAACAGGCATGACAGCGCTAGTTGCACCAGGTAGTGCACCATCGAGAGACGAATACGACGACGTTCTCGAAGATGATGATACAGCCAGGAGCATGACATCTGATACAGAAGCAACTAACGTCGAAGATCAGATCCGCGCAGCAGCAGCGGCAGGATCTTCGAACAATACCATCACATCAACCAGTTCCAAGGACTCGAGCAAGAAATCCAAAGGCGGATTCTTTTCAGGTGGCTTCTCTGGCGGCATCGTAAGCAACAAGAAAGTGCCGTCTTCGACAGGTCGTGGGCCAAGTCAAAGCGATCTATCACAAAAGGAAGGGCAGAAAGACGATGAACATGCGTGGACTTTTGACGCGATGGTACGAGGACAGAAAGAAGGCAAAATCAGATTTGCTGTGTTTCTCGCTGTCGAAGTTCGAGGTAAATCGCCGAAAGCACAGGAAGGTCCCAGTAATGGTAGCGGCAATGGCCTTGATAAAATTTCTGATAACAAAGTTGGGCAGCAGGCTGCTGCGAGCGCCGGATCTGGTGTCGCGAATGCAGGCGGCACTAGTGGTGGTGCTGGTACTGGCGGTGTCAATGTGCTTGTTAAGGCGCCCGTGTTTGGATTCTAGGAGAATAATGCTGGGTGGAAGTTGAAAACAGCGGATAAGAATGAAGAGCTTTTGGCAATCTCGCACAATGCTAGCGATGAATTGGAGAAGAATGCCGAACTGGCCCAAAGGACCAGAGGAGCAACTGCTGGTGATAGAAAGCGCTCTTCGCTTAACGATGCTCTTGGCTTTCATACGAGAGCTTATACTTTGTGTTCAAGAATTGATGATAGATGTATGTGCCTCTTCCCTCGTTTTGATCCGTCTGTCTCGCGTATACTATGTTCAACGCGGATGGAGTAACAGAGCACCTACATCGAGATAACCAGCTGCAGCTTATCTTGTGTTCGTAAATACTTCATTCATCCCATGGCTGACATCTGCGCCAGGAAACCACTTCAAGGACGTCGCAACACTTGCAGCTACGCTGGCCACTGCTCTGGACGACAGTGATCGAGATCACATCGTGATTCTGGCGCCAGACGTAGATTATGTCTTGGACGACTTTTACAGATCGCATGCCATTCCAGCCGTTGGCGGCTGTTAACGGCTTCGAGACTCTTGGATCCTCCTCGATGGGACGGGTAAGGTCATTCTGCCTGCTATTGATTTTGCGGATGTGCCATAATGAATGTTCCTTTCGGCCACATCAAAGGTAACCAGCGATTCGTTAATGAACGATGTCACGTATCATCGTACGGCTGAGAAGGGAGTCGTCCTTGCTCGTGATCATGTCTTTCCGAGATTCAGCTGATGTCCATGCTCAATTCTTTCAGCTGGCAGTGCTATCGTGCACAGTCTGAGTCTTCTTGTACTGTTCTTCTAGCTGTCGCTGCATCTCAAAGTCGAGTCTCCGTTCTTCCTGTTCAGCCTTCTTGCGTCGTTGATTCTCTTCGTCTCGTAACACTCCAGCATGCATAGCCGTCTTTTCTGATCGTTGCGCCCAGTGCACAAATGTGACTATGCCCACAGTGCCTGTCAAAGTTGCGGCTAGAGTCAGCTTTGAAGCTGCAGACATGGTTGGGCTGGACCTGAAACGATCAGGAAGATGATGTGATGAATTAGGGTCGAGACGGTCGAGCTGAATAAAAAGTGCCAGAAATGTATGCAGGAACAAGCGCGAAAATGATGTCAGGGTCATGATTGGTCCTTCTGCAGGAGCCATGTGCAGCACTGGGCTGTTCATTACGAGAACATACGATTGTTCCTAGCTCTATTCTTGCTAAGAATCACGTATTAGTCCATTTGTCCTGTGCGAATCTGCTCGTCTGTTGTCGTTGTTCATTGTATCTTTGATTGCTGGGACGTTGGCAGAATTAGGATCAAGATGGTTACAAACCCTTCAAGCTCTGAATGTGCTATGCTAACATCAGGCAGTCGGCGGCGCAGCAGTCTAGCGGTATACAGACACTGCTCGATGTACGTTTACATAGATTAGACACTACAGGTCGCTAACGACGACAGGCAGAGAAAGAAGCACAAAAGATCGTACAGAGAGGTAAGCCGCCTCGAGGGAATCCATTGTGGTCTAAAGCTGATTACTTGTTATAGCACGAGAATGTATGGTCTTACTCGAAGAGTAGAGAAACAGGATCTGACCCAGCACTTAGACAGAACGAAACGAGTAAAAGATGCGAAATCAGAAGCACAAAAAGAAATAGACGAGTACCGCCAAAAGAAGGAAGAGGAATACCAGAAGTATGAGTCAGAGGTAAAGGATCAACCGCGCTGAATATTCTATACTGTACTGACCGTCCTCAGCAAAAAGGTGGTAATAAGAAGGCTGAAGAAGATGCCAACCAGGATGCTGAGAAGCAGCTTGAAGCTATAACGAAAGCAGGAGATGAGAAGGGTCCCAAGGTCGTCGACGACTTATTGAAGGTTGTGACTTCGCCAAATCCAGAAGTACCTGACAAAGTAGCGCGAGAGGACTAGACGAGCGCTTACATGCTATTAAGGATCAGATAGATCTGGGCGAAAAGGCACAGCACCTCGCAAGCCCGAGATCGAGATAGCAAGGTCAGTCAAGGCGAAATCGAGCTCCAGACTGTGTTGGCTGGTTGCATGGCAGAGTTTGGATGCAAAGAAAGCAACCGGCTGGATGTACAGGACCTCTGACGGTGTTACAACACGTCTGTCTGATCCAAGGCGGATGTTGATGCCTGACCGATCTGTTAAGCAAGCATTTGGCCACCTTGTGACGTCACATAGCTCGAGTCGCATATACTGACCTTAGATTGAGTCTATCGCGACTTCCTCAATTAGTGTTTAAATACATGTGTACTTTTCTAATTCTGAAAAACGCGCAGAACGTTGACTTCCTCCTGCAAAGCTCTTAGTACCACTCAAAATCACGTTGGCATGCGATGGCAGCTATATTTGCCATCTCGATGTCGTGCCTCGAGGCCATGTCGCCCTGCAACGTCAGTCTTGAGCTTAAGACGGCAGGCAAGCGGTAGTTCACGGCCTGACGGGTCAGAGGAGAAACCGATTGATGGCAAGATGTCCGATATGGGTCGCGTCATCAAAGACGACTTTGCGAATTTCCAAGACCATTATGATACACCAAAACATCCGATAGTACTTGCTCACGGACTGATGGGTTTTGACGAGCTTCGTATTGCTGGCAAACTTCTTCCTGGTGTGCAGTACTGGCGTGGGATTACAGACGCCTACCAGCGCAACAATATAGATGTTATCACCACGACTGTGCCTGCCACAGGCAGCATTTCAGAACGTGCACAAGTGTTACACGAGCAAATCAGAACGAAAGCTGCTGGCAAAGACGTCAATATCATTGCCCATTCAATGGGAGGTCTGGACTCACGGTATCTGATCAGCAAGATCCAGCCACAAGAATTTCAAATCAAATCATTGACGACTATCGCAACGCCACATCATGGAAGCTCTGCTGCAGATATCATTCTTCGCGAAATAGGTCCAGATTATCTGCCAAGGCTATATTCCGTGCTTGCTCGCATGAAGATATCGACCGGTGCATTTTCACAGCTGACCAGACGTTATGTTTGTGAGGACTTCAATCCGAAGGTATTGGACCTGGATTCGGTTCGCTATCTCAGCTATGGCGCAAGCGCTACACCAAACATATTTTCTGTCTTCCGCATCAGTCATGACCTAATGTTCGAGCTCGAAGGACCAAATGATGGTCTTGTCAGTGTCACGAGCTCGAAATGGGGAGATGGCTACAAAGGAACTCTTATGGGTGTGACCCACCTCGATCTCATTAACTGGACTAACAGAATCAAGCGCCTGGCAAGCAGAATGCATCTCATTCAGCAGAACTTTGATGGTGTCGCTTTCTACCTTCACATTGCTGACATGCTGGCGAAGGAGGGGTTGTAACACAAGCAGGTCGAGTGTCGTGATGTATCTTTGAGAACGCCAACAAAAGCTTCAGTGAAGAGCTCATTGACTTTAGCTGAGATGCGAACTTAGACGAGTTCCGAACAGCGACTGAATGACAGGCAGAGCGGAGATAGACGGTTCGTCAAGAGCAAGACAACATTTGCCATCCAGTATCGGCAGGCACATGGAATATCTGTCATAGTACTGGGGCAGTGCTAGTGAAGCTTGCTGAAGACATAGTCGCTTCGACGTCGACATCGGACGTCACTAGATCAGGAAGAAATTTCCTGCTGCTCGAAGTGATCTTCATCTGGGTTCATGCAATCCTAGTCAGCAATGCTGCACGTATGTTGAATTGGCGTCATATAGAGTTAACCTTCCGCTGCACTTCGTGAATTATGCAGCTGGATCTGTCAGCAATGATGTTTGCTATGGGTATGAGCGATTTCACCCAGTCCTAGGCACACGTTCTCTGGAGCGGTAACAACGCTTAGTTCAACGTCCGCATCAATCAGAAGCTATGTTATCCGATGCTCGGTCTATCTCATAGATAATCAGTGATGCCTGCAAGTACTGCCAAGTCAACGCGCCACGGCTTTTTCAGTTTGGGGTATGGTCGAAGTTGTATTTAGCATTCGCTAAGGCATCATTTTGACCGGTAGTTTCAGAGTTGCACTGGCCCTAAGAGACGTGATATAGGTGCGTAGCGTGGTTGCAATAGTCGGTGAGTGCTCTTGCAAGCTCACCCTAGTGCACGCGGGGAAAGCACAATGACAAAAGAATAGGTTGATCATTGCTGGAAAAGCACTAAAAC
Organism: Pasadenomyces melaninifex; assembly: GCA_022813495.1. Lineage (NCBI taxonomy): Eukaryota > Fungi > Ascomycota > Dothideomycetes > Pasadenomyces > Pasadenomyces melaninifex. The sequence continues at coordinate 6,803 of JAKLMI010000028.1, read as the reverse complement.
TCAACGTCTTGTGCCTGGCATTGGGTATGCTTTCGAACAATTCAGTGTGCCTCCAACCAGAAGAGTTTGAATGAAGCTGGGGTGCGGTCCAGTAGATCCTTGCTGACGACGCGCATAGCTTGTACTACTCGTAGGGCTGCAGATTGCCACTGATCAGGCGTCCAGCAGCTAGCACCGTTGAAGAAGCTCCTGCCTGGGTCTTGAAATTGTCAGATGATGGCGAGATGAATCGAAAATTAATCGATATATCGTACGTACAATAAGGAGTGATACCCGCTATCGCCGGCTCGCCTACGGACTCGAAAAAGCTCAAGCTTTTATCGAAACCCACGAACTCTTCTACTTGCTAAGCTAACGATTACAGGTATGGTGCTTCGGATCACTTATGCTCGGCGCGTCAGAAGACGCATCACAGTTATATCGAAGTGCTGCAGACTATAGTCGTTTGCTATTTCCAATTCGCCTCTGTGTTCGGAAGGATTCAGCACGGCTTTCGTGTGGAAATGCGATCGATAACCTTCGCAGGCCGCAATGGCTTCCAGCAGAGGCTTTCTGTTCATCAACAAGGATTCGAGGTCACCCAGTCTGTCTCGTAATACAGGCAGTGAAGCCGCGTTAGCATCGAAGGTGAACAAACATGTACAACAACAACGGTTCTGGAAGTCGTCAGGGCCTCGTAAAAATTGGTACCGACCATTTGTGAGATCAAATAGCTCAGGACCTTCTTCAACACCGTCACCTTCTCAATCTTGCTTCGCCGAAGAACGATGTTACAATAGTCGAAGTCCAAGTCATGCTTCTATCGATCAGCAAGTCTTCGACTCGCCACATAGATCATCGACGCCTCGCAGGACTTCGTCCATCGCAAGGAAGTCACCCAGATCTGTGCCGTCTGAAGCTGTAATCAAGCATGAATCTTCTTGCACATCGAATTTGGAGTTCTTTGATCCAATCTTCAGCCTTGCAACGAGGCCGGGAGATGCAGTCGACCCTTTCAACAATACTGTTGTGCCGATCACATCCGCGCTACGAGATGTCCTATCAAGGCACCTGAGATGGGTGGTGTCTTCGTCTATCACCGAATTTGCGATCCACGAAGGCATACGTAGGATCTTTACAGCAATAATGACGAGTCCAATGCATTCATCAGCCTTCTTAGCCATGGCCACTGCTCAACAGCGAAAGACTGCTGGGGTGTTGTTACCTCATGAGGAGAGTCCCGAACATTACTCGTACGAAGCTACAAAAATGATCAGACAGCATCTGGCATCGAATGGAAACAAAATTGATCCGTACACCTTCGTTGACATTTTCCGCCTGGCCATGTGCGAGTGGCTCAACGGCAACCACAAAGCTGCTAGGATACATTTCGCCTATCTTGCTCAACATTTTGATAAAGTACTGCCAAAGGACTGGGGCGAACAGCACAATTTAGAGGTAATCAGCAGCGAAGACATCTTCCTCGCCATCGACATTGACGAAGCACCATTGCTAAAGATCAATTGGGAGCCAGAGTTACCTATTGGAGCATCGTCGCCTCTTGCTCTGGAAAGTGTTCCTAACGAGAAATGTACAATGATGAAAGCAGAGCCCGACAGCAGACTTTTATCGCCACTACCGGCGCAGAGTCTGACGCGAAACATTCTGCAGCAGTGTCTCACAGATCTGAAAGCACTACGTGATTCCAGCAATGTCGATTTTGCGTGTGCGACAAGCGGCTTTAATTGGATAATAAAAAGACGTCTACACGCCACCATGCATCGTCTACAGAGCTTCCGTGCTCACAATGCAACCGTGGAAGAGTCAATTCGAAGGTCGACGATAATTCTATTACTGCTAACTACCACAACCCCAGCTCGAAGAGTCGGGAGAACAAATGTTCCACGTCTGGCTACACGATTGCGACGATCAATGCTCGCCTTGCGCACTTCGAGGACCGACACAAGAAAGGGCAAGACGACTGCTGATGACAATCGGCCTCCACTACACAAGACTGAACCTGCGCTGTGGCTCTGGATGTGCATCATCGGGTTGCTGGCAGTACAAGACTGTGACCCGACCTTCCGCGGGATTGATGATACCACAGAGTGGTTCCTGCAACAAGCTAAGCAGACTACGTTGCAAATGATAGGTCCACTGGTCACACCAAACGAGTTGAAGGACGTCTTGTCTGACTACCTCTACTTCGAAAATCCACTAGGAGTCGCTGTCCGGGGAAACATCGCGATGATCCAAGGAGGTCAGCTATGCCTCCAGGGAGGTCTTGAGCTGACGACGGAAAAGTTTGAGTTTAGCGTTCCTTGAAGTGAAGAGAGTATTTAGCGAGCCGTGTCAGCATGGACAGGGGGACAATCATTCGGTTTACCATCCATGTATATGTATTGTAGATCCCCCAGATAGGCAGGTCGCCAAGGGGTACTTAATGATCTTATGCTTCATTTCCGAAAGATCGTGCCGAAGTCGGCGGCGGAAGCTTGCTATGTCAGATCTGACACTGGTGTCCTGCTTCTTTGCAAAGCTTGCAGTCCTCGTATAGCTCTGATCACAAGCTCTGTCAAACCTTTCAAGCGTTCCGAGTCAATTTCGACTAAGTGGGCCTGAACGTCGTTTTCCACGTGCTGCTTGTAGGATCCGAGAAGTGGACATCTTCCATACAATTGGGATCTCGTATCTGCAGGTTGGCTTGTTTAGGCTTTTACTATCCTCAGAATTTACCAATAGTACTGCAGATCACATATCTGATGCTGTTAGGGCTGTGGACAACCCTGCGCAGCTCAGCTCTGACATATCCCGGTTGAACCAGTAAGCACCGATTATCGCAGGTGTTCGTTGATTCTCTCCTGAAGCCTATTTCGCAACAGCGTTTCTCGGTGTCGGTATCGGGATATCCATATCTTCGTCTTCGTCATCTGCATCATCCTGCATTTTGCCTGTCGCAGGCACAGCCTCCTCCATCTCCTCATCCTCATCCTCGTAGGTCGGCACAATGACATGCCAGTCTGACTGGTCTTGACCTTCCACGAGATCGTCCACGGTCTTCAGCAGTCTATATGCGACGTAGGTCCCATCTTTCAGCTCCAAATCACCTATTGTTTCTGGAGAGCCTGTCGCGGCTGACGTAGATTTTTTCTTGCCTGTCTTTGAGCTCGAAGCTAGACTTTGTACATCTTCAACGTTGATCCAGCCTTTGGAAGTGTCTCTTTGGTCACGACGGTCTTTCGTGATTGCTAGCTCGAGATCTTCTGAGTTAGACGGTAATGGGGTGTCAGTGCTTGGGAATGTGGTTATGCCACGACTTTTCAGGACCGTTAATAGAAGAGCTTTTGCTGCTGCTATAGTATGCGTAGGACTCAATGAGAGCACCGTCGATGATCTGCCATATTTGAAATTGAGTGTTATGTCTGCTGGTGTTGGTGGTGCTGCTATGTCTCCTGTAGAGCTTGCCATTGAGGCGGTATGACAAGGGAAATCCTCGCGCAGCTACCAGATTGTACGGACCGAACGAAACTATCTGGGGATATTGTAAGGCTTTAGCATGTGCATTGCTTGGGATTGGATCAAGTTTTGCTTTGTTAAATCCTACAATGAGGCTCTTGAACTGTAGCACTCAAGTTTTGTTCAACACACCTGGGGTAGTAGTTACCCCAAACGCGTCAATATAGCGCCGGCGAACGCGTAAAGTGCTCGCAGCTGTGCAAACAGAGCAAATTCGAGGTAGATCATCACTAGAGCTTGAGGTCCATTTCGTTGCATCTACCTATTGCGCTCCGTAGAGAACAACAATGAGTGGCTTATGATAGAAGCATGTGGCCATTCTCATCGCAAAACAAGGAAGAACTAGGCAATCCTGGATGGCAGGGTCAGGAACTCTCAGCTGAGAAGCTCGCCGAAGCTAGAGAAGGATGGCAGAAACGCATACAGGCCAAGCGAAGGCCGGAGAAGGAGGGGGAAGAACATGAGAAGAGCCCGTACTATTACACTGCAGAGCGAGATCCGTCGCTCAAAGATGTTATCCTGCAGCAACAAGAGCGTCTGGGCATGCACCCATTTGTGCGTTTCCTGCTTCTCAGTGGTGTTTCATTCATGGGCGGATTTGCAATGGGAGCCGCGCACGGATCGAGAGTCGCACGCTTGCGATACACGGCAGAGAATGCTCATCATACGCCAGTAAGTCAAGCTGGATGGTATCTCTATCAAAAGTCCCGAAATTACCATGGCATTTTGGGTGGCGCAAAAGAAGGCGTCAAGGTGGGTTTAGGCTTTGCTGGCTGGGCTGCTATGTTTGTTGTCCTTGAAGAGGGCTTGGATAGAGCTCGTGCAAAAGCTTTCAGACCACGAGGCGAGGAAGAAAGGAAAGGCCAACGAGACTTTCTGAACACTGTTTCTGCGGCCGTGGCTTTGGCTGGCATTCACGGCTGGTGGAATCGTCTCGATCGATTTGCTGCTTTGAGGATGACCAGATTTGCTGTGAAATACGCACTGCCTTATGGTCTGACACAGGATCTTCTTGCCAGCTTGCGAGGAGATAGACCGTGGTATGTCGACTCGGTGATGAGAAGAACTTTCGAACGGAACAAGCAACAAGTCATCGCCACTACGTGAAATCGAGCAGAATCCCTGGAAGCACGATCTGCTGCCAGACGGCAGATCAAGCTCAAGCAGTTTCAGTGATAGTGCTTGGCATCGATCCCGTTCACGCAATTACACGGACTACTGCTACAGGGAGCGTTTGGTGTCTAGCCAGAAGATTATCCGAATCAACCTTTAGAGTACTAGTGGAGGCTGTCCGTATTCAGAACTTGGGATGCTGTAATACCGCCTGCTAAGAAGACCAAAGGACTCACGCAAAAGTGCCACTGACTCTGCACCACGTCTTCAGCGCATATGCACTTGCAAAAGTCGTCTTGGCGAAAGTGGCTGTGAACATGCAAGGACATTTTGGTGCTTGTGATAGGCTCCACTTTGCCTAACGGTCGCTAAACACTGCCCCTGCTTTGACAGTTTGCGAGGCTCAACATCGCACTTCAGAAAGACATGGAGCAGTATTTTGTCTTCGCCAGATGAGCAACAATATATCAAAAGGGACAGCTTCTCGCGTATCAGCAACAATTCTCACACATGTCGCAGCACACTGAAATGTAGACATGCTGCAACCACCGGCATGATATCGTGGATGTATGCTTTAGGGGTGGACTTTTCAGGTTCGGCACTCTACACCGCCGTTCCTGCGCTAGAATCAGGCAATGATCCACTTCACAGGCAGTTGCAGCATTTCTTTGCATTCTCGAGCATAACTGGTCATGTGCATGAACGAGTCTCGACTAACAAACGCATTATGCGGCAGAGTCACGCAGACAGCCGCCGGACATGGTGGAAAAAATCGGAACATCAAAGCCCAAAAAGCGAAAGCCAATCATCACCATGTGTGAAGCTTGAACCATCGCCAAAGACGGCTAGATGGTTCTGCCGCATGATTGCAGTACATGGGCTGGTCTGATAGCAAGTGTAGCCGTGGCTCGCCTCCTTGCTACCTATGACATATATATTATGAGTTATTCGCTGCCTTCAATCCTGTACATCCCAAGCTATCTCACTTCCTGCTGTGCCGATACTGCTCCTGGTAAAGTAAGCAGCAACCCAAACCCAAAGCTGCCACTGACGACGTACGACAACATGTACACTCCACAACCACAAAGATTCACCAATCTCCCACTGTCGCCGCCGCCAAGTGGCAAGTCAAGCATGGATCGTAATAACGGTGCTTGGGGCCCCACTGGAGCAGTGGCATCACCACCACCTCAAGACATGGTTCTTCACCAAGGAAGAGTCTTGTCGCCCGAGCAAATACCGCCTCAGCCTACTTACTCGCCGTCTGTCTCCGAGAGAATGGAGCAATCTTTGGACTTCGACGATCCGGCGACACGACGCAGGCTGACGTTTGCGCTCCAACAGCAAGAGCTGCAGCGCCACCACCACCAACAACAACAACAACAACAATACACGCAACCACCACCACAACAAATACATAATGGCTTCCCACAACCAACACAACAGGTACCACTTCCAAATACGAGTGGCCTCAGACACCAAACTCGAGACTCGGGGTACGGTTCATACGACACCTATGACAGAACTTATGGGCAAAGCTTTGCGGGCTATCAACAAATGCCATTCCCGCCACAACAAGCACAGCCAATAATCGGTAACAAATACGGCAAAATCAGGGCTAAGGGCAATTCGAAAGTCCTTATGGCGAATGTCGTTGATAAGAACACCAATCCATATATGCTTCGCCAGCAACAGTATGAAGATGCAGAATTTGATGAGAACGCTGATGCAATGCTCGATGATGTGACTGTCGAGGGTATGCAGGCTTTTTTCGCCAGACCACAACGGTGACTGTGAGAAGGGGAATTTGCGCTTAACGAATGTAACGAATTGATGATGTATACTACGTTTGAGCGAGGAGTGGACATGTGCTCAAAGGAGCTTTCCTGTCCTTTGATTTGTAAATGATACCCTGATATATAAACCACTACTACTGATCCTTACATTCATGTTGCGAGGAGCATGCTCGCCTGATCTTATGTAAACCCCATGAACTGGTCCCATCTTCCTCTTCTTCATGCTGTGGTGGTTCAGCTCGCTACCTCTAAATAATGACTGGCACTGCCCGCCTAGAGCCGTTGGGGATGTTGTGCCTAACTCAGCCACCTCGTGCTCATCGCTCCACTAGATCCATCCCCTAGAAGCTCAGAACACCATCCGCTCAGGCTAGAACAAAAGACGCCATGCGCTGCTGG
>JAKLMI010000289.1:0-16311 GCA_022813495.1 Pasadenomyces melaninifex | reverse complement strand
TTTGACAATTCTATTCTACCACAATCGGACCACATTGCCTTCCTGCAGCATCCTGATAGCTGAGACCCGAAGATACCCATTCATATCGCCATTGCTATGCATCAATTCGTTGTTCCTCTCTTATCGTTACAAGTACACGAAATCAAAACTCCAGCCAATAATGCCTTCGCAAATCTCATTCATTTATCATAACTTTTCTGATTCGGCCGCACACTGTACTTTTGTACGTGGCTGGAACTTCGATTCCGTGGGCTTGCACTGCGATTCGCCAACTCCTCCGGGTCTTCCACAAGATCACTCAGCCCAAAAGCGTGCTCAACATCATAGTTATGCATTAATCCCTCGCTTTCTCTGCTCACATGTCTTATGCCACCAGGGCTGAAAGTAAGACTACTACTCCGCCTGTGTGGGTCAAAGCTCCTCCTCGCCTGCATACTCCGCCGCGTTGGAATGATAGTGATGCCGTCCGTGGGAATTCCGTCCATATCAGGATCCTTGCCTGTTATGAGTTTGTGTCCGTCCGGGTCTGCTCTCGAAAGATTGAGGAGGTAGACGCCGGAGAAGATGACAAGGAATCCGCACAGCAGGGAGAGGGTGTTAACCACGTCTGTTGTGTTGAAGCCCTTGAATAAGATGAAAGAAGCACATAATGTTGCGGTGGTGAATGTGACGTAGTAGAGCGGATTGACGATCGATGTCGGAAATTGTGCTAGCGCTTTGTTGAGATAGTTCATTTGAGTGAGAATGCATATGGCTGAGACGATCATGAAAACGTATGTCGAGGGATGTGAGAATTGATTGTTGCCGCCAAAGGTCAATTTGAGCGCAATTCCAAATGCTTTGATTGACATGACTGAGATCGATCCCATCATTGAACATACAGAGATGTAGATCAACGGGTTTCTCTTTCCGTACAATGGTCCAACTTTGTAGATCACTATCAGAGATATCGAGACAGCTGTTATGCAGTACAGGATAAATACTGTGAATGTTAGCATTGCACCGTCGATGATCGTGTAGCGTCCTTACATGGTTGTATTGCATAATTCAGTATTTTGTCCACTGTCTCAACCTCCTCGTCTGGTGGCGCATGAAGCACGATGATGACTGCACCCAAGAGGCATATCGCGCATCCTAGCTTTCCCAATACCCCAAGCTGTTCATCCAAGAAATAAGCACCAAGCACGGCACCGATCAGTACTGATAGTGCCCCGAGTGGTGTGACGAGGATTGCGGGCGCGAACGCGTATGCTGCGAAGTTTGCGATTTCTCCGACCACGAGAGACAGGATGCCAGCCCACCACAGTGGTGTTTTAAGATAGGAAAACCCGTCTCCTTCAAATCCATGTTTATTCGCCGCATCATTCAGTCCCTTCTTCGTTAACACAAAGCTGGCACCAATCCCCAATGTGGACGTGACAGCCAGCGCTAGGCCAATGTATTTGTCTTCGAGTTCTGGCATTGTGGTTGTAGCGCAAGATGGAGGAGCTGCGCGCTCCCTGCTAACGTGATTCGCACAAAGCGATAGATTGCGGTGGTCACACTCGTATCAGTGCTGGTAACAAAGAAGTGCTGGTTTAGTTTTGTGCTCTGCTTCGACTCAGCCGCACCTGAATCCTTGAACGTGAACCGCGGCGAATACCGTTCGTGATGGCGCTTATCCGACTTAACGAGTGACTAGAAACAGCTTGTCGAGGTACTTTGTTGGTGAAAGGGAATGGCGCAAGTTGTTGTTGCAGCAAGAAAAGTGTGTCAAATGATCTGAAACTCAGGGATACCGTGGTGGAGGACAACTCGTCAGCTGCGGTTCATCAGACAAAGTTCGCAGTCACAGATATTGCCGCTCGAGAACAGGGAGTTCCATGCTAAAAAAGACACGCTTGGTTGTCCTAAACTGTTAGTGCCGAGCCTGCTAACTGCGTGGCATATCGATAGCGGCTCTGGCTGAAAAAGCTTGCCGAAAAGCGCCCACATAGGCTCATACTTTTAGGTACAAATTGCGCCTCAATGGGGCTTGTGGTTAACGCCTTCGCCACCAAGAACTCCTTTTCTTGCAAACACCTGATTGTACAGAATTGACTCCTTAATGCGCTTTGCACGTAAAAGGAAGGCTCTGCTTGAATGTCGCTTCACATGCGCAAGATCTCTCCGATCGTAGAGGCTGTCCTTCGCGAGAGTTGGGTGCAATAGGTGAGAGGCTTCGAGGTATGCTGGCTGGAATCGCAGGGCACTCCTTGTGATTCAACTGTAAAACATCTCCAGAACAGGTCACGAATGCCAGATTCCCTAGTGGTCCTGTGGTACTAATGTATTGAGTGTCGCTTCTTGACATGATCATGTTTGCTCGACGGAGGTACCTTGCCTACGGGAAATGGTGACAATAATTCACACCCTGCTGATTCCCAACGTCGACCGGCGGCTTGGCACGAATGTAACGACGATTGCACCTTGACTCATAACCACAGAATACTGACTCTACCAGCAGATTACTTATATGTCACGAAGTTGTCCTGCAGATTACAACTGCAGCAATGCAGATCTAGCATAGTACCTTGTCAACAAGCACAATGGCGAGCACAGCGATCTTGAGCGTCAACGTTCGTGAGCTTCATATTACTGTTCGACCTTATCGATTGGACGATCTTGAGGATGTCTTGACGTATGGAAACAATGCCAATATCGCTAAAGCACTGCAACGTTTGCCTCATCCATATACTCGCAAAGATGCTGAATGGTGGATCAACCACTGCATGGATGTGAAGCTTTTCCTGCCTAGCGAACATCTTCCAACAACACCAACTGACGCTGATGCAAATATCAATATCGATACACGTTTACCATCAGATTATGTAATAGCGCTGGAAGACAAATTGATTGGCTCTATTGGCCTCACTTCAGATCCAATTAATCCACAGGCTGTGATCTTCGGATACTGGCTTGCTGAACCATTTTGGTGAGTCTCCCTACTAGTACCATACTCTTTACCTTTACGACTAGCTCTCAAACACACGACTAACGAGGTCGTCAGGCACAAAGGTATAGTATCAGCCGTGGCAAAGTCATTCGTGCAATGGACCTTCGATACGTTTCCTTGGATTGTGCGCGTAGAGGCAGATGCGTATGGTTGGAACCTGGCAAGTCAGGCGATCTTGAAGAAGGCGGGATTAGAATGTGAAGGATCACGCAAAATGAAAATATGTAAGAACGGTGACTGGTGTGATCTGGTGCTATTTGGTAAGGTCCGGAATGGCTGGAGTCCTCAGACGAAGTGAACGGGACTGCCACTATGTGCTCGGTCTACTGTGATATGTTCGTTGCGGAAACGTCTGCTGGCACGGTCTGGGAAGGTTCTCATTTGTAGGACGAGTCTTTGACTTCTAGTACTGACGACGGGAACTGCTACGGTCGGAGCTCACGGGATGGCTGGTCTTGGACCAAGACATAGTGACGACATACACGGTACACACTCGGTCTATACGGCCTGCTGATCGATGTGAGATCGCACGTTATCGATTCATTGTTGCATCTGATGGACATAGTGACTATCAACGTATTTCAAGCTCTCGTAATGATCGGGCAACCACAACAGATTGTTGCCTAAGGAAACAATCGCGAATATACGACGCTCTGATTCGCTGCCCGCTTCTGCACCTGCTACCTTAGCGCTTGCGGGCAGCACTTGACTTTCCTTTCAACGCCCACTTCCAGGTGGCATGTGTTCGATTTGTGCTCGCTATTGGATGGCCAGTTCCAAGCGTACTACGGACACATTCTTGCTTTTCTCACTACTACCTGACATCTCAGACTATTTTTGCTGCCCGATATTGATACATTCACAAATCTTCATGCGATAAGGAAAGTATACCTTGAAGTAGAGCGTCCAAGAACACCTCACAGTCATGGCTGACCCTACACCGGGAAGCCTGAAACTTGTAGGCACTCCAAAAATACCTGGAACTCCAAGCGAAAAAGGTACGTGAAGCTTTGCCGTTACACAGTACGAAGAGTCCTTGTGAAACACTACAGCAGAAGCAAACCCAAAGGTCGTCAAGACAGAAATATCCATAGTCGCAGTACGAACATGAATATAGCTATATCTTTGACTGGCATTCTGCCTGCCCGTTCTCACAACTTTCCTATCATTTGAGCAAGCAACGTCTTGGCACTCTTGGCTGATTATGACAGAGGTCAGGATTTTCGACGAACCGCAGAATATAGAGCCACCGAACTATGCATTCGATGAGCGCTCACCAACACTCGTGGCTCAGTCGCCGCGGATGCATAGAGCAAGTGCCACATCTCGCAAACTGACTGGTCGTACTGATCGGCCGTCTATGAAGTCCATGCCTTCTTCTTCTGGTATGATACCCCAGCTATCTAAAACGATATCGAACCTTGGTCTAGAGAGTCCAGACATTGGCGCCAAGTCTGCAGATGAAGACAATGATGACCAAGGACTTCTCGACCAGGTCATGCAATGGCTTCAGAACGAGAGGTCGAGGCGCCACAGCAATCGTGCCGATGACAACGACGTGGACCCCAAGGCTGCTCGCCGACCATCTACACGACCCCAACCCGATCTATCACTTGATCAGCTAGAAGCTATTTTGTCACAATTCTCAGGCGGGATTTCATCACGTGCACGCCGAATGACTGGAGGTGCTAGCAGACGAGGCTCTCTGGCGAGGACATTAATGAAGAGTCAACGTAGCGTACCACCCTCGGACACTGACGCAGCAGACGCTGTTGCCGTAGTGCCTCACATCGAGGCATCGCTTGACAATACAAAAACATTATCGTTTTCTGGTGGAGCCGCAGACGAGTCTAATACCGATCATGTCGACCAGACACGAGAGGAAAAGTCTTGGGTGGTCTTCAAACAAGACATACTGCGTCTGACGCATACGCTTGGTCTACGTGGGTGGCGTCGCTTACCTCTTGATGACGCCAAAGCAATAACTGTTGAACGCCTCAGTGGTGCCCTAACAAATGCTGTATACGTGGTGAAACCTCCTATCAACTACAAACTCATGCAACGTCGAGACGATCAAGGAAACCTGATACCCATAAAGCGCCTGCCCAAACACTTATTGCTGCGTATCTATGGTCCATCTACTGAGCATCTGATTGACCGTGAGAATGAGCTACTCATACTACGACGTTTGGCCGCTAAGAACATCGGTCCTAAATTGTTAGGATATTTCGACAATGGTCGTTTCGAAGAATTCTTGCATGCCAAGACATTGACCCTGGAAGACCTGCGAGATCCGTCCACGTCTAAGCAGATTGCCAAACGTATGAAGGAACTTCATGATGGCATCGAATTGCTCGAGTCGGAAAGAAAAGGTGGCGCCTTCACATTCGCCAGCTGGAACAATTGGGTTTCACGTGCCGAAAAGGTAATGACATATCTTGATCAGCTAGTTGACGACACGAAGAAAGGCATGAAGCCACCAAAGGCTCGATATACTCGTCGTGGATATATCTGTGGAACAAGATGGACATTCTTTCGTCAAGCCTATGAAAGGTATCGTGCCAACGTCCTTGAGGAGATGGGAGGAGAAGCAGGTATACAAAAGCGCTTGGTCTTCGCTCACAACGACACACAATATGGCAACTTGATGAAGTTACAGCCAGAGGACAAATCACCTCTGATGCAGCCAGTCAATCAGCACAAGCAGCTTGTAGTGATTGACTTTGAATACGCAAATGCAGATCCACGGGGCTACGAATTTGCGAACCACTTCAACGAGTGGTGCTACAACTACCACCATCCCGAAAAGCCATATGCCTTCAACTCCACTTGGTACCCAACTCCAGAGGAGCAGTATCGCTTTCTGCGTGCGTATGTGATGCATCGTCCGCAATTTGCACCATCGGCTTCGGCAACACCAAATATGGAAGCACGAGAGAAGACGAACATACCAGATTTCATGCTCGATGCACGAACACCAGGAGCTTACTTGAGCGGAGCTTATGATGAGGAGGAGCGTGCCAGAGAAAAAGCACAGGAGCTAGAGATACAGGGATTGTTGCATGAGACTAGATTGTGGCGGATGGCAAGCTCGGGATTTTGGGTAGCTTGGGGAATTGTTCAAGCTCAAGTTCCGGAGCTGGATGAGCCAGCACCGAAGAAGTCAATCAAGGAAGTAGCTACTGACACGATCAAATCAGTTCTGAAGGTCAAATCCGATCCACTGGACGACGAAGTCAAAGCCAAGCAGGAAGAAGCCAAAATGGATCGCCCTGAGGGACATGAGCAGGAACAAGAACATCACGAAGGGAGCAGTCCTGATAATGACGAGGAGGAGTTTGATTACCTGGCATATGCGCAAGAAAGAGCTATGTTCTTTTGGGGTGATTGCGTGCAGATGGGCATCGTCAAAGAAAGTGATTTGCCAGAAGAGATGCGGCCCCACATCAAATACGTAAAGTACTAAGTGACACTAGTGATAGTGAAGGTATACTACACAAACGCGAAAACCTGCCGAAACTTCCTCCTCGATCTGCAATACACCTTCTGTAATTATTCTCATCTAGTCTGACAACCTTGTTATTCTACCTTGTACAACTATGCACTCAGGTGAACCTAGGAAGACAGCAAACCATGGCGTCCTTTGTGGTCTGGGGACAAAAACTAGCCCAGATTCAGACTCAAGCAGGTCGCCATCTCCAGACCAGGAAAACCAGCTTCCACCAATGTTATCATCCAGGAAGAGACCAATGGACAATACAGATAGATCTCAAGCTCAACCACGACCACAATCGCTAACGTTGCCTTTCGAAAATCGTCAGCGCGAATCACACCTGGTCACTGAAGAAGAATTCGATCGCATCATACGGCAAGAAGAGAAGAACAATCCACTACCACTAACTGGTCCTGGCATGCGTCCCAATATACCTCAACAATCAATGCGAAGGTCGATTTCTACACGAAGGACAGTGGCGACAGGCAGACAACGTCCTGTATCTGCAGACTTCAGCAGACTACTAGCTCACCAAGATGTTGAGACTCAGAGCGGTCGTCCTTCGCTGAATCTGCTAAGTCGTGACCCAACTCTGACTGCTCTACCTCGTCCACCGACCAAGAATGATCTTGCTGGTAAGTTGCACATCTGCTTTACTGACAAGGTGACTAACAGAACATAAGTCTACCCCGACCAAGCACCACAGAACAAATACAAATCACTACGCCAAAGAGCCTTGACCTCTGCAACAACTGCATCCGCAAACATCGGTACCGATACCTCCCCAGCTCCAAGCATGCAAAACAAACACAAACGCCACCTCTCAGCAGCACTAATGTTCGAGAACGCCCGCAAGAGACTCAGAATGGGCAGCGACGCTTCAGTGACCATTCCACCCACCCACAACCCACATAGTCCCGCAACCCCACAAGCTCAATTCGAAGGCCACCCCGCCGTCCGCCCTCATCAGCAACCGTCAATCCAACCAGACACAGCCAGCCGCCGCTCAACAGACACAGAAATCCAAGCTCACATCACCTCCAACCCCATCAACCATCCATCAATACCAGCATCAACCGGCACCCCACGAAAAACAGTCCTCTCACGAACCTGGTCGAAAGCCAAATACCACGCCGCCAAGCTCCTTCCAGCATCAGACTCAGAATCAGATACCAAGCACCACCCACAAATCTCAAGCCCAATAATCGGTATCCCTGACCGTCCACCAACCTCGCTGTCATATCATACTGTAGCTAGTACAAGCGCTAGCACGAGCACAACCCAATACTACGCGTCGGCAGAACACTCACCTGCAAACCCTCAATATGAATATGTATCTGGCCCCGTGCCTCGGAAACCACTGCTGAATAGACTTGGCGCTCCACCGAGTAAAACGCAATTGAACACTGTTGTGGCGCGGCAACAGAGTCGGATCCAGGATCTCACACTACAGAATAATGTGCTCGTGAATCAGATTGCGCTGCTGAGGGATGAGGTGCAGGGGCTGAAGGTCACTGGTCCTGGTCCTGGTTCCGGTCCCGGTAGTAGTAGCAGTCAGAAGACTGGAAATAATGTCGATAGCGGTAACGAAGCTGGGAGTGAAGGCACGGTTCGGAATAAAGCGATCAGGAATTCGGAGGTGCGAAGTGCACGAAGTGGACGGTATTTGGGTGGATATGATGTGCCTGATGCGGATGGACGACATACACTGGTGCGAAGACGTGGTAATAGGATTGAGCGGGATACTAGTGGTGGGATGATTGGGAGTGAATTGAGGCGGGATCCTGATGGGTGGCGGCATATTGTGGGTGAGTCTATGGATCTTGATGAGGAGCAGGCGGTGTGGAATGGTGATGATAGGAGGAAGACTTGGATGACTTGTGATTCGTGAGCTTTTTGGTCTGGAGGGAGAAAAGTTTATTGACGTTGGTTTATATCCTGCTGGTGATTGTTGGTTGTCCAGCCCGTCGAGTTAGGTCGTGAGGTCAGGTAGTGACAAGGAAAGATGCTTCAGCAGGCTGTTTTGCATTATTGCCATTGCATTGCGGCTACATTTCCGACCTATCGTAGCTACAACCTATCTAACGCTCGTAGAAACTCTACGACCTCCCGCCAGTTGAAGAAGTTATACCCAGGCCTCATGGCAGCATGGTTGACGAGATCATGGCTTGCGTGGCTCCCTGGCACAACGCTCAAAGCATTTGTACCTGCCACGTAATGGATATCCTCATCTGCCACATTTCCCGCATGTGCAACCACTTCATGTTCTCCCTGCTTATCGAATACCATGCCAGAATCACCCCGTACAACTATCTTGCCATCAATTGACGTCGCATGTACCGTACCTCTCCAACCCCTGGCACCCTTCACCTCAATCTTTTGATTGCCACTCATCGAGCGCGTAGTCAGCCTACCAATGCCACCATTGCCATCAACCTCGAACACATTGACTTTCAAATTTTGTCGTCCTGACGTTGTCTTCACCGTAGCAGAGCTGCCGGTACCTAAGTTAATACGACCCGAAACATTCCCTGACATGGTCTTTATGTAGATATTCACTGTCCTCGTGCTGCGATCGTTCTTCGTCGTCCACCATGATTCACTGGACTCACCGAAGTCGAGCTTGATGTTGCCGCTCATGGACTCCAAGACGAGCTCGGAAATACCATTGCCTGGTTGAGGGTTGACTTGTACGTCGATGGCACCACTCACGGTGGCGAGCTCAAGCCTATCGTGTAACTCGAAGGTACCTCTAATGCTGTTGGATAGTTCTTTGCGCTTGTACACATTCATGCCAGATAGAGACGATTCCTGGAACGACTCCTGGAACAAGTCTTGGAATGACGCCGCGTTCTGTAAAAGATCTCCCTGTTGTTGTCAGCTGTCAGCACGCACGCCTGGAGGAATACTTACACTATTGTACACAGCATACAGGACAGCAGCAAGGGGAACGGTGACGACAGTGACTACCGCACCGAGCATCGAAACGACGACTGCTAGGAAGATGATACAGCACAGCATTTTTCCGTTCGATCACAGTGCGTTACTTGGTGGAAGGCGCTGGAAAGGGCGTACAAGTTTTTCTTATGATTACCTTGCAGCAGGGGGAGCATCGATGCCATTTCAATGTTGCTGTCGCTGATTTTGTCCTCGAATATAGCGACAATGCAATCTTTGTCAGAGAATCAATGCATGTCGTCCGCATCGGGCTGGCTTGTCTTCGAAGTCTGCTCGAATTAGATTAGGATCTTAGGACAAAGAACTCCATCAGTCGAAACGTCCCGTTATACGATCTTGAGCTTGACGCTACTAGTATCGATGTATCTCGGTCGAAGGTGGCTACTGGCGCATAGAATGATGGTTGAGGATCAGAATAGTGTCTGCTGGTCTGAACGACGGGCATGTTCCAGTCCAAAGCTGTACGATCACATCCTGGGGAAACGACGATTACTTAGATTCCTTTGTCTGGAAGACACCGCGGATAGCTGAAGTGGTGGCATGGGAGTGCCAGTATCATCATCTGTGTAGGTAGGAAGCTGAACGTCGTTTCTTGGTGCTTGAAGCCCATATAAGGTGAGCATCCTCAAATATCAGGGCTCAGCGTCAACGATTAAAAATAGCCGATCACTAGGAAATGCTCAGTGCAGGACTACCTATGCAGGAATGCCTAAGGGTCCAGTGTTGAGGCTTCGCCATTGTGCCTCCAAGCTCCGCGCCACCAACCTCTGAAGCCCCATCCCACGATTCCCCGGAAGACATCTAGGGCCGGCCAATATTCTGTCTAGGACTGCCTACCGTCGTTAGGTATTGCCGAAAGGGAAACGCAAGTACGCGAACAGGAAATGACAGCAACAAAATCAGTGTTAATGTTGTGACAAAGAGTACTTTACATTATTCACTCTCCTGGTGAGACAACGTACTAATAGCTAATGGTGATTACAGAATACAAAAGCCCACCCCATTGATATCGTCCTTGTGAACATCGTCATAAAATCATACACATTACAATCCCCAGTGGCCCCATTCTACGTTGTGAATGGATGCACTCCGCACGACACCGAGACTGTCTCGATCCAGATCTTGAATTGAGACGGTCCTAGAGCCCTTGAGACTATCTCGGCCCATGCTGTTGTTGGTTCATCTGCTGCATCATCTGCTGCTGATGGCTGTAGTTCGCCTGCTGCATCTGTGCCTGAGCATTCTGCATTCTCTGCTGCTGCTGCATGATCGCCGCGTGATTCTGCATCTGCTGAGCCGCCATGCCATTGTTCATGTTACCGCCCATCTGCATATTGTTGTTCATCATCTGATTGACAGGCTGTCCACCCATCATGCCATTCTGCATCTGCTGGTTCTGCTGTGCTTGCCGTACCTTCAGTAAGTGTTGCTGTGCGGCGCGTCCTGCGCTCTGCTGCAGCTGATGCTTAACGTTAGTTGGGATCATGCCAGGATTGCCACCATATTTCTGGGCTTCAATGCTGATAGCTTGCTTAAAGTATTGCATCGTCAGATTTTGATACATGTTCTGCATTTGTGGGTTTATTTGACCTCGATTTTGGGCCTGCTGAGGATTCTGTCCACCTTGGTTCTGCATGGCTGCTTGCTGCTGCTGCTGCTGCTGAGCTTGCTGCATCTGCATCATTTGCATTTGCTGAATTTGCTGGGGTGACATCTGAGCTGGAGCGGGAGAGCCTTGTTGACCACCCATTTGCTGCATCATCTGCTTACGAAGTTGCGCATTGTACTGGCTCTGCGGATTAGGTGACATGTGCTGAGGTTGAGGTGTACCTTGCATAGCAGCTTGTTGACGTTGCTGTATCGCGGCCTGTCTCTCCATCTGTGCTTGCTGTTGCGCCATACTTGCTGCCATCTGCGGATTGCCACCATTCATCTGGCTCTGCATGGCTTGATTCTGCATTTGCTGTCTACGCAATGCCGCCATCTGTGCCTGTGCATTAGGATGCATGCCATTAGGCATCTGCCCTTGCATGGTAGCTTGTCCCATCTGTGGTGTACCCATGGCCATAGCATTCATGGCTACAGGACTAGCATGAGTCATTGAATGAGCAGGAGTTCCCTGTCGCATTATAGGAGTTGCATTGCTCATTGCTGGAGTTCCAGATGGTATTTGCGGAGTCCCGTTGCGACTTGGTCCTCCCTGACCACTGGCCTGACGCATCATAGCAGCCGCATTAGGGTGTGCATGCTGCAAGGCAGATCCAGGGCGTGGAGGCGACCCGGCACCACCGGTCTGAGAACCATTTCTTGCCATAGCACGAGAGCTTCCTGCAGGTGATGACATTGTAAGAGGTGTACCTTGTCGTATTATTGGGGAAGATGCTTGCGCCAACATTTGGTTTTGCATATTCGGAGGAATGGCACTAGGTTGATTCTGGTTAGGTATGTTCCGTCTGGGTCCTGGTTGGAGGCCAGGCTGTTGCTGTTGCGGCATAGTGACGCCGTCCTGATTTTGTCGCTGACTCATGTTATGCTGTTGAGCTTGTTGACGTAGAATAGCTTGTTGCTTCCGCTGTTCTATAGCGTCTCGTTGCATTCTACGCTTATTCTCTTCTTCCTGCTGTTGCTGTTGGTGATTGCGACGGACCTCATCATCGGCCAGACGTTTCTCATTTTCTCTTTGTTTCCTCTCAGTAAGATCTCGTTTGATGTTGTCAAGTGCATTGAATTTCTCGAAGCGAGGCTGGAATTGTGCGATTACAGCCTGAGAATCGACGGCACCTGCGTTTGCTCCAGCTGTACCACTTGTCTTCGCATCCATGATGAGCATGAATCGTTCTTGTTCTTTAGCTGCAGCATCATCTGCTGCCAATTGTGCAATAGTCCGCTTGCGACTCTTCGGTGAGTTCGGTGGCTCGTTGCAAAGTGGATCTCTGAGCATTTCCTGTATCTGTTCAGCATGCTCGAGATCCTTGGCAGGCTCTAGAAATAGGGGTGGAGCAGTGGCATTAACGATCTTGGCCTCGTACTCGAGGTGATCTTTTGGGTCTATCCGAGTCTTCTGCTTCTTCAATGGCGGCGGTCGTTCATTGGTAGGTGTAGCAGGAACTGTGCCACCAGGCGTCGAAGGCTGACCAACTTTCTGCTTCCTCGCCTTCGGGTCTGGAGCTACGAAGTCAAGCATCAAATCGATACTTCGTGACAACTCTGTAGGCTTGAGGATTTTCATGAATTGTTTGGGCTGACTCGTGCCAAGGTTTTTGAGAGGAATTGAATCAGGCTCCTTCTTAAGTTGCGGTTCAACGTTCTCTTTCTCAGACGAGCTCGGCCGTTCGTCCTTCGGAGCAGGTGTCTGGTCCCTGAACGGATGTGCTGCATATGGAGAAGGCGTAATAAACTGATTGTGATTGTGTATTGAAAAGGGCTTCTCGTCATCAGCTTTCACGCCAGGAAGGTCTGATATAAGGTGATGTTTGTGATCGATTACCTTGACTATCAGACAGGCGTCGTAGAATTTCACACCTTCTCTCCGTAACTCTTCTAGAAAATCGTGCGGGATAGTGCCTTTCTTCAGATGCTCAAGAAATGGTCGCATTTCGGGTGTCTGATAACTGAAATTGCCTTCTTGCTGGTCGAACCGCCAGTAATTCTGGTGCAGGTGCACGATCAAGGAAGGCGTTTTACCTTTGTGCTTACGCAATATGAATTTATCGGTCAACACAAATGGTTCTGGCGGTATTGTGTTCTTGCGCTCATTGCCTACGTTGTCCATGGTACTCGTACGTAAGGTGACTCGGGGTGGTCTGCGGGTCGGCCTACCACTCCCATTCGTGGTAGCGCCATTTGAAGTCTGAGCTGAGCCTGGTAGGCGCTTAGTTGCGCTCGAAGGTGAAGCAGAAGGAAGACCGGTCTTTGTCGGGTTCGTCTGGATCGTCACACTTGGCTTCTTAGTCTTCGTGGCTGTTCCAGTGACCACTGCTTTGGACATATTCACAAAAGCCTTCGAGACCCTCTACGACAGGCGCCGGTCGCGCTCGAGCGCTCGATACCCCAGATTTCGCTCATGCGACAATTGTAGGATCCTCTTGTGGTGGCTTGCAGCTGAATAGGCGCATCATGCGAGTGGGGGGAGTGCGATGACGGATGATGCTCGAAGCTGTGGTTCAAGGCTGCATATATGACCACTATTCGATCGGTCGGCCTCGACAGACTGATTCGTACTTATGCGCTGGCTATATAAATGGTGGTAATCGTCCCCTCCTGTACTCGACCATTGTTCAGGTTAATGGTGTAGTCGCAGGCGGCAGTCACGTGAATCAAGGCATCAACACAAAACGTGTCGAGTATGTTTGCCTTAGACTTAACCTAGGCTCGTATCGCTAAAGTTCGGAGCTGGAGAGACTCAAAATTCTGTGATTTAGGCACTTGAGAGCGTCCTCCAGACCTAAGATTGGGCCTGTAGAAAATCTTGTTCTAGGCATCTTCACCCCTAAGCAATTGAATTCAGACATGATGATTTCGCGATGTGAGGCAGTGGTCAGAAGAAAGCCTCTACATTCTTTCTTAGGAGCCGAACACTACTCAACGTCGGGACCGAAATTGTGTTAGGACTAGAACAGCTGAGCGCGACATACTGCGATGGACAAGGGTTTCCCTGAAACGTTTGCGTTGCGTATGCAAAATTCTGCCAATTGCTATCTCGAGCCTTGCCTTGATTTACCACAACTCTTTATTGAGATGTGCTATAAAGCCAGACAGCGATATCGTGGTGGAGTCCTAGAAGGATTTATCGAGGTATGCCAACAGGCCTTTGCTATAGCAAGCGGATGTTTGTGCGTGATCGAGCTTACTTCCCTTGTTCACCATGGTTCGAAACCCTGAAAAGCGTCTGCCTACATCGTATTCGCTAGCATATTGGGGGTACACAACTGAACATGTTACGACCACGCTAATTTGGCTGTGACAAGCTGACATCCATCACCAAATATTTCTGAATAGCTTCTTGACCAATACTACCAGTACTAAGGTCTTCCCACGTTCTGACCACACTTTCCGACCTTGTATCTTCGCTATGTAAATTATGTCCTACTAGTACTGAGCAAGACTTCATCAACCAAAGCTGACGATATGACCTATACAGCACAGCACAAGGATGACAAACTCGACTACCTATCAGGTAAACACATCATTGTCGCAGGTGCAGGTATCTCAGGCCTAACCTTCGCTCTCGCCCTACACAAGCAGTGGCCACTACGCCTCGACCCGAGCCAAAAGCCAAGCATCACAATCTTCGAACGAGACAGTCAAGACGAGCGACTAGGGCGTGGAGGCTACAGCCTCTCCATTCGAGCTGATGGCGATCGAGGCGGAGGTGTCCAAGTCTTGGATGACCTTGGCTTGTACGAAGCTGTCAGGAATGCCGCAGTGATCGTGGATGACGATACTTTCAGACAACACAAAGGAGGTATGTGCCTGTGGGAACCCCATGGAGAGGATGCAAACTGGGTTGAAGTGCTGCGTGTCGACGGTAGCATGCTCGCTAACCATGGTGTCCGAAAGCTGTCAGGGATGCGAATTCGTCGGAATGCGCTCCAGAAAGTGCTTGCGAAAGCTGCTATGGAACTGCCAGATGTCAGCATAATATGGAACAAAGCTATCAGCAATGTTCAAAGCACAGAAAATGGCGTTCACGTCGTGCTTTCGGATGGCACAGCTCACCACGGTGACCTCCTCGTTGCTGCGGATGGCGCGCACAGTAAGATCCGCGGCATGGTCCGTCCTGATCTGCAACCTGGACTGAATTTTGCTGGATGCGTGGCATTAGTAGGAAGTTCGAAATTCACAGGTCCAGAAGCTCTACCTAAACCATTCATTGACAGATGGGGCATGTGTCTTGGCTGGAACGGTGTGGGCTCATTCGTGGCGCCCGAGGATGACAGATCACTTGTTTGGAGCTTAAGCTATGCCACGGACAAACCTGAAAAACAAATCAAGCAACCATTGTCGCCAGAAGACTTTGCAGCTTTCATGTCACGTGCGAGAGAACTCGGGCGTCACCTTGGTTCGACAATGAACACGATACTAGACGCGACAGATCCGTTGACAGTAATGCTGCTGAATGCTTTCGATCGTCCACCATTCGAGCACGAACTTACACGTAGTGGTCCGATCATTTTCCTAGGCGATGCAAATCATGCATTGACGCCTTTTTCCGGGAATGGCGCTAACATGGCTATGATGGATAGCTGGGATATCGCAGCTGCGCTAACGAACAGCGACAGCCTGGCTACCGCAGTAAAAAGTCTGGAGAAAAGCATGATTCCGAGGTGTCAAGCAATACTAGCAGAATCGCGCAGAAACATGACCGTCGCACACGCAAAAGGGTGGAATGGATGTTTGTACGCTGTTATAGCTCGTATATTGGCATGGGGTTTGTGGCTTCGGACTCTGATGCCCTTCTGGTGAGCTCTTTTGTCTTATTGTTACTCAGTACGAATGGCGCACGCGTATTTGAGCAGTTCCTATACCCTCGACTCGTTGGAGATGTTGATGTAGTCTCACATGATCTCGTCAAGCTCTTCCGTTCTCTTGTATTTCGCAGTGAGCAAACTGAATACTCTGGCCGAACAGGTTCGAAACTGCATCTACCACTCTTTGATAGTGTCGCCTCGTAATTTGCCCCGCATGTTGTATTGACCCTGTAATCCTGTCAACTGGCTGGCGCTTGCGATTCGCAAAGTCCACTCACATCCACCATGCTGAAGGTGTAGTATAATACTCCTGGTACAAATCCTGCATACATGAAAGTGATAAAGGCCGTTCGAGGTGTCCATCTAAAGTACCGCCATCGGTTCTTGTTCATATCTGTACATTGTGTCAGTTTTCA
>JAKLMI010000288.1:0-16348 GCA_022813495.1 Pasadenomyces melaninifex | reverse complement strand
TTGCAGAGACAGAGGATAATTCGAAGAGCTGGAAGTATAGCATGTTCAAGGTTGCGAACACCACGCTTGACCTACCTTCGAATAGCAGAACTCAGTATGTCATGCCATGCTCATATTCAGTCTTCGCTATCGCAGATCTTGAGGATTTATACCGGGCTCTGACTTGAGACGCAATCCAGCCACAGGGCTGAGATGTGCTGCACACGAAGTGAAGTGAAGTTGGTGCTGGGGAAGACCGACGACGTCATAACCCATAGGTGTGATCAGGTGCTTGGAAAGATGCCCGTAGAGCCAGGTCCAGTGGCAGGAGCTTGGTCTCTTACAGGTCTACGAGGCCCCGAGATTGTCTTCCTTCAAGCGCAATTGAGATGAAAAAGTGCCTCCATGAATTCCCGTATTCTCTCTTCATTCTCATCCAATTCTTTATTGTTGCGCAGACCTTGTTATCGACTATAGAGCCTGTGTCAGCGATGTTGTGTTTTCCAATCTGGTGGTAAATCGTGTCAAATATCGATAGTGGACTAGTGAATGCCACGAGCAGACTACAGACCCAGCCCCTACCTTCTCCTTCGGCTACCTCTGCGCGCTCGAGGTTGACGTTACAGTGCTGCAGGATCGCAGCTTATTGGCCTCAACGCTATAATAACCATTTGCCTCGTGCTGCATGCGTAAGCCTTGCAAGAACATATGATTGATTCAAGAATTCAAACAACACCGGATCTCGCCCACCAAGTTCTTGCATGACTTTGGACTTCTGCTTGATGCCAGTAACACTCGTGGCCGAGAGTCGCAATGCTGATTAGAAGTCTGTTATCAGGATATAGACAGTGCTTCAAGCTGTTGATCGTCGGTCCCTTATCCAGCTCGAACAATCCAGCGTCATTGACTGGAGAAGGTAGGGAAGCAGGTAATCATGACTTTGCTGACCGCAGATGTGCTTCTTGATGCTGATCGACATGGGTGCAAACAATCCTGGTCAAGATAACCGTGTCTGGCTTGCCACAATAGTGCGCGTCCTTCGCTACTCCTGTACGACCCTAGCTGACCACACTGCCCGGATAGTAGCAAATTGACAGATTGTCTTTGTTGCTTGTCTGAAGTAGATCAATTGGTATGAATTGAGGATTGCAGAAAGGTAATGCTGGTATCGTCAAATTTTCGTCTTTATCTCATCTTGTTCGTTGCTTGAGTCTTATAATCAAGTATAGATATGGAATTGCAGCAACCCGTGGAAAGGCACACAAATTGACGAAGAGACATATAGATACAGCTCAGAAATCCATCGTTCGGAACAGCCTAACACCGCGCCAGCTCATCGGTAAACCATACAAACATTTTTCGGAGTGAGTCGTGCAAGCCATCACTCTTCACTATGGCAACAATGAGTTCACAGTGTAGTGCGTTTGTCGAATCACCGAATATCACTACGTTAACGCAGATCGACCGCAATGTATGCATTATTGGTCATACCTCAGCTTTCACACCCTCGTCGTGCTTTTATCTCCCTCACTACTACGCTCTTCGTTCGAATCTGTAACCCCAACATTGAAGAATCTAGAGCAGGGTAGTGCACAACCACGATCGAGACTGCCAACATGACAGACACAACGAAAACCAACCCACAAACCGATCTTACACTATTGCAACAGCCATTATCGAATGGTTACATCTACTATGGACCCAATGTCTTGCCTATGCAGCCAGGACAATGGCAAAATGCAACTGCACAAAGTCCCTTAGCAAACAACCAGACCCTTGCCGCAGAAGCTAACAAAGATCCTGCCAATCAGCTCATGGATAGTGCCGTCTCAATTTGGTCTCGTCATGGTGCTGCTGGCGTCATCTGGTCTCTGTTTCTCAAAAGTCATGTTGACATCTCGCAGGGCTTGGGGCCAGCAATTACGAAACATTTTGGTCCAGGAATTTGGAAACGACTCGAGAAACACCCTCGATTGCTGAAAATGATGGGCATCCTTGCCCTGCTTTGCCTTTTCGGTGGCCAGATCTACAAGAAGGTCGTTGAATTCGTTGTGAATATCATGTCCTGGGCTCTCCCGAACATCCAGATTCCTGCCAGCGATAAACTTCTTCACAACCGAGTACTCAAATACGTCGCCAAACGATCTCTGCCAACCTTCAGTAGAGTGTCACATGCCGAATCAGCAGAAAACGCCAAGACTATACGATACGCGAAAGTTGTTGATGCTAACGATGTGCTCTTCCACCATACTTCAGGTTTCAACCTTTTCAGACTTGGCTGGCGGTGGTTCGTGCTTACTAGACAGCGCGCACTTGACTCCAGCCCAGGAGACTTGACCATCTGGAGCTTCGGGCTCTCATCAATACCCTTACAAAAGCTTATCCGCGAAGCCAACCTAGCAGAGAAAGATGCCCAGCTGATAGTACAGAGCCCCACCACTAAACCGCTACGACCAGTGTCAATCAGCAGACCGGTATGGAATGGCCACAATGAGTTCTATTGGAATAATCAAGGCGAGACGTATCCGCGATCTATGGACAGTGTCGTAATGCCTACCGAATTGAAGGAAGAACTTATCACTGACATTGAAACATTTCTCCATCCAGATACCGCGAAACGATGTGCTGAACTTGGCCAGCCATATCGACGGAACTTGCTAATGCATGGCCCACCAGGAACCGGTAAGACCTCCATCGCGATGGCCATCGCATCAACATATCACCTGAACGTCTACGTTGTGTCGCTACTTGAGAAACACATGACGGATCAGAGACTGATGATATTATTTAAAGCTGTTCAAAAGGATACACTTGTGCTTATGGAAGACATTGATTCTGCAGGTATCGGTCGTCAACTCGATTTAACACAATCAGATGGTGATAAGGGCGCGACAAACTCATCCACTGTGCAAGTCACGGCCAAGTCCAACACTGCTAAGGGGCAAACAATCAACGAAAAGGCTAAGTTGGACGAACACAAGTCAACAGTCACTTTGTCAGGAGTCCTGAACTCTAGAGATTGCATCAATTCACCAACGGGTCACATGCTAATCATGACCACGAACCACAAGGATCGTTTAGATGAAGCACTCATGCGACGTGGACGGGCTGACAAGGACTTTTACTTTGGTTACGCAACAAAGGAGCAGATAAGTGGCATATTCAGCAAAGTCTACACGCCAGGGTCGGTCATCCCACTTGAAAAATTACCTTACAAGGCGAAAGACGTACCTGACATGGCTGAACAATTCGCTGACGTAATCCCCAACGAGGAATTATCTCCCGCTTCCATCATCGGCTTCCTTCTGCAGCACGACCACAAACCAAAGTCTGCACTCCAAAAGGCAAAGGCCTGGGTCGAGAAAGAGCTGGCCTATATAAATAAGGGACAAAAGAAGGAACAGGTCAAGAAGAGTGGGTTTTCAGGGTACGCGATCAACAAAACCAATGAAAATCACACAGGCTATGATCAAGATGGTGAAGACGAATTCTATGGCACTGAGGAACAGCCTTTTGGCGCTGACAACAATCCTCAAGACTTTATCGGTGAAGACGACGGTGGTTGGAACGGTTCTTACAGCTATTCCAATCGTGGAGGTCGTGGTCGGGGTCGAGGCAGTGGGTGGTAGGTATTGTTGATGACAAATTTGGTTCAAAATCATTCCGAGGACGGACAGTGACGGAAAATAAAGGTATGGAAGATCGAATCTGAAAAGTCTAGTGAAAGTCGTGTGATCACGGATCAATTGATACATCTGTCTGATCAGAAGACACGTTAAGATATTAGTCTACACGGCTTAGAATCTGCCGAGAAAGTTGTCAGATAGCAAAAATGCGTTGCATCATAACATGTTGGGTGCCGTGCTCCATTGTAGAAAGCAGTAGACTGAGGATCCTTGATACTGGAGTTGTAGAATTATTACGCAGCTACCAGATCCCCAGCTTCCATTCATGTTCGAGTTGTTCGTGCACGTTGATAGTAAATTGGTACCTTTGAAAAAGATGAGCCAGTGACACATTAAGAGTGCCTTTACGGAGGTACGTACCGACGTTTCAATAGGCACCAGCTTGGGGGCACGGGCGCCCGAGCTCGACTCCTGAGGCCTGTGCTTTTAAACGTGCCAAGCTCTTTCGGGTCAGGATGTCGTCCACGGGGCGTAACACGAGTTTATCGTGAACGCTTCATTCTTCCCATTATTCCCGCCATATCACAAAGGCGACCATTATTGCCAGCGACGATAAGTTCTGCGAGACACATCTTGATTTACGGATGCGCTTTGAGAATTCTTTTTGGCATAGTTCCTGATTTCGTTCATTGCCAAATGCCTCCATAACATCTTGCACAATCGAATGACCATACTGTTTCGTGACTGAGCATTCAACCAAATCACATGCCCATTGATCCATACAGGTGCACCGGCTTCTGTGTAACATGCACAACGAACTTGGACTTTTCTGCCTATTCGGGAAAGTTGTATTGCTTTTTCGAACAGTACTAATTTCGCTCTTTCCTACCTGTTCGGCTGTAGATTCCTAAAATCTATATCTACAAACCATCCATCCAAGTCACATGCCCATTGGCTCATGCAGGTTCGCCGTGGTTTGTGTAACATCTCAATATGTGGACGATGAAGTTGACCCTATTTGCCTATTCGGGAAAGTGATCTCGCCCTTCAGAGCACTACTTTGCTTTTTCCTGTCTGTTCGGCTGAAGATGCCCAGTTTCTATATCTATCAAGTACTATCCCTCCAAGTCACATGCTCATTGGCTCATGCAGGTGTGCCGGCTTTGTGTAACATTGAGAAAATCGACGACGAAGTTGACTTTTTCTACCTGTTGGGCAGGTCGGAATGCCTATAAGAGCAGTATCTCGCTTTCTCCTGCTTGTTCGGCTATACATCCCGGTCTCTATATCTGTCTGCTAGCTCATGAACCAGGAACCTGATTTGCTGTGACAACATCGACCTGAAGCTATGCAAGCAATTGCTATCTTGCGTCGTTACCAAACTCTTGTTCTGGTTCAAGCAAGCTGATTGATGAAGCTCTCTGATCTACTTAGCTTCTCTGCTCACTTCTGCTCGGGACGCTTGATGGAGTTTGACTAAATACATATCAGTGCCATTGTCTATAGTGGTCATTGATGATGGTCACGATCGACTGTTACATACTCACGGCAACGTTTTGTAATGTGCTGTCGAGCTGACAGACATACCGAGCGAAACGGACCTGATAGCACAAGAGCAGGAGTAAACCAGCAGTCCTGTAGAGAGCGATCACGCTTCGTCCTCCACCTCAGAAGTCGCTGCGTCGCAAGCTGATTCATCAGAGCAGACACAGACCGACTTGGCTACCACAACGCAAGCCAGCCAGCCAGCCAGTCAGCCAGCAGCAGCACTCGCTCGATCGATCGAGCCTACCAACAACGCTGCGAGCCTGGATCCAATCATGCCGAACCAGAGTGGCACAAGAGGCAACAATGATGTATATTCGACACCGTCTGGGGGTGTTCAGTAGCAAATAGCTAAAAGAGCCCCAGTAGGACTTTAGGGATATCAAACTGTAAATCAATCATTAACAGGTATTCTGAGTCTTCTAGCTAATTGAGGATCACGTTCTGGAAGATATGCCTTTTGACCCAAGACTAATCACGACTATGGGCGAATTCTCTTCTCGAATCCTGGACGAAGAGCTTGCATCGGCTTCTGCGTCAGGAGAAGAAAGAAGAGGCTCCGAGGACAGGATTTACGAACCATGGACTGAGCCAGGCCTCGCAGAAGTACAGAAGCAATCAAGAAAGGGACGAATATGAATCCGAGGTGCAGCCTTGCTAGACTAACGAGAACTAAGGTTATAGCTGATATCGATCTCAGGTTGAGATTCGCTCTGGTCTGCGCGAAATCGCAAGTGATTGTCAGCCAGACTGGGCTATAGTATCACTCTAACCACAAACGCGATGAGGATCAGAGCAGCAGCAGATGTGTGCTATACTGCTGAAAGCACATACATCTCACAATCACTTCCTCAGTGCAAGTGGTGCGTTTGCAGTTCGTCGCGATATCACTAGCAAAGCTTGCATTTTCACGCATTGCGCGCGGTCGATCAAAACAGTCGTTTCATTACTTGTTCAGCCTTTCGCTCTCAGAACTCGCGAATTTACTCTGAGCTCGATCGTTCACCTTTTCATACAAGTGGCAGATCCAAAACCACCATTTGGTGCCACTCTGTATGTGAGTGGAAGAGAAGATGGCTTCTGTCGCCTTATCGTACGACGATCTCGGTTTATCTGAGAGTGAGATCAGGAATGAGCTTGCAAATCAAGGCGACGCCTCGAAGCCTGCAAAAGATGATGTGGACAGAGCTTTCCAGAAAGTTTTCCAAGCATATTATCGACATGGCTGGCAGAAGGCTCTGCTGGCCACAAAATTTGATACATCATCCTTCGCTGACCTGGACATCACGTCAGCTCTTATCAACACGTTTGGGCCTAGTGTTTGGAGATATACCAGAAGATATTCGCGTCTGATGGCTTTTGTTGGCTCCCTACTTACCTTCTATGCCACCTACTCCCAATTTGCGAGACAACTTATCAACTTCTGGAACTGGCTTCTCTCACGAATGTTTCCACACGTCAATATATCACCTTACGATAATACACTCAAGAGAAACGTACTTAGATTCGTGGCATCGAGAATGGTTATTGATTCTGCGAAGAAATACGATGTCGCGTCTTCGGATTTTGCTAGAAACCAGCACAGTGGTAGTATGAAAGATGCGGATAAGGTGCACTTCACTGCCAACTCCACATGGGAAATCTTTCGTCACGGTATGCGCTTCTTTCTCTTAACCAAAGAGAACGGAGGAGGCCTCAAGATCTGGAGTTTCAGTTGGTCACGACAGCCATTAAATAATATGGTTGCAGATGCCAATACGGAAGGTGAAGAAGAGGTGACGGTTGTAGTTGATGAACAGCTGTCTTTGAAAGCCGTCAAGATATTTGCTCCACGATGCGAGCGAGAGGGCAAGAAGTTGATCTGGAAATGGCAATATCTTACAAAAACATTTCCACGTACTATGGACAGCGTCGTACTGCCATCGGAGCTGAAGAAGGAATTAATCCGAGATCTCAAGAAGTTTCGAGAGCCTGGTCGTGCACATCAATATGCGATGTGGTCGATGCCTTACCGACGCAATTACTTGCTATTTGGTCCTCCAGGCACGGGCAAAACGTCTTTTGCTATTGCCATTGCCACAACTTACAACTTACGGATTTTCCAGGTCTCACTTCTAGAGCCATACATGAACGACGCTGTTCTGGCAGAGTTGTTTCGAAAGTTGGGTAAAGGAGTAATGGTGCTATTAGAAGACATTGACAGTGCCGGTATCGGTCGAGAACTAGAGATAGAAAAGTCGACAGAATCAAAGTCTACGAAGAACAAGTCAAGTTCTAGTCCCCACATTGGGTCAGGCTTATCAGAAATGAGCGATAAAGCAGTTAAGCTAGACAGATCGACCAAGGCAGGCACGACTTCCTCTAGAACGACTACTGAAAGCAGCCAGTCAAGCCTCAGGAATGTAAAACAGAAAAAGGTCAAGAAGCCAGCAAAGACGACGATCAGATCTGGAGTTACCCTGTCTGGATTTCTCAATGCTATCGATGGTGCAGCCTCGGCTAGAGGTCAAATAGTCGTCATGACCACAAATCATAAAGAACGATTGGGACAAGCTTTCACACGTCGAGGTCGAGTCGATCGTGACATTCTGTTTGATTACGCCGATGAAGAATAGATAGTCGGGCTATTTACTAAGATGTATACTGTTCCCGCTGGAAGGTCAGTTGAGGGCCTTTCTTATGACCCGAGCAACGTACCTGCATATGCCAAGGACTTCGCAATTATCGTCAAAGCCAAGAAGCTTCCGCCAGCAAGCATACAGGAATTCCTGGTCCGTTATGATGATGACCCAAAAGGAGCTCTGGCAGAAGCACCAGAATGGTATCGGACCGAGCTCGAATATGTCCACAACACTTCCAAGAAGCAGCCGCGAAAGGCACCACGTCGACACGCTTTCGCTAAGGTCTGTACTGCGGATGGGTCTTACGATAGCGATTACGATAGCGAGGAAGGTTATTACAGTGATGACGACTATGAGGCCGATCAGTATGAAGACCCTATGGAGATTGTGAACGAAAAGCAGTCAGAGGCAGATTCTGACGACGACGATAATGATGATGAAGAAGAAGCGGCAGAAGAGCCAAACGTATCGGAACTGGGTCATGATTGGCAACAAATTAGTTCCTTATCTGGACGGGGACGAGGTCGAGGGGGCGGACGTGGTCACCATTGAAAAGAAGCAGCAAGAGCTTGGAAGCCGTCCTGAGAAAAGCTTTATGAGAGTGTTTCATGGACTCTGCACGATAAAGGTGTGCTTCTGAGAGAAGTTAGAAACTAAGTTAAATCTCTTGTAATCAAAGTGCAATAGGGACGAAAATCGCAGACTTTCGTATCCTCTGTGGATTCATCATGAGTATTTAGTCTTGGACAACCGTAAGACAATGGCTTCCTGATACAATGTGTCGAAGCTCGAGACATTAAGGACTCACTTGAAGACATTGACAAATGCTCGTCCTCGACAGGTCTCAATCGAGTCCTTGTTGATACGATACCATGTCTGGAACCATCATTCTGTGCACGAGCAAACTCGAATTCTCGATAGCTCAAAAAGACAGCTTGATGCTCATCTACCGGTGCCAAATCACGCATAACTTCGCATCGTATCACTTGGACTGTGCAGCACAATAACACAACTTGAATTGACATAGGCCGAGCCCATCATTAATACCAATACCCAAATCCGGCCTTACCAATCACATCCTCGCGTTCCAATCATTGACACCGATCACCTCCCGCATCGTCTTCATCAGTCCCCGGATTACCCTCATTATGGGGGAGGTCAGATGTCAATGCAAGTGGAAAGGCAAGAAGAGCGAGAAGCCATGCGGCTGTGTCTTGTGGACTAAGCACGACAGATTCTGCAATGAGTATACCTACCGGGATCCGAAGTGTGATAGGCGGAACTGTCCTTTCAAACACACGAAGGATGAAGTCTAGGTAGACTGAATTCGAGTTTGTTAGAAAATATTTCGTCAAGGAACAAGTTCGTGTATGCATTTTGTCGTTGAAACGAGAAAAGTAGCTTGCTTTGTAAGCTCGAAATTATACATTAGATATTTAAGCTCTATCTAGCACGCCACTACCTCATGTCACCTGCCTTTGCAACCTGAGATGATTAGCCGATTTGCCAGGAGTGGTTCGTCAGATAGACAGCCAAGGGGGCTCATCAAGACCTGGCAGAATCGAATTGTGGCTTTGCTGTGTTGAATTTCGTTGTGAAGCATAAGTACTTGGACATGGCTGGCTCAGCTCGCCACACACTAGCCGCAGCCTCGCTGGAGTGATTCGTGCGTGGTAGGTGGTGCGATGGACTCGACGTAAGGAGAAGGTCTGTGGTCGAAGGTCATGTCGAACTCCTCATTCCCAGTCTGAGTCCTTGAAACCAGCAGCCAAAAAGCCGCCGAAGTCAAAATCTTCGTCCTCACCCATTTCCTGGAAGTCGGGATCTTCCATGATCACTCCTGCGTACACATCGTTGAACATCTTCATAGCCCGACCAAGATCGTCAATCAGGTCGAAGATCTCTACAAGACACTCGTAAGATGTTTCGAGCGACTTGCCATATCGCTCACAAAGTGAGCCATGTGGAAAATAGGGCATTTCGTGAGGGAATTCCTGCGGAGATCTCTCTTCCTCATCATCGTCATCATCCTCCTCCTTGGTACGTGCTTTTAGTGCTGTGTCGACAAATTTCTGGACAATCGCTTGCTCCGGTTCAGCACGCGTCGGTTCGTGATAGGCTTCCATCTCAGCATAGAGCTGCCTGGCCGCGTCATCGACACCTCCGGACTTGTCGGACACAAGCTGGCTCAGTGTTGTGCAAAAATCTGTCGCATCTGACCAAGGGTGCTCACCTTCTTCGTTAGAGATAATCGGTGATTTAAGCAGCAGATTGTCTCTTAATAACTTCCTGTTCGTAATGATGACAGCTATAGCCGACTCACTCCCATGGCGGTCTGAAGACAGCGCTCTTTCCGCAAATGCCAAGAAACCACGGCATTCGTTGAGTGGCGTTACAGCGGGGTCGGGATCGCCAGAAGGCCAGAAGCCATGCTCCTGATATTTTTGGAGCACTCTTCTGAGGTCTTTTATCACCTGTTTCAAGTGTCGAGTAGATGTTTCAAGCTTTCCAATGTCGTCGTGCATTTGCTGAGACATTTTGCTCCTAGGCGAACTGCTCGAATCCGTAGACTGTGCTTTGGCTTCTCCAGAGATATGCTGTGTAGATACGGAGCTTATAGTATGCTATCCTGTGATCTGTGTCATATGAATCTTCCTCATCTTGAAGAATACTTGACATCTTATACACTTCGATCGTTATCTCTCTGTTTGCGCTTGTTGACGATTCACCAGGTCGTGAATCACCTTGCTGTTTACACGAAGCCATATTACTGGAATCGTGACGGCGGGTTCGAGTTTTGTTCGACTATTCATCTT
The DNA here is from genome assembly GCA_022813495.1 of Pasadenomyces melaninifex. Lineage (NCBI taxonomy): Eukaryota > Fungi > Ascomycota > Dothideomycetes > Pasadenomyces > Pasadenomyces melaninifex. The sequence goes on along the minus strand of JAKLMI010000288.1, from coordinate 5,761 downwards.
TTCCAACGTTTCGAAACGACAACATCGTTTGCGCTTCGTTCGACTCGATCGGATGTACTTTTCTATTTTAGATGATTCGACTGATCAGTTGATGATGACCAATGTGCGCTCGATCCAACTCACGAGGCGAATCTTTCTGTTTGTGGTCAGCTTTGAATCGACGTATCTCGAACAGAATTCGTAGTCACGGCTTTCCGAAATCTCATCGAGGTCGAAATTACAACCGCAGAGCGAACGCAGGCGTATGAAGTGGTTTTAGGTAAAGAGAACGATTCAATCGGAGTTATCAATGCTTCTCGTTGTCGACTGGTGAGACTGCTTCGGCGTCAGCTTCGATATCGTGCCGCAATGAGTCGTCGTATGCTGGTGCGTCTTCGTAAACAGGCGGCTTTTCAGTTTGCTTGCTGAGTAATTCGTCCTTTTCTTCCTCAACAACGACAATCTCCGGTTCGTCGCGAATGGGCCCTCTTCTGCCTTGTCTGTATGTTCTGAACCAGATCAGGATAATAGCTTGACCGACAAGCATACCAACAGCACTTGCTATCAAGCCTCCTATCACGCCTAGCAGAGCTGGAATGACGAAGAAACGGAAAGTCTGATGGAACATGTGGCTGACTCTGTGGTACCTACCATGATGCTTACCGTGATGACGGTGGTGCCTGTGTGATCCTCTGTGGTGTCTGTGCTCTTCACCTTCCCTGGAAGGACGATGTCGCCATGTACCATGAGGTCTCTTGCTACGGCAGGTACCAAGAGACTTGTCCCTGACCTTTTCACGGACTCGGTCTATTCTTGCTTGTGCTGCTTCGAGCATTGTGCGGAGCTTGGCCACGATCATTGCTCGTATCCGGCAGAGAGACCATGGGCGTGTACCTTCACAGATCTCGGCACCAGGAGTCTCTTCGAAAGGTATCTCATCTGTCCGTACCAGGACGAGGTCGCCAGTCGGGATTTGAACGAGCTTTAAAACAAGAGTATTGGTCTTGACCGGCATACCATCGAGCCCAAGCACGGTGAGCTCTAGCTTGTGCAAGAAGACACCATCCTTGTGGGGTGAAGGTATTGGGTCTTCAGTCCCCAGTGCGAACTTAAGCGGTATATCCCTGGTCACTTGGGTCATGTCTGTCGTCCGTTGTTCTCCCGTAATTTGCTCGCGGTGTGGCAGCTCCAAGATTTTTGAGAAAGGGTATAATGGTTGGCCATTGAAATTCAGAACACCACCTTCTGTGGTAAATTCAAGATGCTGTATGCAGTCAGCAAGTTTGGGTTTAATTAGGACCAACGTTGCTTACAATATTGCTTGCTACCGGCTGTTCCGACCAGTCAAAGTAGTCTCCCTGCTCATTACTAGCAGGAATCGCGAAATGGCAATCATGGCACTTTAGGTCAATCGTGGTCGTCCGTTCCTCTAGTAAGTGGTGTATGAACTCTTTGACGTGCTCTGGTGGTCCGCCTCGATATGTGGCGTCTTTAAAGTCCTCTGAGATATGTGGTGGAATGAGAAAAGCTGAGCTCGTAGCCACGCAGGCTGCGACCAGCGCAGTGGTAAGAAGCATCCTTCTTTCGTGCTCCGGAATGCTCGGAATGGGTTGAAATCGCTGCTCAGTGATCGGTTGTATTTCAAAATAACAAAGGACATGCACTTGTCATCTCCTCTTGCATCTCAGAACAAAATAGTGCTCAAACAAAGGTACGATAGCCAAAGATGGTGAGATAATGTGTCTCACGCGAGTATGCAATGATGGGCGGATATTATAAATCCGAGTTCCGTAGATGCCGGTTACGTGGTGATCAGGCACACGTAAGCTTCCCACTATGCCTGCTGTCTGGAGGCTTGGCCAGCGAAATATTAGGTAACGACAAGGATCTCGTTCACGGACGAAAGTTAAGCTTTACTTAGCTATACGGAGTAGCGCATATGCAGATAACGTACGGAGTAGAAACGGATTGCAGGCTTGGCTACCATTGTTATGTACCAGTATGCATCATTGATCATAGCCAAATGATTTTTACAAGCCTAAATTAGATAAGAGATTCCAGTACGCATGTTAGTGCCAAGCATCTCCCATTGACCATAATTGCCATGTGCTGTATTGATCGAAGAAGGATGCGCAGGAGTCTCATCACCATGCTTCATATGGCATCCATCGATATGAGCCTCCAAACCTGATGAGCGGCTGAAGACAATGCCGCAATGTGGACATTCAGGTATGGGTCGATAGACATCAATATTCCAAGTATACGTCGCAGAATGTTTTTCGTGAAATTGATAAGTGTTAGCATATAGTAATGTTGCAAAAGTGATCATTCCCGGTCAATAATGACTGAGCAGGAAATTATTCACAATTTACTACCTTTCTCCTTCTTCATTCCACCAACACCTTCCACACTGCCACCTTCCAGCAGGAAATCGGGGTACGGGAAGTCACGACCACCAACACCACTTGTCCTCCATGCACCGCCATCTACCACGAGTACTTCACCGTTGACGTAATTTGCAGCATCGCTGAATAGGTACACAGTAGCGTCAGCTATATCTTTGACACTGCCAATGCGTCCACTAGGAATGACCTTCCATGGATTTTCACCCTCTTTGACCTTCTTCGCAAGCCGGTCCATGCCTTCTGTACCACCAATTGGACCAGGTGAGATCACATTGCTGGTGATGCCCAAAGGTCCATACTCAATACATACCTGTGACGAGAGTGCATCGACACCAGCTTTAGCTGCAACAGCATGAGTCTGCAGTGGTGTGCCTCCATAGTGCAACGTGGCTGAGATAAAAATTATGCGCCCTGATGGAACAGTACTTTTTCCTGTCGGATGCTCCTTCGCAGTTTTCACCAGTTCTGGCAAACACGCTTTTGCGCAGTTGTACGAGCCGATCAGATCGATATCTATCACGGTCTTGAACGCGTTTGAGGAAAGTTGTGACATCGGTGCTAGGAAATTGCCAGCTGCACCAGCTCTGTATCTTGTTAGCTTGAATCTTCCCGAAATACCTCGTCCTTACATGCAAAAGTCTATTCTTCCGAGCTCTTTCACGCATGTCTCTACTGCCTTCTGCAAGCTTTCCATACTTCGCACATCCACGGCTCCCAGACCAATCACTTTCGCGCCTTCTCGTGCTGTTGCGATGTCTTTGGCCATGCCTTCTGTCTTCTCAACATTTCGACCGATGATGCATGCATTCGCTCCGAGGTGTACTAAGGCTCGTACTTGCGCTGAGCAGATGCTGCCATTTCCGCCTGTGCAGAAGACAACTTTGTCCTCTATTTGATCATGTCAGCACCTTCAGCAAAAGATCTCAGAAATCGCTGCGGCTACATGGCACAATAACGACAAGGGAAGGTGAATTCATACTGAATATACCCTCCTTAAATATGCCACTGACATACTCTGATGGATCAAGAGGCATCGTGCGAGGTGTTCCTGTCCAATAAGTCCTGAATTGTACACGATCACTGCGAGGTCTTCGAGTACGATTAGACGAATCCTTTGTACGAACTGGTGCACACAAACGGCTGGTGCTGCGATGAGACACGAGAGTAGACGAGACAGAAGCAGGTCTTGAGCTCAGAAATATTCTATTCAATGACTGCGGCCGTAACAGTGCCATGAAGGACTCAATAATGTTTGTCCGTCAACTCGAATCAGCAATATCGACTGTCGGCTCACATCAGCTTCTTAAGCCGAGGTATGGAGCTTCCATATTGTGAACAAGCTCAGAGCAGATTCTAAATGGCCTGGCTGTTCCTGACGATGGCGTCGGACGTACAGAGACCATGAACAAGATGAACGACATACAGCGTTCGACATCAATACCAGCTGTGCTGTTCTACTGACCTGTAGCTGTGGCATTACTTCTTCGCAGCACCTAGACCGCAAGTATAAGCGACCACCTCTAGTGCTGCTTTAACCAATCATCTCGCCTAGAATAGCTCAGAATGACGCGAAGCAAGCGCTAGGCTCCCCGTTTAGTGGCCATTCCAGCGACCGCAGGCACTACCAACGACGTAGTAGACTTCGAACTGCAGCAGTCGCATTCGCAGCACCACGATCGGCTCGCCATCAATCTAATCACGAGACATCAGCCCTGTCCTTGTCTCTCCTCTAGAACAAACAGCCCCAGCTCTTCGCGAGCACTTCGAATATCGTCGGAAACACCTATAATCATCCCACCTGATCTCGGACCATCAGGCAGGATGGGAGTCTGTCCCATAACTCTCACCAAGTTCGTGGGAACATTCGCACTAGGTCTACTGACCGTAAGCGCAGTCACCACCACCACCTCTATCCTCATCCCACTAACTCTGTCAGGGCACATCCTACACCCTCTCAACCATAACCCTCCCAACCCTAGCCCTCCTCCCCTCCGCCTCCACAGCAAGCCGCACCCTCTCCGCCCTCCAAACCTCCACAACACGCACATGTCTAACCCTCGCCTCAATCTCTTCTCTATCTCTAATCACCGCATTCACCCTCGCCTCCAAGCGCAATAAACACCCTTACCTCCTCTGGACAGCGCTCGCCTCATTCCTCGGCGGCCAGGGCGTAGAATGGTGGTTCAACGGGTTCGAGCGCTTCCCGAGTTTACGGTCCAAAAAGAACAAGCCGACACAGATACAGTTGGACGATGGCGAGAGTATGAGTAGAGGGAGGAAGACGGCGGGGATGGCTGAGAGTGAATATGTCAGTGTTGGGCGGGAGGCGAGTAGTGGCACGAGTGGGAGTGAGGAGATGGGATTGGCGGGAGATATCAATGGGGAGAAGGTTGAGATGGAGATGAAGAGGGAGAGGAAGGTGCAGGTTGTCAGGACTTTGGTATCGGGATTGGGATTTATGATGGGTGTGGTTGGGATTTGGGGAGATGGTGCTTAGATCGAAGAGCATGATGCGACTAGTGCGATGAGAAAGCTGTGAAAGAATCGAGTTTTGAAGATTATGATGGAACGAAGCAATATATTAAGTACAGAAGTTGAAAAGCTGGCGTGAAGGGCACGCTATAGTGCTTTCTGTATCATTCTGCTCATTCGTAGCTATACTTAGCAAGCAAGCAAGCAGTATTGAAAGAATATCAACTGTCTCTCTTCACCATTACATAGTCGATACAGTGCTAACACTAGTCATTTCGGTTTGATAGTCTTCGTGCCGTAATGTCATGCATCTGCTCGAGGTCTTCGTCTGTATTAAAGATCGCGTGGTCCACTTGGAACATCGACCCACCTTCGCCTTCAGCTGGGTCAGCACTGGTCGCAGTCCTACCACCATCATACCCAGCACTGAAGAGGTTAGACAGCTCCTGATGAAGAACGTGTGGATATTGGTAAGCGAAATCAGCGCTTCGACGGCGGACATGTGCTGGGGTCGACGGCGAAGGAACAGGCTGCTCATGCGTGCTTGTCTCAGTGCTCGTCCCAGTGCTCGACATGGGTGTCATGCGGAATAGAGGGTTGCTCCGGAAAGCAGCTCTAGCCTGGCTGACATTTGCGAGTTGAGTATCTGAATTCTGCCTGGCAACGCGATCTCTGCTTGTTCGTCTCCTGTGTCTGCCTGGGATCGGGATAGCATGTTCGGTCACGGGGGTCCGCTCTGTGCTAGTTTCTTCAAGTTGATGTTGCGAGCTCGGCTCAGACTCGGGCCAGGCCTCCGGGCTTTCTAACCTATTATTGTCGTCGTCGATACCCCACGGTATTGCATCTCCTAGCGGTGCTGGCGGACATTGGCCGTACTATTGCCATTGAGCCGCGTTAGCATTCAT
>JAKLMI010000287.1:0-16389 GCA_022813495.1 Pasadenomyces melaninifex | reverse complement strand
CTGCCTGATTGCGATGCACGATCGGCTTCTTTGTGTCTGTCAGTGATAATTGATGGTCGCGCAAATCGAGGCGACCCTGTATCAGTCATCAGAGATTTCGACATATTGAACAGTACGCGGAATCAACCTCATCTTGCGATGAAATACTCTGTCAGCATAGTGATCGATAGACAGAGAATTCAAGGCCAGATTCCAGCGGATTCAGGTTCTCGGCCACTCGACAAAGCCGCCACAGCCAGGCGATGGTGCTGTGGATCCACAGGTCAAGGATTGTGGGAGATTTGGGGCTTGTCCAACCCTAATTTGCCTCGAAGAGAAGCACGCTGTAGTAGCTTGATAATACGCACACTCATACATGTTCAACACGGGATGAGCTGGCCACTGTACAATAAACAAGAGCGATCGGCCATGGTGCATATCTGTACATCATTGAAGTTTTGAACATCGCAGTGGTACAAACGTTAGCGACCACGGGATAGTCTTCAATAATGATACTATGACCGCTTATAAGGTTGAGACTTTGAAGCTGGTCCGCGCTACCCAGGGCACGTAGATTAGGCGTTGCAGCACCTAAACGAAATGCAATGGGTTTCGACAATGTCTAGAAATATAATAAACATTTCCAAGGATTCATCAAAGTCTTGGTAGGAAAGCGACCTACCCGTAGCATTCACGATGAGATTCAAGTACGCCATATAGCAAGAAGCACTTTCAGAGCTGGTGATTTCTTGCTGAAATGCAGCACTAGTATTCAATGTTGCGACCGACACCATTGAATTTCGCTCCAACTGCGAAATACGCCTTTGTGCCTGCAATGAACATGTCCTAAGAAAACACAACCTGACGCATCGCATTTAACTGGCCCATCCCTTACACATTTGAACCGCCTTCTCCCATTTAGCAAACTGGGTATCCCGCTTCTCTTTCGAATATTTAGGCTTGAAGGTGGTCTTGCCTTCCGCATTTACATCCTTGAAGTCATCCAAGCTGTTCCATACACCTACAGCTAGACCAGCAGCAATAGCAGCCCCCAGAGCCGTGGTCTCACGCATGGCAGGTCTGACTACTGGTATGCCGATCAGATCAGACTGCGTCTGCATCGTCAGATCTGAATTGCACATGCCTCCGTCAACAGCCAGCTCTTTCAGGTCGTAGCCGGAGTCCTTGCCCATAGACTCTAGGATAGCTTTTGTTTGGAAACATGTAGCTTCTAACGTTGCCCGAGCGATATGGCCCTTTTTGGTGTATGCTGTAAGACCGAAGAGAGTGCCTCTTGCATCGTCAATCCAATAAGGAGCGAAAAGACCCGAGAAGGCAGTAACAAAGCAGACACCACCGTTGTCTTCTACGGTCTCGGCTAATTGGCTCACCTCAGCAGAGGAACCGATGAATTCCAAATTGTTCTGCAGGAATTTGATAGATGAACCAGCCACTGCGATGCTGCCTTCGAGCGCATAGCTTGGCTTCATGCCGCTGAAGTCGTAAGCGACGGTAGTCAATAAGCCGTGCGTGGAAACGACAGGCTTCTCGCCAATGTTCATGAGCAAGAAACAACCAGTGCCGTAGGTATTCTTTGCTAAGCCAGGAGCAAAGCCCTTTTGTCCCACAAGCGCAGCTGACTGGTCACCCAAGCAACCTGTGATAGCCACGCCTGATAGCGCAGTGGAAGCGAGGGTGCCGTAAGCTTTGGTATCTGATGACTGCACGATCTTGGGGAGCTTCAATTTTGACATATCGAGTCTGAAGAAGTCTAACAAGGCGTCCGAGTAATCCAGGGTCTTGAGGTCCATAAACATAGTCCTAGAGGCATTAGACGGGTCAGAGACGAAGATGTTTCGCTTTGGTCCACCATTGAGCTTGTACACCAGCCAGGCATCAATGGTGCCGAAGGCGAGGTTGCCTTTGTCATAGCATTCCTTCACAGCTGGGACATTCTCGAACATCCATAGTAGCTTACTGACTGAAGGATACGTAGATAGAGGCACACCACAGATCTTCTGAAGCTCATCGGCGCCCAATCTTTGCTTGAGCTTTCGCACAAGTGTCTGAGATCGGGTGTCTGTCCATACTATGGCATTGTGTAGAGGCTCTCCTGTTGTAGAATCCCAGACAACAGTCGTTTCTCTTTGGTTGGTTATGCCCACTGCTTTTATCTGCTTGGCGGAATGACCTTGTGACTCGAATTGCTTCACAGCTTCGTCTATGCACTTCTCGACAGATTCGATGATCTCCTTAGGGTCATGCTCGTGCCAGCCTGGTTGAGGATACTAGATGCTGTTTAGCTTGCATTCTCTGAAGCCATTCTCAGAGGAAAGGCAGCTGTTTTAGAGCTTTGCAAGACCACTCACGATTTGCTTGAACTCGATCTGATGTGATGACACAGGCTCTCCCGTCTTGTTGAATATGAGGAACCTAGACGACGTCGTGCCCTGATCTATACTGCCCACAAAGACATCCTGTGTTGGAACCATCTTTTCGTGCTTGAAGAGATGCTGTGCAAGATTTTCGATGCGATGCATACGCAGCAAGAAGATCAATCTTCTGTGGAAAGCGAACTGCTATAAATCCCATCTTTCCCAGACTTAGTCCCCATGCTCACAGCGAGCTCGAGCTCCAGCTGCAGACCGTTGTCTGACCTGTGTGTTCACCCCGCAAGCACGTTTTGTGCACATGTGGTAGATAGTATTGATTGGCTGAATATTGACTCCAGGCCTATCCCGAAAGCACTAAGCTATATTCGGACCAACAGAGACAGCCTTTCTCGGTCTTCTCGGTATGTTCGCATGTAACCTCAGTTCTGGCTTACTCCGTAATATCTCCAGAGACTCCAGACTATTACCCAGATTCTTGCAGTCGTCTTTAATTCCTTCTCATAGCAGCTCGCAAGCCGAGGTTTCCCACCTAATTCCGCACTGCAGAATTACCGCTGGGTCATTGAGCTAGAGCCGCCGCCATGGGGACAAGCGCGGTAGACTTGGCGAAGCACACGTTGACGGTCGGTAGGATATCGGGCTTCTCGATACCGAAATGCTCGTGCGGTTGTTGTCCCAGAACTCACTTGGTCGTGAAAGAAGGCTCCTAACGATGATGAGGTCGAGTAGCAGCATTATACATCTGGTGGGATACGTACCAAGGCAACATGCCATCATTCATGCCCTTCGAGGCATTTTGATTACAGGCTCTATCCTTGGGTCTACATAGGTAGCTGTTGATGCAGGTACCAACGCGGAAGCGACTCGAGGTCCAGCACTCCATGTGCTACTCGGCAATCCAGAAGCTTCAAGCTATCCACAATCTCATGTCATGCGTGTCGCCTGAGCCCAGATAAGTGCAGTGCATCTCGGGGCAGCATGGCCGATGTGAAAGAACGATATCACTCCGTAACTGGACCCATCTGCGTTCCAGCTGCTGTTATTGGTCCCAAAGTCTATAGCTGATGCTTTATAGAACTTTATACTTTCACCGCTGGTGGAGATATTAGAACATTGCCCATGGCACAATCAAAGTCCACGACAACGTGGTCTCTCCGCCACGAGTATATATTCTGCACCCCAGATCTTTCTTCTATCTCCCGGAAACACAAAGCACCAGCGACTGCTCTACCAGGATCGACGCTAACCGGTCTTGTCGCATCTTTCTTTGTGCGTTATGGGCCTGGCAGACAACATCTATCATCAAGAAAACACCGTCAGTGTCACTTCATCCTCATCGTCCGATATCATGACAGAAAAACTCCCGTCTCCTCATGAGATACCGCATGCAGAACATGGTGCTCCGATTGATCATGTCGGACCTCAAGAAGAGGTGGTCCATGCACAGCCTGATCTATGGTGGAGCAGAACACGGCACACGCTCAGAGAGCCACTATCCGAGTTCTTTGGTACCTTCATCTTGATAATGTTTGGTGACGGTGTGGTTGCTCAAGTCGTATTGTCAAAGGGTGAGAAAGGTATGATCCACTGTGAATCTTTGATCATAGTAATGATGTCTGATGGTACCTAGGTGATTACCAAAGTATAACCTGGGGTTGGGGGTAAGCACACATTTTTGGTACTCATGAAACAAACAGAGTATACTGACCTTTGATTTTAGCCTAGGCGTAATGCTCGGAGTGTACACGTCCGGAATATCAGGCGCTCACCTGAATCCCGCCGTCACTTTCGCCAATTGTCTCTTCCGCAAATTTCCATGGCGAAAGTTCCCCATATACGCTTTAGCACAAATTCTAGGCGCTATGTGCGCCTCAGCCGTTGTGTATGCGAACTACAAGTCGGCAATCGATGTCTTTGAAGGCGGCAGTGGCATCAGGACCGTGCCTGGCTACTCTGAGACAGCAACGGTAAGCTCTACCGTCCCAAGATGTCACATTTGCTAAGTCATCCTACAGGCTGGCATCTTCTGCACATATCCTGCCGAATTCATGACAAGGACTGGAATGTTCTTCTCAGAGTTTATCGCTAGCTCCCTCCTCATGTTCCTGATCTATGCATTAAAGGACGAGGGTAATATCGGCGCAGGACCTCTTACACCTTTGGGTGAGTTCCTCAAGATGTAGCATCACTGGCAGATGGACTAACTGATAAAGGTCTCTTCTTCATAATCTTTGGAATCGGCGCATGCTTTGGCTGGGAAACAGGATACGCTATCAATCTTGCCAGAGATTTCGGTCCTCGTTTAGTCAGCTACATGATTGGTTATGGCCATGAGGTCTGGGCTGCTGGCGGATACTACTTCTGGTAAGACGAGTCTCTTATAAGGTATCTGGTATGTGCTAATATGGATATAGGATACCTATGGTTGCGCCTTTCTGCGGATGCAGTTTCGGTGCCTGGGTAAGTTCGTTTCTACAATTTTCTGCTCGTTCTTGCTAACAAATCGACAGCTTTACGACATGTTCCTCTTCACTGGACAATCACCTATAAATACACCTGCAATGGGGTTGGCAAGGCTGGTGCAGCCGAAGAAGGAGGTATGGAGCAACACAGCCACGGACAGAGTATAGATACGAATGAGAATCAAGCAGAATTTGAGCTCGTCGCAGATTGAGTTGATCTCTCTGAATATGTGAATCTCGTGGTCAGGAGATGATGTGAGGGTCGTATACGACCTTGACCAGCTCAGCAACCCGCCACGCATATCAGAGAAAGGACGAAGACAACCTAAGTCAGTGCAAGAATTGGTTGGCTGATCGCCCACTCGAGTCTACGTTTGTCGAATCTGACTGCCTTCTTCATGACACTTCGAGCCGTAGGATGTAGACACTGATAGCAACTCGTCCGCCTTGACTAGGATCGTGATGAATTTTGAACAGTAGGTTATCATGTTAATCATGTTTAATAACGAGACTTGCGTGGTTGACTTGTTGGAGATGCGGGATACCAAGCTCGTCCGCATAAGTCCAGCCCCAAACCCCAACCCTAGCTTACGTGGGTATCGTGATAGGTACTAGGCTAACCTTCACCCGGTAGTGATCCTTCGATGCACATCAAGACCAGCACTGACAGGTACACACATACACATACTTATGGCCACTACTCCAGGTTTCTTGGATCTTCCTTCAGAGGTACGACTCGCTATCTATGCCAGTCTCTTCGATGAGCCCGTACTGCTATTGCGTGAGAACTCTCAATGTTCTGGCCTAGTAGGATGCTATCGCAGAAAGCGGAACAATTTCGATAAGGCCAATGTGCACACCAACATATTGCTGACATGTAGAAAAGTGTACTATGAAGGGCGAAAGGTGCTCTACGACAACCTGGTCTTGAGCCAAGGTCATCACCAATACATGAGTGTATCGAGCCTTGCTCCAGAAACTCTCGCAAACGTGAAGACGGTAGAAAACGTTCAACTGGACTACGCCATTTTGGAAGCTTTCCACAATCTGAAGACGTTGTTATACAAGCACGTACTGCATGTCATCATGCGCAATGAGGATGGTCAACCCATACAGTTCGAACCTCGAGCGCTTTTTACGGGTGCCGTACGCAGCGATGTCGTTCTATACGACTATTATACAGCAAGAAAACATTGTGGATACCAGATAGCGAAAGCAATCCAAGTTCGCAGGATAGATGTCATGGCCGAAATTCGAATTAAGCAATGTCTTGCTGATGACTGTCGAGCCTCAGCTTATGGCCATTGCTCTCCTGAGCTGACGACCATCACGCACCTGACGTCCTGTAGTGCTCGTCATGTCGAGGTTGGGACAATGTATCTCGATTTCAATAAAGCAAGAGCATACCTTGATCGGGGTGACAGGCTTGGAAAAGCTGCGAGCCTCAAAAAACTTGCATCCTTGGAGTAAAATCGAATACTACAATGAATCTGAACCGGGCACTGTGTACATCAAGAAGCTATTGCATGGTATTGAACCTGTTGCACTGTGACAGAGACAGTTATTGACAAAAAGGCTGTTGAGTGTCTGAAACTTGACTAGCAGCATCGAACGTTAATTTTGCCGGATTGACCTGCTGCATTTACCAGTCATACATATTGATAGGCGTTGTCTTATTTACCAGCTCAAAAGCAGAACGCTCGGACGGCAATTTGGCGAAGTTCTTGTGAAAAGTAGCAAAGACTGAGTCCTTTTCTCCTGGAGCTGTGCTTAATGGTGGCAAGCCTCGTGGGGCTGCAAATGTCACAGGCGAAGCAGCAGATTCCAACTCGTCAGTAACAGATACGCTCACAAACGTGTCTTCGTCAGCTTGTGCTACACTTGCTTCGTTCGATGGTTTCATTGCAGTATGACGTTCAACGGGTGCTAAAAGTTGTTCTTGAGCTTGGTTTGCGAGGCTGCCTTCGGGTCTGGCAGGTCTTGGTTGGTCGGAAACTCGCCTTCTCGGATCTTTGGCTGCTACAGGTTTTGGCCAGGGCAGACTTCGCCTCTTCCTGCTTTCAGTATGATCTAACGCCTCCAATCGTTTGTTTACAGCTTTGGGTTGGGGCTCGTTCTGCATTAAAGCATCACTTGTCACTTCTGACCCGAGTACCGACACATTTTTCGCATGTTTTGCTGTTGTACGAGAAGATCTATCCCGTGCATTATGCATTATCTCTGCTTTCGTCAACAATGATTCATTTGGCTCATTTAGCGATAGTTCGTGGCCGTTATCAGATGCATGACTTGGCCTATCCGAATGAGAGCTCGTGCTACGAGCTGGCGGAAGGTGGGTATTGGCACTGCCTTGCACATCTCCTTCAGTCAGAACCTCTTCGCGACGATCCGAACGTCGAACGTATCGATAGTAATATTCCGCAAAGGCCAGTGGCTGCCTCGATTGTTTCCGACACAGGTCAAGATATGTGTATAAATACTCATGTGCATAACGAAAAACAAAGTCATCCCAAAGAGATGGGTGCGGCTCGTGTGGCTGACCTCTCAAATCCCATAAGAGCTCCAGAGAATTACGAAAGCACAGTGCAGATCCTGTGTAGGTGGGGTAAGCGTTCGTGAACCTGTTGTATGTTTGTTGAGCTTCATTGCTGCCAGCACGGTTTGTGGCATGATTGCAGTCAAGCTCGTCTGGCGTGATGTCCAAAGAAGACCTCGACCTTCCATTGCTCGAAACAGGCAGATTAGAAGAAAATGTGATCGTCAATTTTCGAGGGTCTTGATCTTCTTGTCTTCTGGAAGGTGTCTGCACAGGTTGCAGTACATCAGCAGACCCATCAAAGACCGGTCGACTTACTTGTCTAGATGGAATGGTTTGCCGATGGAGGCGTCTCTCTGTTCTGCGTTGCTCATCAAGGCGTGTGTACGCAGTGTCAGAATACGTATGCCTTGTGCGCTTTCTTGCTGGACTACCAGGGTCCCGATCCATAGTAGAAACGTTTCCTGCGGATGACTGCTGCAGATTTTCTGGAACGTCGTCGTGTCCGGACGAAGTAACGCTCGACTGGCCAGACAAAGGATTTCTTTGGGTAGTTGAATCAGATTCAGGATATGTCGCACAAACAATGGTCGTCTCAGGATCTCTTGAGCTGACCGAAGTCTGCACCAGATGTGTCCCGATACTCGGATGGTAGGGGGTTTGTTTCACCTGTATATGTGGTCTGGAAATTGCTATCACTTCTGTGACGTTGTTTGATGATGACGATTGCACTTGAGAAGCTGGCTTCGTAGCAGAGCTTGATGCTTGAGCTGATCGAGGTCCACAAGAGTCTATTGTATTGCCCTCTCGCTGATTCTGCCTGGGCGAATCTACTGAAACGCCGTCTGCCTCTTGCTCGGGACTGCAGTCAGAGTGCTGTCCATGCAGGTCAGCGTCTGTACTGCAGGAGGCTTGAAGCTTCTCTGGAGTACGAACCACTTCCGCAGTTTCGGTAGACGAGGAGACTGATGAACGTGAAGCTTCGTTTTCGGCTTTGTGCTGCACATCACCAGTGTACACATCGTGCAAATGACGTTGCGCTGGTGGACTGAGACTCCACTGTGTTGGATGAATTTCAACACTTGAGCTTGAACTGCTGCTGCGTGACCCGCGCTCATCTTGCTGCGTGGCTGGAACCTGCCTACTATCTTGTCCTGACGCCGCGAACGACCTCTGTGGAAGTTGCTCTCGTCCGTCTTGCTCGAGATTGTCGGCTTCCTTGGACAACACCTCGAGCAACGTTGCAGGCACGACCGGGCGTATTTGACGTCCTTCGTCTGACGCAGGCCTCCACGTATCGTCACTGGCAAGAAGTTTTCGCTGAGACCTGCGAATTGCTCTTGCCCACTGCAGTCTCTCGGTTGGGTATGGAATTTGTGTTTGAGCTCTAAGTGCTTTGATACGTTGTCGTAGGGATCCTGGACGATCATGAAGAATCTCATGTATCTTTGGCTTCTTATTTGTTCCTAGCATCCGCTCATCTTCGTGTTCGTTGTCTTGTAGCAGAATTGGCTGACATTCTACCGAGTCGCTCGAGCTTCTGGAACTGACCAGATCGTGTTCAGTACCATCTGCAACATGAGTGGCCTTCTCGAGAGGGCGTTGCTGGACTGAAGGAGGTCCATACGAGAGTGGTTTCGTGGTATTCAGCTCGGGTGGAGGACTATCTGATGGCAGCCTTCTTCGTGCTCCGACATGGTGGGAAAATTGGTCGTATGAGTCAAATGACCCACTAGGTAAAGGTACTTGAGTCTGAAGGTTGTGTTCGGCCATAGCATTTGCTGATGCCATCGTGTAGGTTGATGCTCGTCTCTCTCACGGGTGATCAATTCTTCTTATATCGAGACATATTTTACTAGCACGCTAGGTATGAACGTCCAGGACATCGTCACGCAGCGCCTGATTGACTTCAGCTGCTGCTATAACTCACATACATAACTTGGCTCGAGCTTTCTGCAGAGGTTGTAGGACCCTGGAAGCAATAATCAGCGAGCAAGAATCTAATTTGATTAATGTCTAATCTTGACAGTCAGGATCAGACTAGGCTTCAGCACAGATGAAGGATCATAGCATAGATCGGTGCTCTTCACTGCGCACACCTCAAACGATGTGTCGTAGAGTGACGCGTTTAGCTGACGCAGTTCGGTGTATGTAGTTACAAGTAAATAGTCGTATTCAACGAGCTTGTAGAAAACGCGAATCTGCAATAACGCGTCGTAGGGCTGATGTATTGGCTGGCCGATTTCCTGTATAACACGAAGGTCACTGGCATAGCTAGCTTACGGGTCTCTGGCTCACTGTGCAGATTTCCGATGGGCCACCACAATGCTGAAACTAGCAGTGTCCGGACACTTTTTGGAGGCTCATCCAGCCCGATATTGGATTGATGATAGGTCAAATATCGGCCATTTATTGACAAGAAGCTTGTATCATCCCTACGGTCGACCGCCACGCGCTTGCAAGTAGGCGCGACTCGAAGCCTTAATGACGCAGCTGTGGTGCAATCCGCATATGCGACCACGAGATTGACCAGAATAATACTGACCTGACTACGACCTTACACACTCAAATTGATTTACAATCAGTTCTGCGGCTAGGAAATGTTGATACTGGTCGACTTTTCTTGCCTCTGTGATCGTTTTATGGTGCCTGAGGAGTAGGTGCAACGTCGAAAGCCCAATGACAGATTGATGGAAAATCGATACCGTTCGTGCGTGTGGTTTGCTTCTCTGGAGGAAGTTTCGCAAGCCCAAGCTAAAGGAAGAAGATGCTGTGTTCGTGCCAGATTGGGCTGAGGCATATTCGGCCTCCCTCAGATAAACATGCCGTCTGATAACGTACATGTCCCTGTACCATTTCCCGATCATGCTACTTCGACCATGGCGCAACGGAATAGGCGAGAGTCTCGAGCATCCGATGCGATCACGGTCCCTCGTCAGACACTCGAAAACAACCATCAGTTACAGGATTCTGATCAGAATTTGACCGTATTCAGCGATTTGACTGAACATACCCCAGTGCCTGTGTCCCAAGCGGAGACCGAGGAAGGGACCACTCTTTCCAGCCTTTACAACAGGATCCGTGCCACTGTTGGAGGCACAAGAGATGCAGAAACAGGCATTACCAAGTCCAGCAATGCGGATATGGCTGTGTCACGACCGTCTCATATGACCACTACAAACACCTCGGGCAGAACATCTCGCGCTCAGTCGCCCTTAGTAACAGCATTCGACACGAGGACTAGCATGGAGCTGCCGATGCCGAAGTTCGCTTCCAAGTCTACAAAGCTCAGTCTTCCCTCCTCAGGGCTCAAATCTCCGAATGCAAATAGCACACCAAGTAATCCAGCTGGTCCTGCTTTATCCGAGGTAACAATTCATGCCACTGCCAACGCAAGGACGCATTCGAGAGCCGGCTCATCTCAAGCTGGCGATGAGACTGGCACACTGGACCATCATGCATTCAACTCTACGGACGAGCAACATCTGAGGAAGGTTCTTTCCAGAATAGACTCTGAGTCACGCTCGCATTCCACGAAGCACAGCAGGGAGATCCCGTCGCTGCTTTCCATCGATACAAAGGTTTATTCGCATTCGCGAGGCTCTTCTGAGATTTCTTCCCAACTACCCAGAAGTAAAGATGCCTCAAAGGTTGTCCATACGCCTGCTAGTGCGACAGGAGACAACCCGTTGACCAGAGCAGGACCAACTGACGTAGACACAACCGCCACGCCTCGGCCTCTTAACAACCCTTTGGATCTACTAGACATTCATGGATCAACCCAAGCAGTTGATGAGTACGCAAGCAAGCCACTCTCCCCAACATCTCGGTCCCAGGATACTGCAGCAAAGATGATCCGTAAGGTGAGCAATTCAAGACTGCCCGGTTTCCACACTTCTCGTGCGTCTTCGGCCGATTCAGCCTACACCTCGAAAACATTGTCCACTGATAAAGCTGCTCAGGTCAACCAAAGTGATGGCCAAAGAGGAGACTTCCGGGACCCACATCCCTCACGTGTTACTAGTCGTTTAAGGAGTCGACTTCTAGCCAAAGAGTTTTGGATGAAGGATGAGAATGCTAGAGACTGCTTTCGTTGTGGTGAGCTTTTTACCACTTTCCGCCGCAAACACCATTGTCGTACGTGTGGTCAAATCTTCGACAACAAGTGTACTAGTCTTGTCTCTGGCCTCTATTTTGACGTGCCGGCAGCTGTCAGAGTTTGCAAGCCATGTGAAGTGATAATTACATCGCATGGAGACGATTCGTCTGATTATTCTGACGACGCGACTACAGTTGATGTGTCTGCAAGGCCACGAACGCCGGACCACAGCGCAGCAAGGTACGACGATGATAATGTGTCAATAATCTCACAAAGTCTCGAGCACATAGCAAGAACCCCGATTATGAACTTTCCTGTACGTCGTGCCTTCGACAAGAGGAACCAGTCCGCAGCTACTCTAGAGTTTGATGCACCCCAGCGAATGCTGCATAGACCTAGCTCCTCACGCTCTCTGAAAACTGCTCATGGTCTCGGTCACGGCCACAAAAGATATCACTCGAAACACTCGCATATCCGAGGACTGAAATCTCACTCCGAGGACAAGGTGCCTTTTCAAAGACAAGGTGGAGACGACCACAAGAGTCTCAAAACATCCGCGTTTCACAGGGATAGTGTGATCGATCCAGAACTCGCCCAGTATCTCTCGGATGATGCCTCTAGTGAAGATGAACCTATTCTACGGCCTTCAGTATCCTCAGAGAGGATTTCAAGAAGTGGTCTGGAAAGTGACAGGACCACGATTGGTGGAATACTCGCTGCTATGAGGAAGGGAAGAACGAGATTGGGCGACCGCAGTATCGCTGGCTTTTTGAACTTCAGTGGTAGAGATGCTGAAGATGCTGCAAGCTTGGTCAGTGCTCGAGCAATCGATGGGCCTCGAAATCCTCGTCGACGCAATCTCAGTGTGGCTAGCAGTGCACATACCAAGATGACTCCGCGTACTACGAGAGAACGGTTGCAGATCTTCATGCCTGCCAATCACGATGTTGACACGCCTGTCTCGCCTGCTTCAAAAGGTGCGCGGATGATGCGAAGTGCATCAATGCATGGTCTCGGCGCACCAAAATTAGAGTTGAATCGATCTTCCGTGCAACATGCGCACAAAATCTTGAGGCAACTCCTAAGACAGCGAGGAGTTCAGAAAGTATCAATATGGGAAAACGCTCTCATGCCAATCCTGCTTCGTGCGACCGATGACGTTGATCCAGACGTTCAAAGAGGTGATGACCTGGATATTAGACGGTATGTCAAGCTCAAGAAGATCCCTGGGGGTCGTCCTATGGACACCATGTACACTTCTGGCTATATTTTCAGCAAGAATATTGCTCTCAAGGGCATGCAGCGCAATATTATTCGTCCAAGAGTCTTGATCATCACGTTCCCGGTAGAGTACGCGAGAACAGAAGCACATTTCATGAGTCTGGATCCCGTGATTCGACAAGAACGTGAATACTTACAAAATCTTGTGTCTCGGATCGCGGCTTTGAAGCCCGATGTTCTGCTCGCACAGAGAAACATATCCGGATTAGCCCTCGAGCTTCTTGCGAAGTCAAATATTACCGTCGTCCACAACGTAAAGCCTTCTGTTCTTGAGGCTGTCTCCCGTTGCCTGTACGCAGACCAGTACAGGTCGATCGACAGACTGGCTTCTCCAGCTGAACGTTTAGGCACATGTGAATTGTTCGAAGTCAGAACATTCGTTGCAGAAGGGCGACGGAAGAACTACATCTACTTCTCAGGCTGTGACCCTACCTTGGGGTGTACGATAGCTTTACGTGGCGCTAGTCGCGATGACCTATCAGAGATTAAGGAAATTGCCGAGTTCATGATCTACGTTGTGTACAATCTCAAATTGGAAACGTGCCTGATGCGAGACGAGTGGGCCTCGCTTCCAAGCGAGGAAGTTGGGCATGTACCAAATAGCGAAACTCGAGCAGACAAGGACAATCCTGGACAGCTCAATGATAAGCCCGAAATTGTCGCGCCAGCACAGCCACGAGAACTTAAAGACAGTGTTTGTTCGAAGGAAATTACACAGCTTGCTAAAGACGAGGGTGTTGACCAATTTGTTGATGTGCCCGTCTCGGACAGATACCGTAACCTCTCAAAGCAGCACTCGGAGACGATATTGTCATCGTCACCATTCGTAAGATTTCCTGCACCATATCT
The DNA here is from genome assembly GCA_022813495.1 of Pasadenomyces melaninifex. Classification (NCBI taxonomy): domain Eukaryota; kingdom Fungi; phylum Ascomycota; class Dothideomycetes; genus Pasadenomyces; species Pasadenomyces melaninifex. The sequence goes on along the minus strand of JAKLMI010000287.1, from coordinate 2,790 downwards.
CTTGACCAAAGCCATGGAACTAGAGCGACGCGTTGCTTGGTACCAGAGACTTTGCCAGAAAGATCTGTCGGATAGCGTTAGCCTCGAGGAGAAGTCTAAGCAGAAATTCACCTTGATCGTGCCTGAGATGATACATCAGCCGCTTGAAGGTGCCAGTCGAAAAGTAAGAGAGACGGTGCATGCAGTCCATCAAGTCGAATATGAAAAGGCGAAGGATCATCTCGAGGCACAGGAGAAAACATGGAAACTATACGCTGTCAACAACAAGAACCTCTTTGAGCCGAAAATCCACCAGAAGATCGCTGTGCTTTGCAGTACAGTGTCAACGGCTACACGTGTGCCTTGCTTGGGACCCGAAATCATTGCCTTCAACTTTTACGATGATACCGAAGCTGATCCGAACTCTGCTTTTGAGCCAGATTGTACACTGGGACAATTTGTCGAAGACTTTTGCTATCGAGCTGATGACTTTTGTCCCGCATTAGAATCCTGCGGCAAGAAATTACACGAGCATCAAAAGCAGTATGTGCACGGCGAAGCCCAGGTAACCATGTTCCTAGAGTTATATCCACCTAAGCTTCGAGGTTTACAAGACGTGATCTTGATGTGGAGTACATGCAAGATCTGTGGTGTCGAGACCACCGTCACGCCAATGTCGGACAGCACTTGGAAATACTCATTTGCTAAATATCTCGAATTATCCTTCTGCAGTGCTGACTTGCGTGCAAGAGCCGGCATCTGCGAACACGATCTACACCGAGATCATCTGCGATATTTTGGTTTTCGAGGGTTCGCTGTGCGCGTCCATTATGACGCCATTCAACTACTCGATGTTGTTGTGCCTCGAATGCTCATTACCTGGAAGGTCGATAACGATCTACGTTTTCGTAATGAAGTATTTACACGCCTCGAACATCGCATCACTAGGTTCATGGTATCTGTCAAGCTCCGTCTGAAGAGCATCAATGTGGACGCCCTGCTGCCCGAATCTGTCGATGGGTGCAGAGTCGATGTTGATCGGTTGACGCATCAAGCTAACGACGATCACTCCATGTTGGTCAAGTTGCTGCAAGAGCAGTATAATAATTCCCAACACTGGGAAGTAATTCCGCTGAATGTTGCCATGCGACTTTTACAACAGAAAGTGACTGAATGGGATGATGCCTTTGCACTTTTCGAGAAGAACTATTTTCCTTCGGAAAAGGACATTAGAAGGCTTGCCACTCTTCAGCTGAAACGGATATTCCTTGATCGTGATGTTTCAGTAACATCCCTTACCACTGAAGAAGAGGCACCATTGACAAGTGATGCGGAAGACATCAGTAATGAGAAACCAATTGAGGATTTGAACATCACTCGCAAGCTGTCTCCTGAGAAGACGCAGGATGTGCTACAGTCAGTCATGGAACAACACAGTGGTCAAAGTCCACGAGATGCTACAACCAGCGAGGAGCGTGAGGAACGGACGGAAATAACATTACCAAATGAAGCACATGTTCCCTCACTGCCAACTCAAGATGCACGTCGCGCATCTACAGACCTCGAGCACCTCGATCTCGCTGTGATAGGTTCCGTGACTACAGTATCTGCCGTCTCTTCCGACACATCTGCAGAGCCCGCTGCGGCATCCGCTAAGCCGAATGTATCAAGTCACTCTATAGATCCAAGCGTTGAGGGTGGAAAGGACGACCGCGACGATAGTCCAACTAAAGTCGTGCCGAGTGCGGACGCGGATGAGACAAGCGACAAAACCAGGTCTGCACTGGTAGCGAAGCACATATCTCCAAGTCCCTCTCGGCGTGGCACACTAAGCAGAGCCGATTCTCCGGCTCTGATACGAGCACAGTCACAACCTTCGACATCATTGCCTCTTCGCAAAGAATTGGGGACTACGAAGATGAGCACGATGTCAGCACTCCATGCGCTGAATGGCTTCGGGTCTGCCATCGATCGCAAAGCACCAAATAGTTCCGAAGACTCCTCGGAGAAGAAGCTCTCTGACCGATTCGCATTGAGTCATATGAAGAATCACAAATCGCTCATACCACGTGCTGTTCAGACCAGGAAAGACTCTCGAGTCTCGAATCTCGCTAAGCATTTCGAGCAGCTGACTAGAGAGTTTGAGCAGGCTCGTCTAAGGGAGCGTAGGCTCAAAGCTGCGAGGAATAGAAGGTCTCAGATATATCCCACCTTTGTGCCTAAGCCGACAGTCGAAGTTTACAGTAATTTGGACGAAGTTGTTGGCGAAGTCGACGAACCTGAAGAAATATTGGAATTTTCGGGCGACAATGTAGCGAGCGCTAGAGGCACTACAGCCGAAGCCATGGTAGAGACGAACATGATACCTTCGAAAAGTGGCGATGATGTCGAGTCAAGAAATAAACCGAATCCAGACATCGATCCGTCCAGAAACGAATTGCAACCTAGTGATCAAGAAGTCTCAGATGTTGATGACAAGACGGACGCAGAGGACGACGAAATCGACGACATTGTTCTTCCGGATAGTCCAGAAGACTTATTGCGTCTGTCCCAAGAAGACGTGGAGTTCAAAGAACTACCTAAGCACGAGAGAAGTTCGCTCATGAAATTACTGACGAATTTCTGGGCTGAGCGGTCTTCAAGCGGTTGGACCAGCTTGGAGTATCCGGTCCGCCCATCCGATCACATCTTCCAGGACTGCGACATCATTGTCCGCGAGGATGAGCTTAGCTCGATTATCGCTTTCGCGCTCAACTCGCAGGAATATCAAGAACAATTGGGCAAGGCACGCGCTGAAACTGCCAGACTGCC
>JAKLMI010000286.1:0-12491 GCA_022813495.1 Pasadenomyces melaninifex | reverse complement strand
GTGCGGATCATCAGCTCTGGCTCGAGTAAGACTCTTTGCATGAATCGCTTTGGACGTTCATTGTCAAGAACAAAAAAAGGTAAAATTGAAAGAGAATGCTTTGTTATGAACAATGGCGGACCTGCCATCCAGGTCCTCGAGGTCGGGTGTGGCTTGATCAAAGTGACAATTTCTCAGCCAAATAGGATACGTTCGAAGTAGGATTTCGAGCATCCACTCTTCGTAGCAGCGTGAACGTATACTACTTGTTGCACGTGTCATCAGACCCCCATACTCAAGCACATCGTAAAGCAGTAGAAGGAAAGCGTGGACTTCTACAAAGTCTTCCACCAACTTCGGAGAGGCGTACACAGTGTTCGCTCATTGGCGATGCGCAATACCCACCTGGTAGCGATACTGGTTCGTCGATGATCGAAGCTTTCGCCTCGGACCGCATGGGACGACCACCTCAGGAATTGATCAAACGCCATACCTGAACTCGCGCACCTTCTTCTGGTAGTACCATGTCGCCAAAGCACCAGTGGCGCCCAGTGCGAGAGGCACCGGTGCTCTGCCACCAGTTTTGATGATTCGTGGAACAGCTGATCCAAGTAATAGCACGCTGTTGCCTAGCGCTAGCTCTGCACCATTATCGCGATTCTCCTTAATCAGGTAGCCTTGTTTGATCTATCAGCTATCACGAAACTGAGAAGCACTGCGTGAGTACACTCGATGATGGACTTACCAGCAAATGCATATGATGCGCCAAGACCGAGACCTGCTATCAAGCTCGGAGTCGATCGTGTTCGCAGATACCCTGCCGTGCCCCCAACGGCCACTGACATTCCAAGTCAGCTCATACGTAGTATCTCAGAGACCGCCAGTACTCACATAACCCTGACAGGGTAAAAGCGGGATGCTCTGCCATGAAGTTTGTTCAAATTCGATGTCCGGAAAGCATCGACCTTGCTCTGTTGTCGTGTTTGATCAGGAATTATCACCCGGGTTTCAACCGACCTCTCAGCTTTGGCAGTTGAGGCCATTCAAGGTTTAGGCGTTATTGACGTAATATAGGCGCAGAGAGTAGGTCGAGCTCACCTATATTGGGCGCTAAACTTTCACTTCTATGCGTCTCCATGACCTGGAAGCGTGAGACGAAACACCCGAAGGAGAAGTTGTGCAGAAATCATTCAACAACCAGATAGCTACGATAGTAGAAAACAGATACTCAAGTACTTGTGACTGATTCCTGTGCATTATCATCGATACGCACTGCAAACGTTAATTCAGTTCTATTGGAAAATTGTCAAGGCTCGACAGAGCCTCCTACACGATGCTTGAACTCTGCCGAAGCTGATGTCAGGTCCCTGTCTTGTGTTGCCATAGATTCTCAATATGTCGAGAGTGGTAGGACTCATCGGCGGTATGTCATGGCAGACGACAACAGTGTACTATCGAGAGATCAACCGTCATGTCAATGCACAGCTCGGAGGCATAAATTCTGCCAACCTCTTGCTCCAATCACTCAATTATGCTACTGTGGGTAAAATGGTATCAACAGGAGACTTCGTCGGTTTGACGAATCTGATTTGCGCAGCGGGACACAATCTGAAAGCCGCGGGGGCTCAAAGCTTAGCACTATGTGCGAACGTGGCTCATAAAGCAGCAGACGATCTGGAGAGGCAGACGGGACTTCCTGTGCTTCACATCGTTGACTATACAGGACGAGCCATCAGAGACAGGAAGTTGAGCCGTGTTGGCTTGCTCGGCACACGAGCTGTGATGGAAGCAGACTTCTATAAAGCTCGATTACGGGAGCGATATGGCTTGGAGGTGTTCGTGCCGAATGCCTCCTTTCGAGCTGGAGCAGACAAGGACATATTCCAGGAAATGACCAAGAATGTTATACCTGAAGAAGTTCAATCCACGTGGCATGAGGCACTCCTGTCGCTTATACACGATAATCAAGTTCAAGGTGTAGTTCTAGGTTGCACAGAGCTACAATTCATCTTTCGAGATGACCAATCGCCCGTGCCTCTGTTTGAGACTACGAATATACATGCAAAGGGCATCGCGGAATGGCTTGTGAGTCAACGGTAATCTGCATCTTACTACCATGTCAAACGGCATCAATTGATGCGTTGCTGAAGTGATTCCATATCGTCGAAAGCCTGGACCGACGCTTATGTTGACCTGGACTTTGCATCCTCAACACATCTTTGCCAGCTCATCAGCTTTAACGTCGAAACTTCAACCACCGCTATAACAATCATGCCACCCTCCAAAGCTGTCCAACAGCCCATGAGCTCCAGATGTGGTCGGCCGAGCTCAAGCCATAATGCTAGCGGTACAGCTCCACAATAGTTGACGATGAATGCTGCCCAAGCGCAAATTGACTGCCGACCAAATCCTCGCAAAGTGCCTGAGCACCCGGCAATGATAGCATCCATAACTTGAAACAGTGCGACAAATGGCATGGTTCTGGTAGCGATCGCTTGGACATCTGGATCGTCGGAGAAGAATTTGGGAATAGCATGCCTCAGCGCAAGCAGCAGAAGACCATCGAAGATACCGATGCACACGAACACGATGGCATAGAAGCTAATTACCCGCTTTGCGGTCTTCAATGCTCCAGCGCCGACCAGATGACCGATTCTGGTAGTCACGGCCACGCCAGTAGAGAACGGAACATGCCAGACGAGCACAGAGCAGGTCGTCAAGATCGTCTGAGCGGCGATATGCTTCGTGCTAATATAGGAGCTACTGAATGTAAGCACTTCGAAAGCGAACCACTCAGCAATATTGAGCACAGTGCCCGCGGTCGAAAGCTGGATCATCGGCTTCCACCTCCTCATTGCCTCACGACTAAAGCCGCCCCAGCACTGTACAGTCCATTTGTTCCAGGTGAAAACCGAGATCAGCAATAATATTGGTCGAAGATTGTTAGTCAATGCTGCAGCCAGCGCTGTACCCGTTAAACCCCAATCTAGCCTAAAACAGAACAACCAATTCAAGAAGATGTTGACGGGTGCGCAAAGTATGAGCACAATGAGAGAAGAGTTGAACTCCCCTTGCGCTTGTACGAACCTCTTCAGAGCTTCGAAGCTTGCGTACCCAGGGATTCCGATCAAGCTTATCTGCAGGAAGCGGCCAGCCATATGAGCTAAATATTCCTGCTTCACGAAAAGTGCCAGAACCCAAGGTGAAGCAATCCAGAATGCGCCAATCGGTATAGCTGTGAGGGTCATCAAAAGCATCATCCGCTGGATGTGTAGTCCAACGTCTTTCAGGTTGCCGGAGCCGAAAGCTTGAGCACAAAGCGTGTCGAGAGCGGTAGCCATTCCTTCGAATATAGCATACCCGATTATGGTCATGGTCGTGACACCGATGCTAGCGGCGGCCAGCGCATCGCTGCCAATGTGTCCGGCAACGAAGATAGTCACGACACTGTAGAAGTATTGCAGGAGATAAGTACCGATTAAGGGTGCAGCATAAGAGAGTAGGATCCATGATTCTGCTTTCCATGTTGAGGTGTCGGACCACGAGTGTGGCTTCTGGTTCAACAAATCTTCCAACTCGTCTTGAGCCTCGTGTATTGTGGTAGCATGCTGAGATTCGAGCACCTCAGCATCGTGACCCAGCAATGGGCTATTCTCCCCATTCATGGTAGCCTGCCGCGATCCTGGTGTTTCCGTGGCTGACGTAACGGAGTCATCTACTGGTGTCTGCCATCACAAAAGCAACTGGTTCCCTCGGTCTCCTCGTTCCAGACGTCGAAAATCGAGGCTGCTGGTATTGAATTGTCTGATTGAAGACCAAAGCGGAGTGCTGAACGAATGTTTTGGCTTTCCGGCTGGGGAGAATCGGCCCGTGGTGCTGTGCGTGGAGCTGCTAAGAGCCAAGCTGCTACCGAGTAGTACCCATCAGTGCCACCCTTGTCAAACTGTCTATTCAGAGTTGTGGCATATAATTCTGATAGATGAACCTTGCTCTTATCTGTTACACGTGAAATTACGAAATTTCAGATGAGCTTAACCAAGCTCTATATTCTATTTTCTATTATGTTCTATACTGAGTACGTTGACACATCTCTATGTTAGACTACCTGCATCAGCGCTATACTTCATCCATAGGTACCAAAAGGACTTCGTCCCATGCTTCATACAAGTGGTCTGCAGTTTGTCGAGCTCATCAGCTAGCATGGGCTCAAGCTCACTGCTGCACTAGCGTGTTGAGGGATTACTCCATTCTCGACAGCACTTTCGTAGCACCACCGCCACTCGTCTTGACCATTGATCCAATTGCATTTCCAGGTCCAAAAGATCCAACCACCACCTCGCTCAAACGCCTGCACTTGAGCAGCCCAAAAGCTCCGGTACCACAACTTTTGTGTTTCCAAGTCTGACGATTCCGAGCCAATCGTGAACTCAGGCGTGCTCTGATAGTCATCGTTGATGCTCAAGGACCATTCTCCGACAATGAGATCCTCACCGCCTCGCTGGTCAGCGCAGGCGGCGTTGAGGTAGCCTTGCTTAGTTTGCTCAACGCTTGGGTCCCACTTATAGTAGCGGTGATCATCAAACAATAGATTAGAAGTGTTGTTCGGTAAGCTTGAGGTAGGATCGCCACTACCCCAGGCATTGCCCATGTACTGTATCTTCAGTTGTTGGGCTTCAGGTACACCTAGAGATCTCTCAGCGGCTCTGATTCGTATGTATGCTGCTGGATAAAAACTCTCGACCATGTTCGCAGCTTGCTCAGGATAGTCAGACGCATGGACTGGTTCGTTCAGGACCTGCAGAACGCCCACGGTCTTGTAATTCTGATGACTTTGTATTCGCAACGCCATCCATTCTAGAACCTTCAATGCTCGTTCGTAGTTGTAATTAGTGTAAAATGCCGGCGTATCTACGCCCTACTCGAGTTAGCACTGGCAAGCACTGGTAGTAGAGGACTTACGTGGCCAGTAAATTGCTGATTCGGATACTGAACCCCTGGTGCAGCATGCAAGTCGATGATGACGTGAAGACCAGCTTCGGAGGCCCAACCCATCAATCTATCAAGGTATTGTAGTTGTCCACGAGGATATTTCTCATTTTCCGTGACTTCATCCTCTTTAATCCACCAACCAATGGGCACACGTATTGTATTCAGGCCGAAATCGACCATCTGTATAATGTCGTCCTGAGTAATCCAGGTGTTCCAATGCTGGGCGAAGACGGCATCTGCAGCATCCTGGCCTAACTTTGTGACACAGGACCATTCGTCGTTCATGTCGCCACAGCCCATGCTGTTGAATTCATCATACGCCATCCAGGGTTCAATGATAAAGAGTGACCCTAGGTTTACACCGCGCACCTTCTGAGCGCTCGGGAGCCATCTCGATGTTGCGTTTTGCAAAGTGCCATTTGTGGTACCGTTATGCTGACTGATTGTGCCATTGAAAGTCAGAGGATAGCTCGATGCTTCCCGCCTCGATCTGATCACGAAATCTCGTACATGGTGAGCTGGGTAATGTCTGTGTCGTTCTGGAAATGTAGGCCAAGCAAATACGGCGGAAAGGAAGAAGCAAAATGCAAACGTGAAAAGCATGATGTGGTGAAAGTGCAAGGAAAAGCTCGAATTGAAGGAGTGGACCTGCCAGCAGATGACAGCGAAAAGAAGGTGGTTATTGAGAACAGGTGAGGAAGCAAAGGTCGCGCAGTCAGGAAGGCACGAAGTCTTGTACCATACAACTGTCTTGCGGGACTGCTTTGGCAAGTAAGGCCGTGATATCCGTCACAAATTGCAAGACGAGGCTGCTTCCATGGGGTGGATAGGGTGCTGGGAAAGGGTCGTGCAGCTGTCTCCAGGAATGTACGATCGACATGGCGAAGTCTCGCGCTCTGCAAGTGACGCTTGTCAGGTTCCCATTGTAACTACATTTCCATAAACACGACCGGGTGTCATCATAATGCGAAGTTTGCAAAATGCCAGAGTTAATCAAATGTTGGATGAGCGAGGAGGAGGTTGAAACGCGTCTTTGCCGACGAAGCTTATTAGCACCTGGCTCTAAGTGGAGTTATGCTATATTCAGCTAAAGTTCGGCAGTATACGCTAATGATCCTTCTGCTTAAATTCATAGGATCGTGCTGGAGAAGGGCCATAGGAAGCCTAAACTTATAGGTCTCAACCACCTGAAACTCCACCCGAGATAGCCCAAGTAGCAGAGACTTCCGAAAGAGAGCACAACGTTCCCTATGTGCCGACACGTGTCGGAGAACGATGACTAGTCCATTGACAGCTGCAACATACGTTCCGTCCTGATGAGCATCCCTCTTAGACCAAGGCTTTGACGCTGATCATGCTGTTTCGTCAATCACTATCGTCACTCTCAGCTCCACGCTTTCGCTTTTTTCTACCACCAGTACTGGCGACCTCATCTTTCAAGGCAATCACATACGTCCTTGCATCTCTCTCCTCACCTCGCCAGGCTCCTTTGCGCTTGCCGTCGTCCCGGTCTTGTCCTTTTGTTATATCTCCAATCGTCCTTGCATGCTTGTAACCAGGATATGCAGACCAAGGAAACTTGAAAGACTCGATCACCTGCAACCCACAATGCCGTGCTAGATCACGAATGTTCCAAAGTGTGTAAGGTTCGCCTTCGAAGAGAGTGACCAGGATGTGTCCAGTAGATAGTGCTGTGCTAAACTCCTCCTCTACATCGAAATTAGGATCATTACCTTCGTCGTATTGCTCAGCTGTTGAATCATTCCTTGCAAGCTTGGCTGGCCGTGCATTTGTTGCAAGTAATGGCTTAGCACTGTTGAAGAAGCGGACTAGTAACTCTTGATTGGCTCGGACTTGTCGGTTGACATCTGTACTCAGACCACCTGTATGTGGAAAATTGAAAACAATCTTCGTGAACGGGGTATACGGACTAAGTGTTTTGCGATGAGCTTTTGACAGCGATGTAGCATCGATCCCATGCAGAACAATCACCTCGTTGGCTTCTTGAGGCTCGGAACAGGGGTCGAGCCTTAATGCATTAGCTTCATTATCAGAGAAGCCATTCCAACGATCGTCGTCACTTGGCTCCGTCGACTCTACAGGGTTGCGAAGTTGTGTTAACGTGCTATCGACATCGGGGTACTTCTGCTGCAGTGTATTGTAATCGTCAAAGGACGTCGAGATTATCTGTTTCGTTGCATGGTTTCGTAGCAGTGACAAGGTGAAAGAAAAGTCACCTTCACCTACAAGCAAGACACGGTCATGGCTCGAGAAAGGTATCCTTGCCTTCTTTGTTATGCCATGTGGGCGTGAAGTGTTCTTAGCTGACGAGTGCTTCACATTGCTATTGCTATGCTGTCGTCGCTTGATGCCATTATTGACAGGTTTAGATACTGGCCGAGTCTTATGCTTGGTGCTCGAGATCTTTGAATGCTTAGCTTTACCCATGCATACCGGGAAATTATATGAGACACCGTATGATGGGGTTTCGTCTATCCGTGATGCGACAGATAACTGCTGCTGACAAGAGCTGTTTTCGTATCGACTCCTGAATTTATGAAATATAGGAATAAACACGAACCAATAATACCTATACCTCAAGACAATATTCTGCAAAGACTACGCTAATAAAAAATATGGGTGATTTAATACTAGCTTGACGCGGCAACTTTGATCCTGAGTTTCTGCGCTCAGGGATTTGTGCTTGATTGAGATGGGAATACTTCCGGGGTCGGATAGGATGCTTTCAGGGACGAAATTGTACTCAGAAAGCCTAGAGTAGTGCCCAATAATGTCGCAGCAGTGTTGATGAATCCTGCTATACTGATAATATTGCAAACTCGAATTTTATTCGACGTTACTCTTGAATCTATGCTACTTATCCTTCGTGTTATGTGACATATCCAAATTGTCCTCCCTTACAGCTTATCCAAAAATCTCGAACAATGTCATTCGTCTTCTTTACACCTCTCAAACCTTCCACCTGAGCTATAAACCGTGCACGTTGTTCAGGTTTCGTGGCTGCAAGAGCTTTCTCTGTGAGCACGCCACTCTCTGGCTTCATTGCTTCTTGTAGTATTTTCTTCGAACGTATCGGCTGCTTCGATATGAAAGCACGAAGTAACCCCGAGAATGCCTCGATCTCTGAACGTGCACACTCTCCAGCCAGAAAGTGGACTGTCAGACCTAGTATTGTCGGCAAGTACTTGTCGAAAAGGGTATCTAGGTTCACGCTCGCAGTCTCATTTTGTGCAATCGCAGTTCCAGGGGCGGTGAGCTCAAGGAAGGAAGCATAAAACGCGGCTAGCGTTCGACGAGGCAGCGTATCGACTGTCCTTCTGAGTAAGAGGATAGTGAAGTCGAAAATTGGAATGAGGATGTCGACGGCTGACGGGCTTGCAAGAATTTCTTTGCCAAACTTGATCAAGCAACGGTTAACGAAATCGCAGATACCAGTTGGAGGATCGAAGCGGGCAGGTTGCTCGGGTCGATTCAGAACATCTATAGCCTCTGTCGCAACTGCAATCACTGCGCCTAGCAATTTTTCGACGTGCAAGTGCGAGTTGGCTGTTGGAGATGGAGCAGCTGATATGAAGCACGAAGCGGTAGCCATGGTCTGATCAAGGTTAGAGTTTCGCAAGTCTATGAGAGCACAGATCAGATCTGTCTCGATCACTGGCGAGAACTTGAATGGTGACGGATGGCTTTCCTTGAAGCCTGCACGAAGCAAATCGCAGCAGATGGCTACAAGATCGCTGCTTCCAGGCTCGAGGAGATGAGACCATGGATCTGATAACATGCGTAGGACAAGTTGCTGGAAAGAAGTTCCTGGACCATCAATCCAAAACGTGTCTAAGGTGGTGGGCGAGGAGTCCAGGTCGATTGGAGTATCAGCAGGGCTTTGCAAGCCTCGAGCCATAGCCGCAAACATGCTAACACGTTCGAATAGTGGATCCGAGAATTCTTCATCTGACTGATTAATGTCATTGCCCGGGTCGGGACTATTCGTTTGAACGAGCTCGATCATCTTCGATAACGGTTCAATTCGATCTTGCTCAGAAGGTAATGCCTGTACCAATGCGGCAACACCACTCAACACCTTGCATCTAGCATATAGAGGTATGCCGTCTAGAGCGGTCATGGTATCTAGAAATTGTGGCAAAGCTTGAACAAGAAACTCTCTCTGACTGTCACACAAGCTATATATTGCTCCAGAAGCTTGATTTGACAATGCTTTGACGTGAAGTGACCGAAACAAGAAGTCAAGACTAGCGATCATGAATTGGGAATTGCGCTGTAAATAGGATGTCGATTCTGCAAGTAGTTTTATAACGGCCCTTCGAACACGACTAGGTACTTGTGTCGAGCCGGAGATTGCTTGTGTCCATAGTTCCGAGCTGAACACCAGGTTAAGGGACGGGTCGCACTTCTCAGGGTCATTTGAGAGCGCATCTGCCACAGATGTTAGTACGAACAGGCCTGACTCGAATTCGGACCATGACAACGAGGAGGACAAAGTCGCAGCCTTAGCAACGTCTTCCGCCAGCGTAGGACCCAAAATACCAAATGCTGTCTCAAAGAAGTCCTTGGCTTGAAATCGAAAGTCACCAAATCGCGTATATTCATCCTCGTCCCAGTTTGCAGTCTGCTTGTCGAGTTCGCTGGGTGGATATTGGACCTTTACCAGTGTCGCTAGACAAACGTCTTTGACCAAACCCAATATACTACTGTCAAACTGGGTTGGCTCAGGCCAGTCATTGTAGCCTTCGGCTACTGTCGTCATGATCTCAAGCACTGTCTGGCAGACCTCATCTTCCACCATAGCTGCCCCCTGACAGGCTGTTAGACGCTGTACTTTCTCAAGAACAACCACAACTTCGGGGTCTCCTAGGTATTTCTCACTCGTGCAATCGACCTGCGAGATCACGGCGTCAAGGAACTCAACATATGTGGTCGCGTCGGCTGAGAAATACCCTGATAGCATGTTATCTATCAGCTGCTGTGCTGTCTTCGAGGCGTTCACCTTGGAGACGTAGTCTGGAATAGCTGATTTCAGAGTGCGATGATTCGTGGCTTGTAGTGCAGCTACACAAGGCATGCAAAGCTCGGCCAATGAGGTGTCCTCAAGTAGTTGAAGGACAACACTGACAGAGCCACAGAACAGATCGAAGGTTGTCGCGTTGTCGACGCCGATATGCTTTGTCCATTCCTAAGGACGTCAGAAACTAAGCCGATACCTATTGGAAACTTACAGGAAGTTGCTGCAGTGATTCGCTCAGTATTTTTTCGTAGAGGCTGGAATCTGCTTGAATTTGCAGCCCATGTGGACAACCTGGGTCAGCACTTCCATGCTGGGAAGCATAAAAGGACATGATACTGTGATGGATCAGTTGCCATGCATCAATCGCGTTGTTAGTAAGTTGAATTTCGAAGCGGTGACCCACATGGCCATGGTGGCTCGGTTTGATTTCTTCCTGAAGTGCGGATGACAGACGAAGTACAGCCTTGACAGCGGCACCTGAGATAGAGTGGTTTGTAGCGAGAATTTTCGCGACAGGCAATGCTTGATCTTGAGGCACGTATATATTAGACAACATGCACGACAGCACATGTCTTATAGGATGTGCCCATGCAGTGTCAGGCTTGCTGAAGATAGCTGCTAAGACCGAGGATAGCTTTGTGAGCACCACTTCAGATTCAAGGTTTTGTGATAACCTCACATAGACCGAGAGTAATCGTTCCAGGATTCCAGTGACTTGCTGTCGATCAGCACTAACTTGGTCCTTTTCCCAGTCAGCACTGACTTTCTGGCCAAGGGTGAGAGCTCCGTAGAACTGCAGGAGGAAGTCGGTCGTATCCAGAAAATTCAAGCTAGTCTGCCATGCTGATTGCTCGCGTTGGAGACGTTGAAGCTGTCTCTGTATGTCATGAACAGCTTTGGGATTACCTTGATTTGCAGGCGAGTTCAATGAGCGGATCAGAGGTTCCATCACCCTTGAGCTTTTGGTATCGCCAGCAGGTTTGCGTCTTCACAGTAACAACTTGTTGGTCGTTACTGAAATGAGAGGAACTGCCGGTGATCTCAAATTTCTCGTAGCAAGCACGAATTAGACAAAGAAAAGGTGAAACTAGCGTCAAAGCACGTTTCTATCACTTCACCAGCCAACAGCACATACTTTCCTTCCATCATCACAGTAACGAGAAGGTGTTAGCATCATGGCGCAGATTAGAAGTGCTGACAGATAGGGACAATCTCGACAAAAACATTCAGTGGTAGTCGAACCATGGGAAGGCGTATTTGCCATTTCTTCGAGCACGCCAAACCTGATCTGGCAGTAAGTTGACGATCACGAGCAACAAGTATTCTCATAGCCATGTCTCAATTCTCTTTCAAGACGCTTTTAGTCGAAAATCTTTCTGAGCACTGACCTTTGAGTGACCTTTGCTGCTCCTTCATGCGCCGCCTGGCAAGCCGTCTGAGCACTTTGTTTCGCTCGAAAACACAAATAGCTACCAGCACAACTGCATCGATCCGATCATTCTCTGTGACCTCTCAATTCAGATCTCTCGAGATGGACACGGTCGATACCTCTAAGAGGCTGGCTCAGCTACGTGAGCTCATGAAGGAGCACAAAGTGGATGTCTACATAGTACCATCCGAAGATAGTCATCAATCAGAGTACATTGCGCCGTGTGATGCAAGGAGGGAGCACATTTGCGGATTCTCTGGTTCGGCAGGAACTGCTGTGGTTACACTGGATAAGGCAGCCCTTGCCACTGACGGCAGATACTTCAATCAAGCTACCAAACAGCTGGACGACAACTGGCTACTTCTTAAGCAGGGACTCGAGGACGTTCCAACATGGCAGGAATGGTGAGCTTATATAGTACTGCTGTTGCCTTGACTTACCTTATTATAGGACTATCGAACAAGCTGAAGGTGGAAAGACTGTCGGCGTTGACCCTACCGTGATAACCTCAACAGATGCACAGAAACTCGACAAGAAACTCAAAAAGAGCAAGGCCAAGCTGATCGGCGTCGAACAGAACCTGGTTGATAAGATATGGAAAGATCGTCCGGCGAGACCTGCCGAACGTGTCATCGTCCTACCACAGAAGTATGCCGGCAAAGATTATGAGGAGAAGATAGCAGATCTGAGGAAAGAGCTTGACAAGAAGAAGACCGCGGGAATGGTGATTTCTATGCTGGACGAAATAGCCTGGTTATTCAACTTGAGAGGCAACGACATTCCATATAACCCAGTCTTCTTCTCGTACGCAGCCGTCACCCACGACACAGCAACTCTATATGTGGATTCCTCGAAGCTGGATGATACAGTATACGAGCATCTCCACAAATCAGTTACTGTCAAGCCATACGAGGATCTGTTTACAGACCTTAACCTCATCAGTCAAGCTGCAATTGAAACAGCTCAGCAGAACGGCACTGAGAAGGCCAAGCCAAAACACTCGAAGATTCTGGTATCAAACAAAGCGTCCTGGGCTTTGTCGCTTGGACTTGG
>JAKLMI010000285.1:0-13291 GCA_022813495.1 Pasadenomyces melaninifex | reverse complement strand
TAGCTTTTCTGGTAGCCGCTGGTCGTGAGCTAGTCGTATCATATGCTTTGCTGAATGAAGGTGTCCTCGAGCCATTGCTGTAATTGTACTGTATATCGTTCGGGTTGATCTGAGCGTACTGTACACCGCCAACGTTCTCATATTGTGATGACTTGCGATTTCTTGCATCGATAGCCGCCTGTTGTGCAGCTTCCCTTCTTTCAACATCAGTCCAAGTGGATTGCGACGCAGTACGTGGGCTTGGAGGTGGCTTCACGGACTGTCCTGGAAAGCCACCAGGAACAGAGCCATTTCCTTCGAAAGCGGCATATTGTAGATCACCATTTGTATAGCCCGAATAGCTTGCGCGAGGTGACTTTACAGGCTCCTCATAGTCATAGTGGTCTCGCTCTTTCCGCGATCTTCTACCTTTCTCTTCTTCTGGCGCAGCATATCTCCTGCTTGCATACTTGTTGTGGTCGTCGGAGTCCGACTCATCTTCCTGGGTGCGTCTACGACTGCTTTTAGCCTTAGCAGAATAGGCCTCGGGTGTCCTGTCTTCGTACTGAGGTGTTCTCTGGTAGGGATCATTCTCAGACTCAGAGTCACTATATTTACTCCTCGAGCTCTTGCGGTACTTACTACCGTCAGAATCCGAATCGTGGTTAGTTCTGCTCGATCTTGCAGGCTTTGCGCCGGGTGACTTCGACCTCGACCGATTAGTCTTGGGGGCGTGCAAGCTTGAGAACATCTTTCCGGTAATTAGTCACGAGTCAGCTCTTCGCAATATCAAGCTATTCGAGATCAATTGTTGAAACGAGCGTGTATATAGACGAGTTCTCAAAACATATTCAGCTATAAGCGATGCGCCTGCACCTTCAGAGCGACCACATGTGAAGCACTTTTGCGACAACTGCTCCTCTTCTCAGACGAGCAAATCAGATATGAAACTCTCTGGCTGCAGACGATGAGGGTTCGTCCGCTTCTGCAGCACGAGGAAGTCATGCAGGACCCGAGCATGCACCAATGGTCGTGCTCTTCTACCTCAAAATTCGTGGCTGGTGCTGCTGTCCATCACGAGCCGCGCGTAATTCTGGACGCCAGACCTAAAATTGATCATTGGGGCAGGCCAACCGGTAAGAGAAGTGGCCAAGAAGCAATAACTGGGGGCCATATTTCCACATCTGCTAGGCCTTGTAAAGTCTGTCGACCTCATTGTCGACTTGCTCGAAATGCAGTGTGGTGTGAAAGACCTGTATGGTGAACGTGCAGATAGCATCACCAGCAATGAAGCTGGCTAATCTGTAATTCCCAATTGTTGTTGTTGCACAACGTCAAGGCAGATCGTCGGTATGCATGTAAGGTAAGTGTACCCTGGAAGCTTCAGCAAGGACTTTTGGTTAGCCATCAGCTCGTGTGACACCAAAGGATGTGGTGATACATATCCGTTGTACGAGCATTGTTGGTATAATACTGATGAGGCTTGTGGCAAGATATATGTAGGTTGGTAAGATAGTATGATGAAGTTGAGGTAGGTTTAAACGACTGTGTCGCACTTGCCTGACAGCAGCCGGTTCCTTCTATGTAATGGAAGTGCTGAGCTCATGGTCAAAGTTTCGTCGATGTAGGTTGCGCAACACAGAAGTAAGTGATAAAAGTGCGAACTCAAGTACAACGAAGAATCCGTCTCAAGGCCCAAGCTGGTGTCTCTCACTGCTAAGTATCTCGATGCATGGAGTGAGCGCCAGAAACAGCCCAACCGTGACCATCTGCATGTAAAGTCGCAAATGGCAGCAAGACGGTCTGTGACCTTGGCTCTGGTACGGGTCGCCTAGCGCTTCTAGATCCTCCTTGACCTCTTCATTGATCAGATGGCGAGTCAAGAGAACCATTAATAGGAATTTGAGATGCAATGTAAAGAAGTTCAAGCAGATGTCACATATATCAAATTGGCAAGTAATGAATTAATGTGCTGCGATGAGCTGAAAACGTGCGATATTCTTTTGCAACATTGTTGCCTCTAGCTTAGAAACAGTCGACCAGTCAGGTCGTGATCAGTATTAAGACGGACTGTCATGTCGTCCACAATGTCCTCCTGCTTGAGCAGTAGCAATTTACTGCTATACTAGAACAAAATTCCCCAAACACTACCATCCTGTCAAATCCGACTCTCTCCTCTTATGTGGCATGTTGTTCTCTTTGTCAGCTTGTGAATTTTTGGGCGTCAGAGCCATGTCGAAACCCTGGTGCGCAGCTCTATCATCAGCTATACCGTCGAGTCCCATATTCTTCAGCTTCTCCGCGACTTCGTGCCGTTCAGCTCGAGACTCTGCCTTATCCTTCCAACCCTTCTGTCCCTTTTGCTTAAAGAGGAGTTTGTGGTATTCATCACGCTCCCAGCTTGCTACCTTTTCGATTCCAGCCAGTCCTTCAGATTCTAGGAAAGGCGCTTGGTATAGCAGAGCATTCAGATTCTGAATTGCCCCTTCGACTATGATACAGCTCTCGCATCGAAGAGGCTCCTTTGAATTGCTGATTTCGCCGCAATCTCCCTCTTTTGCGTCGAATGCAACATTTTCGCAGCGATTAACAAACGATTGCCAACATGATTCGCAGCTGAAGTTGACACACATTGTTCATGTCTGTTCACGTCGTGTCTGCCAACTTCGGCTTTCGACTGTAGTATAAAGTTTTCTTTGGTCGTATAACAGTGTTTTGTGTGAAAGAAGATCGATTGAAAATATTGCACTTCGTTAGTGCTTTTCGCGATAGTTATTGCCAGACTTTTTGCAGGTCCTCAAATGGAGTCCTTCGAGCAAAGGATTCCACAACGCGATATCAAGAATTTCCAGAGTGTTGTCCTTCAGATATTCAATATCAGGCGCGTTTTAGCTGCCAAGGACTGTCACATGTTTTGTGTTTGCTCGCTCTTGTTTGGTTAGTGTAGTGAATATATCACTGCGACAGACCCTTGGGCCACGTGACAATGTCGTGTCGTTCGTCGCGATTGGGCTTGTTCAGGTAGTGACATCTACAAAAACTCATTAGAGAGTTGCAAGCTTGTATGGTTCGTTCCGCGACACAGTGATGGGTCGTGCTTGCAGGTCGTATTGTTGATAGCAACAACTTCATTGTGATAAAGCATATCATCAGACTCACTCATAGTATGTCATGTACACGTGTGTCACGGTACAACCAGGCATCCGTTCGCCAGCTCAGCGCCATAGCTCACCTGCACGCGGGTTTGAAGTCTCGTAGGCTTACAACAGATTTTTTTCATCCGACAAGACGAGGATACATGCCAAAGACGTGCATGCATCCTGCGTTGGTATCAATCAACACCATTCATCATGAGGGAAAGACCTCATGCCGACAGACGAGATGCACGTGGACCTGTCGACCTGCAAAATCATACATAAGAACAATATTTTGGACGATAACGTAGGCAGTTTTATTCAGCTTGCCTACGTTGGCCAGTCCGGCAGAGCATTAAAACCACGAACGTCATTGGCAGGGCGATCGACGTGCAAACAGATACCTCGCGTTCGTTCCCGACGTATCCTCGTCATCTCGAGTATTATCGTGCTGAGCTCGCGATGAACCATCTGATGTGATACGACGACTACAAAAACGCACAAAGCCGAGCAGAGATGGCAGAGCTAGAAAACCACTTTACGGTCTTCATCAGGCTGCCATTTGCTCGAGGTGATTTCGTCGATCCACCTCCTGTTGCATGGTCAGCAGCTAAGGAAAGACAACTATGGGAAGTGCTTTCGAAGTCCTCGAAGGGTCATGAGATCGACTGGAAAGGTCTTGCTGAACGATTTGCCGTGACACAGGCATTTCTACTCCAGCAAGCAGCATGGCTTTACGAAAGACAACTTTCTCAAGTTCGTGCACAGATGAGGCGGATGGGCACAAGATCATCGAATACTGCATCTCCACTACCTCAATCTAACACAGCAAGTGTCATGGGTGCTCAACCAATGCGACGTACTGGCAGTGGAGGATCTAAGATGTCCTCAAGACTAGCCACACAACAGGCAACAGCAGCAGAAGGCAGTACGCCAAGTACAACCGTAAAAGGGAAGTCCTCATTTTCTGGTCGCAACATCTCCCAGACCAGTGTGAATCAGGTCAGAGCTGAGCCTGCCACACAGAGACCACTATCGAGACGAACTTCCAAGGAAAGTGAAATTGCGAGCAGAACACATTCTCGACGTGGCAGTATACAGCATACACTTACTAAATCACCTAAGCAGGAAGTCGTCCATGAGGTCGACAGCTCTTCGGAAGAAGAAGATATGACGCAATCTCGAATGATGCATCGACGACCCAATCCAGCCGCATCTCGGCGAATGGCAGCAGCCAGAAAACCACAACACACGAGAAGACCATCAGCGCCACAACTCGAAGAAGAAGATGAGGACGATGCTCCTGCCTTCCTACCATTCTCTACCTCGACTGACACGGCCAAAGCTGAAAGCAGCACATCTCGCGATCCTGCTGCCACATTACGAGGAGGTCTAGGGCAGCCTAGTCGACCGCAAGCTCATCGACGCAGTACATCAGAACGTATCGTGCCGCAAGCAACTACCAACGAGCTCACTTCATCAGCAAGCTCGACATCAGACCCACAGGCAGAATCCAGACCAAGGTCTAACGAAGTTCGCCAGTCAGGAAGAGGTCACCTACCGAATCCACTTTCACCACGCCAACAAGCAGCATTAGCAGCTGCAGCTGGGCTATCGCCACGTCTTCGTCGAGCAGGTAATCAAGGTGGACACGGTTCAGACACGTCACCTAGCATGGGCAGCAGTTTCAGTGATCTCGACGATGCGAGTGTTACACAGTCCGCACTAGAAGAAGCACTTCTTAGTGGTATGGGAAACACCACCATGACAATGGGCGGACCAAGTGGTGCTGTCGGGAATGTTGCGAATCGTGTTAGTGGTATCAGTCAGGCACTGAGAAGTCGATATTTTGATGCAAGAGCAGGAGAATCACAGAGATGACTGATTGACGTCTAGAGACAGGATCTATCGGGTCGACTTGTCAAGTCGTCCGTTCGTACACGTCTGCAAGCTTGTGAAAGTCCTCCATGGCACCATTCGCAAATAATGGTCGACTGTTCTCGTTGACCAACCAATCCTCGTCTGTCAAAGATGCATTTTGATTGTGCTCGTGTACAATTTTGGCAGCCTGCAGAAACAAATCAACCATCCGAAATACAGCAAATTGTGCCGCACACTTTGCCATCACAGCGCTGACGTTAGCGATAGAAATTTTGCGCGATGAGCTTTCCATGCCAAACCAGCTAGCAAGCCCCGAATCACCTACACTTGCTGTTAAGTTCTTCGACCAGGACTGCTTGCATCCTTCAAAGATCTCCCCGGATACCGTAAGCAGCCTGAACGCTTGGTCTGCAGTGCTTTTGTGTGCAGCTGGTATATGGTCAATTATTAGCCACGAATTAAGCTCGATAATCTTGAGGAAAGCTTTGTAATAGAGCCTCCGCCGAGCCCTTTCAATACCTATCAAAGAGTCAGCTTCTCCCTGAAACACATCTCGGAATCGCTTCACCAGTGCGAAATTTGTCCAGAAGGCCATAATCTAGAGGTAATTGAAGATTCCCGGAATCTATGATAGGAAATTGCAAGTCGATCGATTTCAACTTCAAATATTCGAGCACGATTGAAGCGGCTTTCTCTGGAAAAGTTGTTAGCCTGGGTCATCTTGAGACTATATGGCTGCATACCAAAGGCAACACAAGCTTCTTCTTGTTGGTCCGCGGAAAGGTCAACTGGGCCTCTCGTCATAGACATGGCTGTCTTGAATAATGATCAATATCACAAAACCTCTGATATTTAATACACCCAGTACTATTTGCCAATTGCCAAATTACCAATACATTGCCATAGCAAGCAATGCAGCATCGCTTGTCTGCTTACATTTCTCTGCTTGCTGTACACTTTCTGACAAAGGTCGCAAAGTTTGTTGCCATTGTCATTCAGTTATTCACGTTTACCACTGGATTGCACTACCACTCATTCCTCCGTTTGTCCTTTGCACCTTGAAGGAGGCACCACAATACTCAAATACGTCTTGTCCATAGCTAGACCTACCGACAACATCGCACATGGAATCAACAATATTAGGCAAGCATTATGAATTCCATACTTGACGCAGAGCAGGAGAAACGTCAAGATAATTTAATTACAGTCTGCTGAGTATGATTCTCAAGCAGTCCTCGATGCTCGATCCGCGAGCTTGTGCAACTCCTCCACGGCACCTTGCCCATACGGTGGTGCGGTATACGTGTATGGGTTCTCCACACCAAGCTGCCTGTAATGATCTGCCTCTAAAACTCGTCTGTACTCTTCTACAAGGTACATGGCAGCTTTCAGAAATTCGTCAAGCATCCGAAGCACAGCGACAGACTCAGCGTGGCTATCAAAAGTTGACTTTGCCAGTTGCCGTAACCTGGCCTCATCTTTGAGCCATCCAGCGAAGTTCACGTCATGGTGGTCTCGAGCTTCCAAGCTGTATTCCAAGCTATGCTTCCAATCGATCGTTTTATCCTTGAAGTCAGACTCAAATACCGCAAAGAACCTGCCATAGGTTTCTCTACATTCGTTATGAATAACTGGTATCTCTCCGGACAGGACCTGAGCGTTGAGCTCGACAGTTTTGATGAAGGCTTTATAGTACAGTCTTCGTTGGTTCGGGGTAATGCCTATCAGAAAGTCAGCTCAGCTGTTCTGCTTCTCCCAGATCTCGGGAATGCTATTACCCTCTGTGAAAGTCGTCAAAAGCCCGTTGATAGAAAGTGGGAGACCTGCAGGTGTAGCAGGAGGCTCTAGTTCTAGAAAACTCGAGGTATCGAGCACGATTTTTGCAGCTCTTTCTGGAAACAAAATTAGTCTTGTTCCAGTCATGCACTATGTAATCGCAAACCGAAAGCAATTCGAGCTTCTTCAAACTCTGGATCGGTGAGATCATCAATGCTGACCACAATGGACATGATTGTATGATACCGAATAATGAAGAAGATTTTCAAACCTCGACGTTCTTATAAGCGCATTTCCATCTTTCGATTGCCATTCTATCAACATATTGCTATATCAAGCAGCGCATCGTCGCTTGTCTGCTTCCATTTATCTGCTTGCTCGATAGTTCCCAACAAAGGTTATCAATCTTTTTCTGAAAGATTAAGGCCATACGTTTTATTTTGCTACCACTTCCACGTTCGTCTCTTCTTTTGTCTTTTGCCTGTTGAACGAACCCACTGAATGCTTTAGTTGCAGCCTGTCGATGGTCAGGCTTGCTGTTGATGTTGTCAGCATCATCAATAGCCAAGCCGGGCTATGAGGAGGTCGCCACTGGACGTAAGAGCAGGCTGGGATTTGTAGTGATGGTCAAATGACAACCTAGCAATTACATATCATGTGGTACAAGTCCTATGTGATGCCGCCTGAGCAAAGTTGTGCAATTCCTCCATAGCACCCGATGCATATGAAGGCGGTCTGACTTCGTTGATCCGCTGCTCGTTGATATCTTCCGTTGATGCAGTACGGTAGTGCTCTGCTGCAATATGGGCGAACTCTAAGAAGCTGTCAAGCATTCGAAGCACGGCAAAATGTGCAGCGTGGCTGTCAAGATCGGAAGCGATTGCAGATTTTGTTGAGGCGCGGTGATTGTTTTCCCACGTAAGCCAAACAGCTAAATTCGGATGATTCGAGTGTTCCAAGCTGTCCTTCCAAACTACATTGGCGTATGATCTGAAACGAGATTCTGTTAGTATTTCCCCTAAGGGCTTGGCGATTTCTCTGGCGTAGTTGGTACGGATAGTCGGTATGTAATGAATCATCTCATCGTAGTTGAGCTCGATGGTCTTGAGGATGTGCTTATACCAATATCTTCGATTAGCCTTTTTTGGATCTACAATAAGGTCAGCTCCTTTGTGCCATCTGAGCTTGAGACCACTTGACCTTCTTTACTACCTAGATAGTACACTATGTCGACATCGAACATTTCAAAGTCGAAACCTGGTGTCACACTAGGCTTCATCCATATTGGACATGATCCGAGATGCTTGAGCACAATTGATGCGGCTCGTTCTGTACAAAACATCAGTCGTGCTTTGGAGATGTGCATAGTAATGACTTACCGAACGCTACTCGAGCTTCTTCATATAATTCTTCCGGTAGATCGACTATGCTTAAGTCGGCAGACATATCTATGTTGCACGATCCTGACGGATGATTAAAATTCCAGGTCGTTGCTGCATGGAATATCCAGGGCATCTGCCAGTTGTCAAGCTTTCTCCCCTTTGTTCTAGCAAGCTGTCCACTGTCGCTTATCTGCTTGTTTAGGTCTGTCTTATAGACGTCACACAGTCAGTTTTCAGAAAATGGAACCATTCGCACAAGTCCAAATTTGCTTCCATTCTTTCATCTCTATGTTCTCTTGTGCCTGACATAGATTTACCAATGCCATGACTGCATCTAGCCCACAAATCGTCTTATTGTGCCTATTCACTCCTTTGATTTCTCCTTGAACCTACTCGCTTCCTGAGCAAAGGTATAGAGCTCGTGCATCACACCAGTTCCATACACAGTCGGATTGACCATAGAGTAGCGTTTCTCTCCTGTTGGGGCGACTCCTTTCATTAGATTCTCCTCAGCTATCCTCGCAAAGCCGAGAAATTCGTCCAGCTTCTTCAGCGCAGCTAAATGCGAAGCATATTCATCCGTCCTGTCTCCAAAACACGAAGCCAACCTATGTCTTTCTTCAATCGGCCTAGATGCCCAATCCATCAGAAATTCCTCAAAACCACCACTCAAGGTTGTCTTCCATTTCGTAAAGCAATCACTGAGGTCTGCTCGACGAGTCAAAACATAGATCCTCTCATATCGATCGCGAATTGCGGGAATGTGGTTGACCATCAAGCTTGCATTGTTCTCGATTAGTCTCAAGATAGATAGATACACTCGTGTACGAGGAGTCTTTGCAAGACGACCTGTGTCAAGCATTAGCGGTTAGCGATAAAGAAAAGACAAGGAACAGATACCATTTCGATTGCCCTCCAACTCATTCTGGATCTTGATCGAACCTGTCTCGATCCCATATGGTGTTTTGCCAGGCTGTAATCTCACTTCGTTGTTCTCGAGAGCCTTAAGCAGGTACTCAGCAGCTCTTTCTATATGTATGTCAGTATTTGAGTCGGTGAACAATGTCTATCTCACCAAAAGCCTCGCATGACATATCATACTGTTCGTTCGAAAGTCCTTCCATGGTTAGAGTAGGCTGTTTTGATGTTGAGGAAGACGAATGCTAGGATGTGAAGTGCCTCTTGTACCTTTTTGACTGCTTTAGGCTTGAGTTTGTGAGTGATTAGAACGACGTGTTTGAAGTGAAGGTACAAATCAGTAAAAAAGCTGTTGTTCAAATTGCCACTGGTAAATTACTCTTCGCTTGACCAGCAAGCAGACTCAAACACACCAAACAATGCCATAGACTTGTCTTTGACCTCAGCTTCTTGACTCAGCATCGCAAGACATGCTCTTACTCTTGTTTTGTTCTAAGTACAGATGTAGTTCTCATTCAGTCGTCTCGCTTGTCCTTTGCGCCTTGAGCGAAGTCACCCAACTCCTTAACTGCGCCATGTCCATAGCTAGACTTGTTGTCGTCGTGGAAGAGAAGGTCAGAACGGTTCCGAGCGCGCTGCTCGTATTGCTCCTTCGCAGCCTTAGCCAGTTCCCCAGACCTTTCCAACATTTGAGCTACAGCCACATTCCCAGCGTGCTCCGCCATTTGCTCATTGACATAGAGTTTGACGTTAGCACGGCACATCTCTTCTGCTTGCAACCAATCCGCGAAAGACTGGACACTGGGATGCTGCTGGACAGTTGCCTTCCATTCTGAGTTGACCTGAAGGATACCGCTTGAAACATCTTTCCACTTGAGTCGGGTATTGGCCATGTACGAGCGTTGTATAGCCAGCTTCTCTTGGATTATCAGGTCGTGATTGACTTCGATGTATTGGAGTACTTCTCTATAGATGCGTGATCGAAGTTTTTTGAGGACGCCTGATACGCATTTAGCCACAAGCTTCATGAACATCGCATTATACTGTTCATACCTCCATCTCGGCTCAACCGGCTCAAGACCTCTTCCATGGCCATTTCTTTTCCTTTTTCCACTTCTGGTGCTTGCAAGGCTACTCCTTTGGATTCGAAGAAGTGAAACATGGCGAGAGCGGCCTTTTCTTTCGTAATGTGTCAGTCATGAACTTTCATGCCCGTTAGATTGAGCCCAAATCTTACCAAACGCCTCTCGAGCTGCTGTATACTCAGACCCAGTAAGCTTGTCCATTTACAAAGTCCCGATCTCGATGTTTGTGCTGCTGGCCAGATACCGGCAAAGCAATGTAGCTTTCATATACGATTCTAGTCAGGTAACGCGATGGATACCTAGCCACAGTGACTGCTAGAACACTCTTCAACAATGCTGTCACGTCGAAGACAAAGATTCCTGTTCAGCACTCTCTTGTTCGGCAGCTTTCTCCTTGTCAGCGGCAAGTTCCTCTTCGATCAACTTATAGAACTCTAGAAGATCCTTGAATCTCCAACCATATCCAACAAGCTCCTTCTCAACAGCCATTCTAGATTCCTCCTCCTTACCAAACTTGGGCCCATCCCCAGTCAGAAAGACCGAGCTGATTCCAAACTTCTTCGCAGGAGCATGATCGTGACCCAGCGACTGAGCAACATGCAAGATATGTTGCTTGTCAACGTTCTTCTTTTTAGCCCACTTCAACAACGTCTCAAACTTTCGATCATCAGCGTGTTTCAGGTCCTCCAGTGAGCTCCCATAGTTCTCCGCAGCGAAGCTTTTTGCCCATTTGATATGATCCAATTTCGTAGCTGTTAAGCTCACATACGTGGCAAATGAATCGATATTACTCAAGGCCACAAGCTTAACATCAGGTAACGCTTTCTGCAACTTCCATAGAGCTCGGCCGGTACCAGGGAAATAAGGCCATGATTCGATGGTTCTAGTATGGCCGAAAGCTCTGGACGATCCGTCGACGTTCTTGGCTTCCAGCTGGCTCTGTATTCGTGCCCAGAGCTCACGGAGTATGTTTTCGAAGCCGTTCTGTGCATCGCTGGGAGCTTCAAGTTTTATTTTGTCTTCTTCTTTTTGGAAGAGTTTGAGAAATTCGACGTCACCAATTGTGGCGCATCCTGGTATGTGTGGCGAGATCGGCGTGCTGTTGCGATATGGTGAGTCTTCTGGGAGTACATCTATCATGGGCCGGAAAGACTTTAGAATGTGCGATTTGTATTCGATCAATGTGCCGAAGACATCGAATGAGATGATTTTGTATTCCTTTATCGGTAGTGGTGGGTTTGTTGGCTCGGGCATAGGAATGTCTGCCATGGTGCAATGCTTTTTGAATCCTTTGGCTTACAAACGAAAGAGCGATGGCGAGCTTCTGATAATAAAACAGAAATGGATGCTGTCCAAGCTTTCGTGATATCAAACGTTGATGAATGATGAGAACGAACCTGGTCGATGCCCCACCTTCCAATCCTTTCAATTATGGTAGGGGTAGCAATTGGAGATAAGCACCCACCAATGCCTGTGGGTTTGACATTAGGCAGTCAAATCCTCTATAAAGAGCTGCTCTTACCCCTTATCGAAGTCGGCACTGAGAATCGACGGAAACTGGAAGCACGTGGTAAAGATGCGAAGCAGAAAGCATACTGTAAGCAAGACATGACGCAGAACGCATGCGGAATAGAAAGGCTTGAAAGTCATCAATGTCGTGACATAGTCTTGTACATACTAGAGATTGGATAAGCCTCCCATGTTGGTAACGATATTTAAGGACCAGACGTGTCCATAGCTCCATAGTCTTGCTGAGTACGAGATCAAGAATATCTTTCAACACCACTCTTCTCTGTCGATCTTCTTGGTATTGCAGACGTACTCGATCCACCTTCCATTTCAACAGGCGCTACATTGTGTGTTCCAACAGCATACCTGCATCTGATTAGCATGACCGTATGTTTGGAGTGGTGTCGGAACAACTTACATATTCTGCTGAGGTGCCGGTGACGCTGGCTGGAAATTTGGACTTGGAGCTCCAGAGTGCATCATCATAGGCTGACCCATCATAGGATCTACAGGCGTATGTGACGTCGAATGATCATAGCCTGGTGGCATGGTGTAACCGGAGACCATCGACATGTGACTCGGTTTGCCATACATCGACTGATGCGGCTGAGGATGAGACATGTATCCAACTTCTTGTGCTGGCGCGCCTGGGGCGGCCGCTTGACGTCTGGAGTGCCAACCACAGAACCAGATAGCAACACCCGCTGCGAGAAGTACTGCAGCTCCACCAATTGCAATGCCAGCAATGGCACCTGAGCTGAGACCGTGGCTTGGTGCAGGTGTGGGAGTCGTAGTAATCGTTGCAGGTGCTGTTGAGGAGGACGTCGCAGAAGATGATGTTGCTACTCCAGATGGAATCGATCCTTCACTTGGCCAATCTTCACCTGGAACCAAGACAAATGTGCTTGCTTCAGCCAGTTGCCTTTGTTTTTCGAGACTTGTGCTAGCGTTTGGGTTGATGACACCGACCATACCGTACGTGATGCATGACCCGGGCGCACCACAGTAGAAGAATACCGGGTCTGTGTCGTTGATAGTGACTGACCAGTTTGGTGGGTTATCAAGAATAGTGTCGACTGGCTCCCACCCTGACCAGAATCCTGGATGTCCTGCACCTAATATCTTTTCGTAAGGTACACATGGATATCCGTAGTCCGCGCGTATAACTGTATGGTTTGTTGGATAGAAGTTGAATTCTGTATGTATATTAGTCAAGAGCCGTTATCTTGAATTGTTGCATCACTCACGAATGACATCTCCCACTTCTGCTTGCGTCACGTCCGGTGAGAATGTATGTCCTCCTTTCCCGACATCTACAGTATGTGTTGCCGGTCCACTGGTACTGTTTGTTGCGCCTGTTGATGAACTCGCGGTTCCTGAAGCGGAGACAGCACTTGACGTGACCGAGTATGAGCTTGATTGTGCTGTGACGGCGGCAGCAAGTGCCAGTGCAGCGATCGCTGCGCGCATGGTGTACTTCTCAACTGATAGGAGAGACACAACCGTCAGGCTGAAAGATGATGTTAGGACGATCAAGACACAAGCACAAGAAGCGCAACGAAGGGCAAGCAAAAGAAGGGCGCAGTTTTCAGCCGAATGATCAAGTTTTGACCTGACACTGCATCGC
>JAKLMI010000284.1:0-16797 GCA_022813495.1 Pasadenomyces melaninifex | reverse complement strand
CTCGCTTGCTAATGTTCAGATTGTGTCTAACTTCAACATTGGACCACTTACTATGGTGTCAAGCGCCTTCTTGTTCACAGCATGTTGACATGTGTGTTGACATGGGTACTGACATGAAAAGCGATTAATCATATGTTATTGATAGCATGTCAATATGATGTCAACATGTATACTGACATGCATTTAACATAGTCATACACACATCAGTAAGTATTGACGGGAAAGATTTGTTGTTCAAAAAGACAATTTCTAATATACTACTCGAGGTACTACGTACTGTTGTAGACTACTACGTACTTAGCCAGTCATTTCTCGGATGCCTAGGCAACTGCAAAGGGCCCGGGTCTCATTATGGTAGGCGAGTACTAGTAAGTCGCGTCCAGGCCATATACCAGTCACTTCTGAGTCGTCTAGGCGGCTTAGGAGTGGCCTGCCCTCATGATACAGTACAATCCCACTGCTGAGCGGCCTGGGCGACTGAGGAGTTTGCCGGACGTTACTGAAACATACGTAATACATGTACTCAGACTCAAAAACCGAAATGAACCCTGACTAGACCCTAAATTGAGCCTAAGTGGACCCCAGATTCGAATTGTAACACATGCTAGATACTATGGTGCCAAGCGCTCTCTTGTTAACAGCATGTTGACATATGTCTCGTAGTTAACATAATGTTGACATAGAGATAGTATGTCAAGCGCATGTTAGCATATATGTTGACATTATGTTGACATGCTGTTAATCAGCCAACATGTAATTAATCGCTTTCCATGTCAGTACCCATGTCAACACACATGTCAACATACTGTTGACAAAAAGGCGGTTGGCACCATAGTACGTACTACCACTATACTGGCGTAGAAGCTGGAGAGGGGCCTGCTAAGCGTGGAAGAAGGTACGTAGAAGGAAGGGGGAGGCTCAAAATTACGTATCCTGAGCATTTCAATCCTTGGCGCGACCGCCAAGTTGCCTACGTACGTACCGACTAACTAGCGACTTGCCTACAACATCTGTTGACAATTTCAGCCATTTGAAGCAACTTCATCTGCGTTGTGCCATGCTTGCATGGCCTCGAGAGCACAATCGATTCTGAGATTTGCTAGGTGAACGTCCCGCAGAAGGGTCCAGGCCAACTAGCTCGAACACCTTGCTAAGATTGCGATCCAGTGACATAAGCCCTGGACTTGGCACTTGGTTTTGTGACACATCTGCGAACTTGTGCAGTAATCGTTTCCTCGTTCGAACGGCTATCGTCACCTTGAGGATCAGGAAAGCCGAGTCTTGTTCCTCTTTCTAATGCGTATGACGCTTCGTCAGATGGTGAGAGCATATCAATCGATGGCCCATGTATCTGGGATAGATCAGCTTGTGCAAGGCTGACGTGAGAATTCCCTACTGGCAAATCTGTGTGAGCCTGTCACAAAAAAACAGCTGGTGATGGATTGGACGTGGATTCAGGCAGTAATCTCAGTCGCGCAAGAATACGCTCCTCATCTTCACGTGATTTCGAGACTTCAGAAGTTGTTGTGGATTTGAATGTGATCTAACATTTCATGACCATTCAGTAATGGCATTGCTCTTGCTCTCTCCAGCAGCTCATCTGGTGTGATGGCTGATCCAGAGGCATTTGATATTGTGTCTTTTTGATTAGCTTCTGTCACATTCAGCAACGAATCGTCAATCACACTATTTGATATCGTAGTCGACGAGTGTTGTGACGTGGACGCAGCAAGCTGCTTGTGTCTCTGACAAACCGTCGTTGTTGCAGCCTCGATCTCCTGAAAATCGAAGTCAACAGTATAGTTGAGCTGACGCACAAGCTCTTGCACAATTACAAGACACCTGGTGGCTCCACCTTCATTGCATCTCAGTGCCATGAGTACTCTGATACCCATTTGAGCTTTTTGCCATGCTTGACTTGGTTTACTGGTCCCTTCGTGTAAGGAGATGAGAAAGATGAGCATGACCACAGCCAGAAAACAAGTATATATCAGACTCCAGTTGCTGGAGTGCATCATCTGGATGTATGCATCTGGGGCATCGGGCTTGAGAACAATCGCCAAAAGGCTGTCGCATCGGACAATTGTGTTGACCGCGATCTTGAGGCATGTAAGTGCTGGTCGTGATAAGGTCTCATGTAAAGGTTGACCACCAGCAAGAGGACGTAGATAATGTAAGAATGGCAGATATATCAACAGCTGAGACCAGTAAAATGCCAATTCCAGATGTCGATGGGCAACGGTCACTGTGGCAGAGACATCGTTGGTATCCGCCATCGATGGAGATACAGCTATACCCACGCTATTGGTCCACAGGGCCAGATCTTTCTCTGCCTGCTCGAGGATCTTTGAATCGATCCCAGCCGTAGGCGACACTCCTAGCTCCTGAAGATCCGTGGGAGTGCTATAATCCCAAATTACAGATGCTGTTAGCGAGATAATTTGACAGCACCGAGAAGCGAAATCTGGTGCTGCGCTCTGCAAATTCTGTCTTCCAACTTTCTCGCCAAAGAAAGACTGAGCAGCAATCATGCTTGTTGCATTGCCTCTATGACCATTGAGAGCAGTACCAGCGGTGTCGATGTTGATTAGCGGTGGAAGTCCAAGAATGGTGCTGATGTAGAGATCTATATTTACCAGTGTGGTTAGGACCTGCTTCTGAGAAGAGTTGACGGTCCTACTCGATATCGTATTTACCTCTGCGGTAACATGTAGACCTTGCTTAATTGCGGAAGTGGTTGCTACAGCCATACATGTGTATGCCTCCGATACCCGAGATGTTCGAAGTAAGTAAACAGCCATGCAAAGACATGCCTGTAGCCCTATCATATCGGACGGATTTGTGCCAAGCAGGACCCGTGCTCTGCTGAAATGGGCTGCAGCGTTGACACATGCAGCTTCACAGCCCTTCTCTGTGTGGGCCCTAGCACTTGTGAGAAACGCAAGTGCAAGAACTGCATGCACGAATGCAATAGCATGCGGTATGAGATGAGTTTGTGCAGGATCATAACAAGCATGGAATACTTGCCATGTCATCGCCCCGTTCAGGAATTGAAGAAACGGGTGTGACTGAGCAAGAAAGTCTCCGACCAATGCTGAGGCCACGCTTTTTGCTGGAAGGCTCGCCAGGTCAAGGTCCAGACCAGTCTCAGCTAGCAAATGATCAGGCGCATCAAAGAGACCCATTATATGTGGGTGGATAGCTCCAGCGTCTGTATTGTTGAAGAACTCCAGCACTGAGCAGATGAAAGCGGCTCCGGAATATGATCCGTGAAAATACGACTGATACTCGCCTTGCAGCAGACGACCTCGACCCGTTAACATGCTCTGCAACAGATATACGGTCTTCTCCCGTTGCTGGCCTGAAACTGAGGACAATTTCGTGAAGGGAGATGTAGCAGGATACTCTGAGCTCACAACTGGGTCCGTTGGAAGAGGAATTTCTTTCCGCATATCACCTGCAGGACGCATATGCTCGAGCATGCGATCGACTTCTTCCATTTTCATGGAATCAAGATTGGGCTTGATGTGGTTGAGCAGGTCCCGTACTGAACGGACTGTTTCCTCGAGCTCTCGAATGCGTTGCGTTGGTGGCTGAGATGGCCGAGTCTTGGATTGGTAAGTACATTGCTTCCCGTAGACCTTACATTTTGAACACTCGCTCACACCATTGCCATCGCATTTCTTCTTTCGCAACTTGCACTCGTCCTGTTCGACGGTTAGCTCGCAAACCTAACGGTCTGACACGGAGTTTCAGCCCACAGGTTAGCCTCTGACTTACACAGGCCCAGTTTGATCTCCTGTAGTACCTCTTTGGCTTGTACTTCGGTGCACTCTCATCGCTCATCGCTTCAGAAAGAGTTAACGATCAATGTACAACATTCGCTCTTGGTCGATTCTCTGAATACAAGCTATGAATAAGCGTTTCAGTACGGTATTGTGGCACATATCGCAGTAGACAGTAAGCCGTTAGTACACAAAAGTAAGACGAAAGATTGTGACAGCCTTCGTGTACTTGGACCACAATGACTTGTCTTAAGTGCAAGTGTTGATGGGTGCAATGTCGAGGAAGACGACGATTCGCAACATCGTAATGCTGCGCTGGAATGGCAGAGTTGGCACAACGGACAGAGAAGATTAACGAACTGTGGAGCAATTCCGTGGCCACTTGTTGTCTTAAGCGTACAAGTCAAGCTTTTACTCCACTAAAGAGACGCCCTCTTGGCAATGATTGAACAGGTACTGTAATCGAAGCCCGGAAGCCCGGTCGCTCAGGTACTACTAGGCCTGGTACTGGCTGGTGCATAACCCAATCTCAGCGGTTACGAGAAATCTGTGGTAGTCGCTCGACTTACTACTTCTAGCGATAGGCTTCTGAATCTAGTGACCGGCCCTCTATAACACCACTCTATCTTTAGGCATCCTGGTGCCTATAGTCGACCTGAAGTGTGTAAGTGCTCTTAATTTATGACCACCACAGATTTCTCGCAACGGCTGCATCCCATACTGCTTGACAGAGAGAAGGTCTCGACCTTAGGCCACACCTGCAAATCCAAGTCTGAGTACTCCAGAACGACCTTGATATACAGGGAATTAATTAGGCGACCGTTACATAACGATTGAATGTGTCCTTCGCATGGTCTACGCAGCTCAACAGTGGAGAAGTAATGCCTGCACAAGAGACCTGTAGCAAGCAGGCCCACCACAAGTATCAAGCAGCAAACCAAAAACATATATAGGTCTAACATATTCGTATAAATACATACTATATCTCCATCGCGATCATAAACATCGACATATCTTCAAAACAGCAATTTATCAGAAATGGTTGTCAGAAATAAGTCGGGCAAAAAAAAGACGCTGCTTTTTCCACGATTGAGCTCATAGCCAATGCGACAAATGGAGTGAGAGTAAGTCAGTAAAATGACATTATGCCATCTTATACTGCACAGCTTGCAGTAGGGTGTTACCCTCCAACTGGATCGTGCCACTGGTGATGACCTGCTTCGAGTAATCCACCAGTGGCCAGACTGATTGTGGGCATAACAATCTACGTATATCTATCTCAGCTTGTTCAAATATGCTTTGCTGGCTTCGTGAGTATACGCACTGTCGCAGCAGCTCTGCGTGGTTCTCATTGGGTTGTCAAACCAACGTCAGTACGTTGGAAGTCATCATCGTTACTTTGTTTTTCACGACTCGTCCTGAAGCTTTATAAAGAAACATCGGCACTATCGCGCCAAGTTTTCCGATAAAGAAACAAGTGAAAGCGTCGATCGTTGTACCTGGAGTCCAAATCGCCGTATCCATGAATGAAGGTGTGCCTTTCTGGTCGACCAATCTCGTGCACAATGGGGACGAGCTCAAGGATGCTCGTAGTCAGCCCTGCTTGGGCACAATCTTCACTCAATGCCTGGCTGAGAGCATGGGTATCGAAGCTTTGGCTATTTTGGATCGGAGCACTCACTCAACGGTCTCGATATCAGCGGATGTAGTTAACCTTTCCCTGCCCAGGTCTTCCTGCCACATCATCCCCAGCCCGAAGCTGGTACCGTTGTTCGTCACGAGGACACTTCGGTTGGCCATCCGGCTCAACGTGTCAATAATGGACCGTTTGATCGTCCTCAGTCAACATGGACGATGCATGCTTTAATAACACTTGGACAAGTGCGGACTTGCAATCTTTGACACTTACGACAAACGAGGTCGTTAGCGTCACAGAATCACGCACTGTCACCAACGCTGTTTGGCACCGTATGGTCGAAAACATTGATTATCTACATATATGACTTGCCTGTTCTTACAGCTAGCTACAAACCTCGATACAGACCTTCATGAACCGATAAGTACGGCTTCTAGCTTCTCCATAGCCCAGCCCAAACCAATAGGACCTGCTTGAATTCTCGAAACCTGCTCACAAAACTGGTACGCTACTGTGCGGACCTACGACCAAGTCCGTCAATTGAAGAAAGCAGGTCACAAAGCGTGTCACATATCAAAACAAAGGCATAACGGACCTGCATCACTAGCAGTTCAGCTTCCGTCCCGCATACTGACAGACTCTTATTGAACTCGAGCACGTTCTTCAAGCGTTGTGAGAACATCACGGAATTGCTAAGTCGGCGATCATCCAGGGCAATATGTCGTCCTTACAGTTGAATCTACCAAAAGAGCTGTTTCAGATGATATTGACCCTAGTTCCCGTTAATTCCATCGACTGGGACCATGCCAGAGATCAGAATCCGTTACTAGACCAACTGCTGCCACGGCCAACGACGTGGGCACGTCTCATCTGTATGCAGCAAAGTCCAGTCATGTTCTCTTTCCTAAGGGAACAAGCTCATTCCTGGGATGCGACTGCAGTGGTCAATATCGTCGCTAGAGAGCAATACCTTATCGACAGGACTATTACAGCCATCGAAGCTCGACTGCAATTGAAGGAAGCAGCTTGGAAAATCTCACAAGATTTATTAAGACACGGAGTCACGATCCTTACCTACATTCAAGTCAAGGCATCAGCATTGTCTTCTGCACTGATGTCCCGACGCTTTGCTCTCAAACTTCTTGGATGTCTACCTATCCGCGCGATCATCGCGTTGAGATATACCAGCTTAGTTATTTGTTATGCTTGGTCAGTCAAGGACGATCATTGGCTGCCAGGAAATAGCATATCGGACTACCAACAGATCTCGAACCACTTGAATTATCCATCGAAACAGAACACTGGTCGTTTAGTTCTTGCCATGGAGTCTGTCCTAACGCAACAGTTCAGCGTCGATCAGCTACCAGATCTGCTCGAGAAGGGCTTGTTACGTCACCATTGGTTTGGAGTGCAGCTTCGTGAACAGGTGGCCGCGATTCAACAGGTTCCCAATCTCGTAGAGATCCTGGACAAGCATGCAGCAACTGATTATACAGCAATGGAATATGAAGAGCTCTGCTTTGCGGGCAGTCTTGCAATTGAAAGAAGAATTGTCCAGCTACGCTGGCGGGCAGAGGTCAAGGCTCAAATCCGGATGACAGAGAACGATAGAGTCAAGAATGGAGACGATGCAGTCACGATATTGGCATATCTCAACAACCAGCACAACGTCAACTATCTACTTAATTCTAGCAAAGCTGAACCTGCCAAGACCACGGCGTGGATCAGGGGCACTGCGCAGGAGTTTATTCCGGAACGATATATCGAGGACTTCGATGACGCCTTTCTTGACTCAGCTAGCGCGCGTTGTGCGATACGACGCCTGAAGAACGGGGATAAGACAGTGCTAAAATGTTCAGAAATGCCGCAGTACATAAAGAGTGAAGCTCGACGAGGACGGATCTCGCTGTCCGTAAATGTACCTTGATAGATCTCATGCAAAGTTCTCGCCAATCGTCGCTGAATTCTTGACAAGCGCTTCTCTAATCACATTTTCATCACGTGGTGTAGGTACCTTGCCGACCACTTGACCACCTTTCAGTAACAGACACGTTGGGAAGTGCTTGACACCGTACTCATCTGCAACCTCATCTTTCTCCTTTGCATCATTCTTGTGGAACTTGACCGCAGCGAACTCTCTGTCCTGCGATAGATTCTCAACCCATTGTAACGTAGTCTTACTTGCCGATTCATGGTCGTGGATGATAAGGAATACTAGGGTGTTGGGATCTGTCACAAGATTGTCTTCTTTAAATTCGGAAGCATCGTCGACTTGATAGATTGTCATTGTTTTCCCTGTAGCCTCCGCTTGGTGGTATGATAGGCCCAATTTATCTGCTGTCGTTCGAAAATTGTTCTCGTCTATTGTGCTAAAAAATCGAATACTGGTGGTGTCCTGAGTGATTCGAACTCTTGTTGCGAATTGCGGATGTATCCTGCAAGGAAATGCTCAAGTCAGATTTACTATTGACGTTCTCTTCGTTTTGCAAATCAATCATGGCTGTACTCACCGCAGTTTGAGCGCAGTTTCCTCGTTCTAGGCCTTGTGGATGTTCGTATTAAGCTCGAAGCTAGCTGATCTCCACTAAGGAGACCCCAATGACGAACCTAGAAGCTGCAATCGGCTCAGGTGCTTTGTCCAATTCGCTACCTTTCTCACAAACTCACCTATCTCCAGCCAAGAGCACTGAAAGGCTCGACTATCCTGTTGGACAGCACACGAGTGACATTATCCAGATAGAGGCATCTTCTCAATTTATTTTCTCATCTTTTCAACATCGAGCGCACTTTATCCAGCTCAGGTTTGCGCGACAACACTTTGTATCGCATTATGTAGGACGACCTCGAGATAGAAGAAACGCTGCATGGCGTTGGCAACTTTCGCCGTGTCAGCCCGCGGCCCACATTGAGGACTCTGCGCAATGGCCATCTTCGCTCTCTTTGTGAACCACTCAATAAGCTGTTGCTTTTCAGTGTCGTCCCATCTCTTGGGTATACTTGATTGCATGGCTGATGCGAGTCCTGTAAGATACAACCATGTCAAGAACGTCGGATCGCGCGCAGGTTCCGGCTGAGCAGTATGAGTGCGCTCGAACCTTACTAAAGCCATCTTTAGACGCGATGCAAGCTTATCTGTGTCGACACGACCGATGCGACGAGAAGGTGTAGTGGATGCGTAGAACAATGTCATCAGCAGACCGAGTCGAACACAATTTTCTAAACTTGACGCAATCGTCGTCGTTGGTTTCTGGTCGTTTATTGGAAGAAGCTGATGAATGAGCGAGTGCATTTTGCGCTTCATTATCCACGTTGGTCCGACTGTAGCTGTTGCAAATTTGATTTTGCTAAACGTCGGAAATCGTCGCAAGTCGTTGATCAGTTCGAGTACCATACTCGACAGATCTGCTGTGCCAACAGAGCTAGCAACTAAAACAAGACCTTCGCTCAGAGCATCAATTGCGGGCTGATCTTCCAGGCTAATATCGTCTTCAATGATGAAACCCGGTAGTTTGAGATCGAGTGACCAGAATCTGTCCATCAACGGCTTTTCGTCCAGTTCGATGGACAACCACAGGTCAGCACTCGACACTACCTCAACAACATGCTGTCCGGCAGCACTTTCCCGGTCAAGACACTCTAGGCTTCTCACGATGTAAGCAAAGTGTACCCGCGCAGCCACCACGTTCCCGATCATCCACTCTGCCATAGCCGTTCGAAAGATGTCCATCAACATATACGGCGAATATATACTTGGAGAATTTGCATTCTTTTCAAGATGTCGCCGAATCAGTTTCGTAGACTTGTACGTATAATACTGAGGACTGTGATCGGCTGGTAAAGTGATGCCATAGGTTTTGCAGGCTTGAGCTGATGCAAACGCGATAAAGGATGTCGCGTGCATTTCATCTTGTAGGATGACATTGCCAATACTTTCCATGCCTTTGGTGATCGTATATTGTGATATGGCCGAATCAAAGACCCACGTAACGTGTCGCTGAAGCACTTCGATTGACACTGGAGTCATTGGTATGATAGTACATTGGAAAGGGTCGACGGAACCGCCAGGGATATGTGCGAATGCAGTAAGCGGTTGTAAGACCTGACCTGGACTTGAGCCAGTCGACAACGCCTCTTCCTGCGTATCATCAATACTTGATTCAGGTCCTGCGGTAAATTGTTGGTTGGTTTCGTCTAAAATCAGCTTTCGACTATCTGGCGTTGTTTGCGACGAAGAGTCCAGCCTAGTCGCTGGCGAAGAATTGGTGCTTGGCGGCCATGAATAAGCTGGCGAATGTACAGGACTAGACAAATATCTATTTTCTGGGGTCGTACTTTGTGCTTTGGTGAAAGGTCGATACCAGTTCTTCCGTGATTCCTGCTTATAGAGACGTTGTTGCTGCACGTAACGATTGATTCGTTGCGCTTCCTTTGTTCCCTTCTTCGATTTGGTCACAGTTTTGGCGTCATCGTTGACGAACAAGAAGCCGCCTGAAGCCATGCCTTGATGCTGTGAAAATGATCATTGCCACTGACTTTCTTGTGAACAGAGTTCCGTAGTGATTCATATGCAAGCACCAAGACCCTTGGCAATTTAGGGCTAGATCTCGGCTAGGTCGCAGCCAAGGACCGTGTCAGCAGAAATCCAAGACCCAGCCAGAACAGCTTTGCTAGATGCTCGAGAAAGTGGAAAGCGCAAGTCTGCAAAGTATGTAGCTAGCAAAAGTGACCATGAGGCTCTGTGCAATACCTGTTAGCCAGGCTTTCATTCGAGATAACGTTTATGCAGTAAGATGTAGTTGAGCAAGGATCTGCGACGTTCAGGGCATCTACACAGAAACGGGCTTAGTGGTAAGGCAGGCGAGGCGTTGATTAAGCAGATAGGCCGACTACTAGGACACTTCATGGCTTAGTTTCAAATCGTAAGTTGTGTGTTTCGAAGCCTTAGTATCAACATACAGAGAGATCCATGTTCCACGTCCACTGTATCGGAGGTCATATGTACCAGGTTAGGAAACAAGACGAGATATAGGTAACCGGCCTATTTCGCTTGGTCAATGCTTCCGCAGATAATTACGCTGGCGTAGGCTGGGACCAAAAATAGGTCGCTTGGAGATTACACCGTACAGACTGCACAGTGGGGTTGACATAGACTTTGGTTCCCAGCTTCTAGAAAAATCGAGCTCTGATCGAATCAATATCTCTACGACTTGTTTGACACCACTCCCATGCACGGGATAAATTCCGTGTGTTGACACAAAGTACGCCTCGTATACCACATCACAATGTGCATAAAGCCAGTCGTGCCATGGCCATCTGCACCACAATGCTAGCACTAAAGCAAGGTGGCGTTTAACCAGCACAAGCCGAGTCGATCGAACGCGGGACGGCGTTCGTGCTTGTCGACAGGGATGGTCTATTGTCTGTGGCGTACTGTAGCTGCTCACTGTCGCTCAAGCGTTCAGTGCTTCACCCAGAATCAACCTGTCCGCTACATAACCTGTCACAGCCGCAAACACACCTTTGTGCACCAGGTCGATAATCTGCTCGTTGACAGGCCATGTCCATGGTAATGCACCGACTCCCGTCCAATTCTCCAAAGTTTGGTCGATCAACAATCTGACACACATAAACATGAAACTGCTGAATGGTCCGACCAAGCCATTGAAAGCCATGAGCCCTCGAATACCGGCTGCAGCAATACCTTGGCCCCAATGCATAGTCCAATTTATCCTGTCCGGGTTTCGCTGGAATAGCTGTTCAGGAGACGAAGTGAGACCGACCGCACCTAGAAGGTACGCTAATGTTCTGCCAGGCACGTATGAGTTCGGTCTTTTGGTGAATATCTGCTCTGCCTTCTCTCCTACTGTCATGCTGAAGATCAGCTTAGCAGATCGTCTCGGTTTAGTACCTTCTGAACTTACGCAGCTACACCAACAACGCCTGCACCAAAGCCTATCGCGATACATTCGAGCAACGAGAATTGGATCTTCGGCTTGGCAGGGTTAACAGCTGGGGGTGGCATTTTGGCTTGATTTGTAGTATTCAGGATTGATTTAATCTATTTCGTTCTGAAACAAAAAAACTGACACCAGAGGTTTTCCTAAGACATTGGTCGTAGACAGGTAACGACATGACTTCGACAGAATGTGTCAGGAATGACGTGCTGCTTGACAGGGTTTTGGCGGAGATCTGTTCCGAAATGTGCCAGTTACTGACAGTCTCACAAATGTCTGGGCATACTCGTTACATATTTAAGTGGAAAGAGCTCAGCGATATGATAGCAGGGGCTCGCGTAACCATTGAATAATTGTTAGAGAACTAAATTTAAACAAGCGTCTCATTTTAAACTTCGAGATCTAGTCTTTCGTATGATGGGGAGTGATGATTTGGGGAGACGATAACTGTTGTCTTCGGCTCAGCGATATGGCTTCATGGTGATCGTTCTACACTACAAGACCTCGATTTAAGCCTGGAGCTGGCCACTGTCTTCACCCATACTCGGTTGATCAGAGCTATTCGGGCTATATACATCATACGCCAGGTCCGGGCTGTGCAACGGATGAAGCTTTGAATAAAATTGCACGGTTCTACGAATTAGTATCTGTTCCATGGTATGATCGATATCTGCCCACTTCTTCTCTGCTGTAGACAAGATCGACAACACCCAGATATGTTTGGGATTTCATGCAAGCTGAGCCTGACATAGATCACCTGCGATGGCCCCTCGTAGTACAAAGATACTGTTCGTGCCTTACAAAGATTGTCCTCCGTGACACGTACATAGATTTTCCGGGATTTGAGCATAATTTCATGTCGATTTTACTGGCGCTTTTCATTAACTTGTCTGACTGAAGAGACACGAAATGAACGGCACATGAAAGTGATCGGTTAAGGCAGAAGCAAGCAAATTTTCATTATCATCGAAAGGAAAACCCCTGTACATACATCCAGGCTTGTCATTACTATGTATGAAAAGTGTATTTATCGACTACACGTCAATACGTAGGAGATATT
This sequence comes from Pasadenomyces melaninifex, assembly GCA_022813495.1. Classification (NCBI taxonomy): domain Eukaryota; kingdom Fungi; phylum Ascomycota; class Dothideomycetes; genus Pasadenomyces; species Pasadenomyces melaninifex. The sequence continues at coordinate 4,362 of JAKLMI010000284.1, read as the reverse complement.
ATTTACATGAGCATGGCAAGGACACCGGCGAACACGCCGAAGACCATGACACCACCAACCTTGACAGATGAGGCAGCACCATAGTATGTTGCAATGCCAGCAGCGCCAGTACCGTTGTAGCTGGCGATACCAGTGGTAGCAGCAGCTGGTGTAGCAGCGCCCGAGCTCCACGACGCCCAGCTAGATGAAGCTGCAGCAACAGGAGTGCTAGTTGCGGACGAGCCAGCGGCATTCCATGCTGACCAAGAGCCAGTTGCACTTGTTGTCGCGTCAACTGCTTTGCTTGAGCTGCTGCTCGAGGCACTGTTCCACGCCGACCATGAGCCAGTTGCGCTGGATGTGCCATCGGCTGGTTTGCTTGAGCTGCTGCTGGCGACACCGTTCCATGCGGACCATGAACCAGTTGCCGTTGAAAGAGTCGTGGAGGCAACACTTCCTTTGGTGGTTGTAGATGGGCCATCGGATCCCCAAGTTGCCCACGAGCTGGACGACGAAGAGCTGGCACCCGATCCCTTACCAGATCCTGAACCGGAACCAGAGCCCTTACCTGAACCTGAGCCTGAACCAGAACCGGAGCCGGATGAACCAGACCAGCTACCGACATTGCCATTCTGGGAGCCGTCTTTGCCGGATCCTGCTAGCACAGTGTGGGCAGCACCATCGGCCTTTGAAGCAGAAGAGACAGCAGAGGAGATCGATTGCCAAGCAGACCAAGCAGCACTGTCGTAACCGTTGTTGCCTTGCGGCTTGCCAGTGGCACCGGAAGAGCCGCCCTTGACTGGAGTGGCCGTAGCCTTACCAGAGACGGTGGCAGTCCAGTCACCCCATTGGCCTTGACCGCCTGCATTGCCAGTTGGGCCTGAGCCAGAAGAGGTTGTGGCACCTAAGCCTGAGCCTGAGGTCGTTGTGGAGCCTGAGCCATGGCCACCGTTGCCATTACCGCCGTTGCCGTTTCCGTTACCACCACCTGAGGTGCCATTTCCGTTTCCATGGCCACCATCAATTGGACTGGTACCGTTACCACCTTGTGCAGAGCAAGCTTTGCCAGCATTGGCTGGGACAGTTGGCCATTTGTCAACAGCATCAAGAATAGCGACAGCCATACCACCAGTGAAGTGGGACTGGATGTGGCAATGCATGAACCAGGCACCTGGAGTGTTGGCTTGGTATCGGAAGACCATCCATGCATCGGCACCCTCAGATGGAGTGCTGGTGTAGCCATCAAGGTAGGGTGGGTTGTGCAAGTTTGGTGTGAAGAAGCCAGCTTGCTGAGCGGCAGCGACTGAGCTGAAGTTGAAAGAGCCAGTGCCAGCACCAATGACGTGGAACTTGTTGGCGTGCTTGTGAATTGGATGAGGCTGGGCAAGTGGACCAGCAACCTTGATGATCAAGTCAACCCATTCATTGTAGTTGGTTCGCAATACCAAATCGCTGTCGGGAATGTTTGATGGTTGGTTGTAAAGGAATGGGGTTTGATCGTCGTTGGCCTGAGAGTAAGAATTTACACCGTCGAGAACCCATGACCATGACTCGTTGTCGGTTGGGTTCTTCATGATGTCGAGGACGAAAGTCCGATCGGCACTTGCACCAACGGAAGGAGCGCCGATTGGGGCAGAACCGGCATTATCTAGAAGAACGATAGTCGAATTTGTCGGAGAGATACCACCAATGTTCATGATGGCTGTACCTTTGTTGCCGGAGCCGCCCTTGTAGGACAGAGTACCGTAACCGGAAATAACTTGGTTAATACCACTGTTGGCTACTCGGATGGTGTAGTCACCTGGGGTCTGATCCAATTTGACGAAGAACGAGACACGATCGCCTGGGTTAACCTCGACCTGGTCTACGACCTGTGGGGTGATGTAGTTACCATTGAGTTCATAGACGTACATCTTGTGGTTGTCAATGGTCGCAACAAACAAAGCGTAGCCTGCTGGAGAGATGAAAGACATAGCAGCCCACTTGTCGCTAGCATCAACCTCATAGGTGTAGTTCTTGCCACTAGATGGTGTGCACTTGTCATACGCAGTGTCTGGTAGAGCTCCTAGGTTTCGAGTATATTGTGTACCCTGGACCAATGGGTTCGAGGCTGGGATGCAACCCTTCGCGGTCAACGTCTGGTTGAATTGACCAAGGATCAATGGAACCTGTGGTCGCTGGTTGGCAGCAATTGTGGCGGCGTCCAAGCAGTATGAGCCACCCATACCGTTCAAAGTGATGGAGTCAGCACATGCCCAGTCAACATTTGAGGCGGACTCAATGGCGAAGAACTCGCTTGATGTAACCGTGTTCCAGTCGGAGGTGAAGATAGTCTCGAGGTTGGCGGCAGCTTTCTCTAAAGCAGCGACATCGCTGTCGATCGCGGAGAAGGGTGTGGTGTTGTTGTCGGATGGCGCAATGATGATAGCACCGTACAGACCGTCCATCATCTGGCTCTTGTAGTGTGAGTGGTAGAAGTATGTACCTGGCTCATCGGCTGTCCAAGTGTAGGTATAGCTGTCACCACTTTGGACAGCATATTGTGTCAAGCCTGGGGTACCATCAGACCAAGGTGTGTCAAGCTGTCTGATACCGTGGAAATGCACTCCAGTTGCGAAGCCCATGTTGTTGTTCACGGTGAAGTCAACACACTCGCCAACCTTCATCTTTAGTGGAGGAGCTGGCAGAGAGCCATTCGTCAAGATGACATCTCTGCCGAAGAGGTTTGCAGGGCCTGAGCCCCATGTGAGGTCGATCACGAATGGCTTGCACTTGCAAGTCGAATTTCGAGAGTCTGGGAAGGATGAGTTTCCAAAAGCAGATACTGAGCCAGCCAAAGCGGCGGCAGCAGCGATAACAGAGTGCTTCATTGTAGAAGCGAAAGGCCGATAACGAGTGCGGCCGTAAAGAACGAATTGAACAAATAACAAAAATGAATGGATGTCACCGGCGTGACTTGCGTAGATGGAAGAGAACAAGAGAAGAACAGAACGTAAAGGCCAAAACTTCAAATATCAGCATGGTCAATCTGTGGAGGCTGATATGAAGCGAGGCCAGTCAAGTCCCAAAACGTACAGTCGCCACTGATGGGAGCAGTGATGAGTAGTGGTGGCTTGTCTAGGACCTGGTACCTGAAATTAGCACTTAGCTTCCGGCTGGCGTTGCTTGTACTATGGATCAATCTTTGAGGCGCCGTCAGCTCGATTTGGTTTCTGTAGCTTGGAAGCATTAGTGATCTCTTCGCTCGAATTCGATGAATAGCATCTGTTTAGGAGTAGGACGCTGTGCCCTTTCGTCTTAATCGAGCTCTTCCCGGAGACATCGTTCCAAAACCCAACGCCTCTTGATAAGCGTGCCTGTTGCCATTTCTGTCCATCTGCTGAGCAGTCAAGCTATGAAAGTCAGGAGAGAGTGGCTTCTTAGCATCATGGAGAAGCAAGCGAAGTCTAGGATGAAACAAAACAGCGCGTCGGGAAGGATGCGCGTTCCTGAGATTAGCTCTCATTAGCCGCTGGAGAGGATACGTCAGGAAGCAGTCGGTCGTTGGCCCCAAGAACGACTACAACAGGAGGATAAGACGGCTATTTGACCTAAACACGTGATCAGACTTAGTGCTGATAACCGACCTGAAATTTGAAGTTTCTCGATCGGCAACACGTTCTGCTCTCCTGACCTTGAACAGTGTTGTCGTTCCAAACCTTGAAGCAAGATTGAGCCCGAGAAACCATTATTATCAGCACTAATGGTCGTCAAGAAGTTCAACTCGAGGATGGATAATCTGAGCCGCTGAGCGACAAGCACTCCCAAGCTTTTCAAGCCTTGCTTAGCCCCTGACAAGGGGGAACAGCCATCAATCCACAAGCGGGTCTGTACGACCACGCCAGAAACTCGTACTTATCCTACGCAAGCCCGCTCCATAGAATATCATGCCACGAGCTGGGAGATTGCGGTCAGAGCCATCCAGCCGGTCGCAAGATCATCTGGGGATGAAGTTGTCGATGGTGCTCTCGCAGTCACGGCCAATGCAGGTTCCTTCACATTTCCGGCATCACTATTTTCAGCATATGATGTGCCAATTATTGAACTTTCGCTGGTCGCACATGTTGGACACCCCTGATTACCTTCCACGCGATAGGGGTTGTTTTCATGCAAAAGTTCCCCGGAGTTCATGCTCGGGTCTTATGTCGTGCTCCCCCTAACGGTCAATTTACATATGTTGTGCTTTTGTGACGTCGCTACGCAGCAAACGGTATCATTACGAGGCTGCAACGCGCCTAGCCACATGAATGAGATCGCTCTTCCACATTCGGTCCTTCACGTGAATAATGGTCACTGGGCCACACAACGTATTCTTATTCGAGCATCCGGGTGTATGCTGAAGCT
>JAKLMI010000283.1:0-16942 GCA_022813495.1 Pasadenomyces melaninifex | reverse complement strand
TCGAGGGAAGGGAGAAAATGGACGGGCGGTTTTCCCGGGACGGGACGGCTAGAGGGCGACAGCGAGGTCGGATCGAGCGACTATATTAACGCGGTAGTATCCTTAGCTAATACTATTTACTTAGTAAAGCTGTAAACTACTTAATACTCTTCTAGTAAGTCGTATAATACGATTAAATATTTATACTCTAATAATAACGAATAACTAGTTCTACTAATTCTAAGTAGATAGCTATAGTATAATATAATAATATAGATTTACTATTACGTATATAAATATAACGATATAGAGAAAGAGATAAGATCTATATATAAATCTTCGGACTAAATATATACTAATAAAAAGTATAGTATTCGCTAAAATAACGATAGTAGCGCTCTACTACTACTAATTAATTTTCGAGTTAATAGAGTAGCTACTATTACTATACTAAAGAGCGACGAAGATAAATATATATTATATTATATAGAACGAATACTCTAACGATCTAGCGGTAAAGTAGAATAAATATCGAATATAACTAGTCGATTTACTAAAGTAGAAAGTTATATCTTTTTATAAATAAAACTACTAATAATAGTATTACTAAAGCGTAAATCTCTATTCGATAAACGATATAGACTATAATTTTCGAATTAACGATCTATATACTATATATATTACTATTTAAATCGATAATTAATAGTACTTAGTAGTTTATTTAATACCGTAAATTTTTTAAGATATAGTCTCTATTTATATATTAATATATTTCTAATTCTATAAAGTAGAGATTATATTATATATATTCCGATTAGATTTAGATATACTAAGGATACTTTTATACTCTCGAGTACTATACGAACGAAAGATAAGTAGTTCGTTTAGGTAACGATTAAAAGTATTTCTACTTCTATAACGAGAAGTATAATACTATAAATTAAAAGTATTAGCTTAAAACTATAGAAGAAATATAACTAACTTTTAAAAAATCTATATCTATATATCGACTCGGTAGTAACTTTATATTATATAATATTAAAAATATTAAATTATAATATATACGTATCTAAGTTCGTTAGTATTATATAGTCTAGAATATCGTTTAGAGTTATTAAGAATTCGTTATTTATAGATAGAATTACGTTTAATAATAACTTAAAAGTTTATAGTATAAGCTTATTCTTTACGAACTATAGATACTACTCGAGAGTAACGATACTATACGAAGTATAAGACTTAATAGTAGAAAAAGTAATAGTAAAAATAGTAGTATTAACGAATCTATACTAATATCTATAAAGAAAACTAAATATATTTAATATAATAATAATAAATATTAAAAATAGATATAGAACTAAGAGATTAGATCTTTAAGAGAGAGGAAAGGTTTATCTTATACGAAAATATATTAAAATAAAAAAACTTAATAGTAAATTAGATATTAAGAAAGTAGATATAGTTATTATTAAAAAGAAATTAAAGGAAGTTATTTATCGTTTAGAACTTCTATTAGATATAAAAATCTACTTAGTATTCTATAAATTACTACTTAAATCGATACTAGATTTAATACTAGTTATTTATATAGTACTAATTAAGCTTAGTTTTAGTTTAAATATCTACTTTAGTTAAGTATTATCTAATCTAATAATAACTATTAACGAAGTAATAGAAAGAAATTCGATATAGTTTAATTTATTTAGTATATTAGTCTCTCTAATTACTATATTCTTCTATTTATCTAGTAACCTTTTAGTATTACGCTCGAGCTTATATACTTCTTTATCGCTTAAACTATAGCTATATTCGTTCTAATTAAAGCTCTAATAGATCTAATAATAGTATTAAGAAGAGATTATATCTCTTTATTCTTTTAATAAATAACTTTTAATAATCGTTTATACTATATCGTTAAATTATCGAACTCCTTCTTCGGGAAAATATCATTATACTCGAAAATCTTCGTCTTAGTATAGATATTATATCGACTATATCCTTTAAGAACGAAATATACCAGTTCGAGTTTTAGTATAGAGTATATTAGTCTATATTAAATAGTTAGCGATTAAGTAGTTCTATTTTCTAGATTATAAGTTTATAAAAGACTTTAAACGACGGTTTTTAAGGATATTAAAAGGTATTATTAGCTATAAAGAAGAAAAGAAGAACTAAAAGATAGATATATTTATACTTATATACTTATAAGAATATAGAAAAGCTAGAAGAAGGATAGTATTATAAATATAACTTAGCTATAACTCGATCGTAGTATATAGCTATATTATATAAGAAGAATATAAGATATATAGATATTTAAAGTAAAAGGATAAGATAACTATATTATATAACTAGTATAGCTTATTTATATTATTATAGCTTAGATTAGCTTAAAATTAAATTAATTAAGCTATAGTAAGTTATACTAAGTAGTTTAGTAGATTATAAAGTATATAAAGATAGCTTTTAAACTATCTATTAAAACTTTATAATTAATCTATATAGTAAATTACTATATATCTTTTATACTAAAACTTTTATCTTTTCTAGATATATAAAAATCTACTTTAAACTATAAGATTTATTAAATAGTTTATAATAACTATAATATATTAAAATAAAGATCTTTTACTAGTTAATATATAACTATAGTAATAAGATAGCTTTATTAATAAATAATTAACTTATTCTTTTAAAATTTAATATAAGTCGTAGTAATATTCTATTTAGTTCTAGCCCCTTCGTAACTTACTTTAACTACTTTCACTCGTTTCTATCGATATTCTTTACTAATTATAGAGTATATTAGTATCTCTATATATTTAGTAAAAGAATCGTACTTTAATCGATAGAGAGATTATTAGATATATATTTAACTCTATTTAGGTATTACGAGAGAGATATTAGATTTTAATATTAGTAGTTAATTTTAAGACTAAAAGATAATATATAAAGTATAAACTCGAAAGTATATATATAGTATAAATAATAGTACGGAACGCGCTATAGTACTTAATATACTTAATATAGTTAAAGTATAATATTAAGATAGCTCTTAATCTTTTCTCTATATTTATAGTATCTTTAGATTATAAATAAATCTTTAACTAGCGAAACTAGTTTTAAAACTCGATAATAATATAAAAACGAAGTTATAAAGAATCTTCTAAAGCGATACTATAAACTTATAACTAAATTTATAAGAATAAATATAATCTATATTTATATATTATACTATTAACTATAACTTAGCTCTTTTTATTTATCTTATATTTAGATCTTAATAAATCTATAGATATCTATAGATCGATTAGATTAGATTAGATTAAGGCTTAGATTAGATTTAATTTAATCTACTTCGAATACTAACTATATATAATATATAATAGTAATAGTATTATAGCTTAAGATAAAATAATAATACTATAAGACTTAAAATATTCTCGTTAGCTATAATATATAGCGGGACTTTAAATTAAGGTACTATAAAAGTATTTTCTTAAAGTTATAACGATAGTATATAACTACTATAATATACTAACTAAACGGATATATTCTATCGATAGAAGTCGATCTATTATAGTAGTAATAGCTCTTTAGATTTTCCTTTTAGAGTTAAATTATATAGATCGAAAAAGTTCTTATATATAATATTATATATCTATTAGTAGTTATATAATAATAAGGAGATAAGATAGCGTTAGTTTATAGCTTTAAGCTTTTTAAATACGAAAATCTAACTAATACTAACTATATATAAGTATTTTATTAGTATATATACTAAAATTTAATCTAACCCGAGAAGAGAAGATATTTTATATTATTACGAATATCTATAAAAGTTTAGAAAGTAGTATCGAGAACTATCTTCTTAGAGCTATTAATTAAGCGATATATATTATTAATATAGTACTACTAAATATAAACTATCGTTTTAAAAATTAGTAATACTTTATTAACTACTTTATCTATACTAAAACTTAGATATAGCTTAAGATTATAATATTCTATTATCTTTATACTAACGTAAATAAAATCTACTCCGCTTTTTACTAGTCTTAATTCGTATTAACCTAAGAAATAGCTCTAAATAAAATTTCTTAAGTAGTTATTCTTACTCTGTATTTATAAAACTATTAAGTAATAATTAATTAGAGATACTATAGTCTTTATTCTTTACTAATTCCTATTATAAATTCGAGCTATTTATTAATTATAGTAGAAGAGATACTTATCTTAATCTTCTATTATATTCGACGAATTATATTTACTAAAAGATATATATTTTAGTTAAATTTTATACTATAGTAGTTAAATTATAGAGCTAGTATAGCTTATTTAATCTATATATTTCTATAATAAGAGCGAGGTAGTATAATTTACGGATATAAATCTATATAAATATAGTAATAATAATAATAATAATAATAATAATAATAATAAAATAACTAACTATAGTTAATATATAGTATACTATAAGTAAAAACGAATCTTTATTAATAGATATAGTTTAGTACTAAAAGCTCTATATAGATATATATTCTACTCTTTTTTTATATTTTATTCGTAAAAGTCGATTCTATATCTCTACTATAGAGATAAACTAAAAGAATAGTTATATATCTAAACTCCTTATTCGTTATCTCTAGTTTACTTAACTTTAGATTATATTATAATAAAGCTATAGCTATTATCGTCTTTTTAGGGATTACTTTTACTTAGTAATTTAGGAATATTCTAGTATCGAATTCGGCTATAGAAACTAGAACTATATATATATCTTACTATAAATTTATATATTTAATATAGTACCGAATAGCTCGTTAAATAGATTCTATCGAGAGTCTTCGACTATATCGTTATAAAAGAGCTTTATAAGAGTTATTATATATTTAAAAACTAAATAATTAACTCTTTATAGTTATTATATAACGAAATTAATCTACTTAGATTACTTATTATAAGAAGATTTAATCGCGGGATATTAGTAAGAAATACTACTTTTACTATAAGTATATATACCGTTCTAGCTCTCTATATTAAAAATAAAATATATTAATAATAATAAATATCTTATTATAGTAGTAATCGATCCGATAACGGTTAAAGATAATCGATTTTTTAAAAAAGCTTCTAATATATCTCGTATATATTACTTCTATAATAAGCTATATAAGACTATAATACTTAAAGAAACTATTATAGATATCGTTAGATAGGTAGTTATAAGCTTATATTATTAACGAACTAGAATATATTATTCGTTACTATAGTTTAAATAGTAATAGATATAACGATCTTATCTTTTATATAATAATATAATAATTATAATAATTCGTTTAGTAAATAATATTATCTATACTCTATCTCGAATAAAGATTTTTATATAGTACTTTAGCTTTTTTATATTAAGATTATAGAGGTTATACTTAAGATTAATTCTAATAAGAGGTAGTATCGAATCTAATTCTTCTATATATAGCTATATTAAGCTTTAAGTATATAAAAACTTTTAAATTATACTTATTAATCGTAACTATTAAGAAAATTAGCGAATATTACTTAAATATAAGAGATATATATTAATCTAAGCTATACTCTTATAGAGTCGAGAATATAATAGAATATTCTATATTAGGATATACTTAAAGTACTTATAACTTAACTAATAGTTCTTCGATATATTTTCTCTAAGATTATAGTTATACTAAGATATATCGATATCGAATTACTCGTAGCTAATATTATATTTTAATATTTTATATATATTATTAATCGAGTCGGTAAAGATTAATATACTCGTTAATAATATTAAGAATTAAGTTTCGAATTTTATATTAGAGTAGAAATATTAATATCTTATAACCTTTATAATAGTTATACTAGTTACTTATTTTAGATTTAAAACTTTTAAAGATTAATATTATTAAGTAGTATTATATATAAAATAACTTAGTTTTTAAGTTTAGTAAAGATAGTACTTTAATATTTCTATATACGAAGTTCTATATTTAAAGAGAGTTATCTATCTTATCTTTAATTAAATTATATTTACTCTTCTTAGATAAATTACGCGTAGTATAGCGAGATAGTAAATTAGAAAACTAGTTTACTAAGCTTTATAAGCTATTAAATTAGCTATTAGTAAAATCGAATCGTTATTATCGAAATAGAGACACTCCTTTCTTTTATATCTAAGCTCTTTCGAGTATATAAAGTACGCGATCGAATTTATAACTTTTAGATATTTATTTAAATCTATATCGCTAGATTAATTATTAATATCTATTAAAGTAGAGTAATTAAGTTTATAACTATACCCTTACGACTTATTAAGATTAAAGTAACTACTCTTTAAAGATAAAAGGATATAAATAATATATTAAATAACGAATACTTTTTTATAAATTTTCGTATATAGATTAAGTAACGAAGAAGGTAGATATATAGATATTATATAGATCGATATAGTTAATTTATACTTTAATATTAATTTATATTTAGAAAATTTAGTATATCTAACTTACTTTTATAAATAAAGAGTATAAGAAAGCTAGATATCTTATCGTTTAAGCTTTATAATATCTTAATTCTATAAATACTTAATAATAAGTTATATATATAGATTAAATAAATTAAAAGATCTTATTTTATAACTAGATTACTATATACTAGAAGCTTTTAACTAACGTTATTATTATTTAATTATCCCTATAGTACTAAGAATACTTTATAATATAATACTATTATAATAGTTTAATTATATAAGTAAAGAGATCTCTCGATATTAATAATCTCTTAATAGAAAATCGAGATAAGATAAAAATTTAAGAAATTTATAGTAATAAATACTCTCGCTAAAATATATAAAATATTACTATATTAAATATAGTTTTAAGTATAGTTCGTAGAGTTTTAAAATCCGATCGAGAATTATATCGTTAGATTCTATACTCTATCTTAGTGTCACGGACCTATGGGACAAAGGCACTGGTGTTCCAAAGAGTGGCATTAAAGACTAGAATACTGTACGAGAGAAGGAAAGTCTCGAGTACGAATTCCGAGCGCGCAGTAGTAATTTGTACTGCGCGTCCGGAATCGTCACTCATAAGGCCGCCAGGCATCCAGTCTCAGATGCCGTCAAGCGGTCGATGTGTGCACTTAGCTTAAACTTAAATTAATTATAGTAACCTCGAATATTAAAGAACTTATTAAAATCTAAAAGAAGATACGATTATAGAGCTTACTAATAATTATAAACGATAGTTATATAATCTAGACTTATTCTAACGACTATAAGTAATACTTAATTTCGATTATCTTATATCTAAAACTTATATTATCGAGGTATTTATATATAGAAACTATAATAATAAGTAGTTATATATAATTTAACGATATATTTATATTTTACTTACTAAGTACCGATTCTATTATCTATTACTATTAGTAGAGATAATTACTATAGACTTTAATACTTTCTAAATAGTATCGATCGAGATAAAGATAATCGAGAAGATTATTATTATAATATTATAAAGGAGTTTCTATTATTTTAATCTAAAGTAAGCTTAAGTACTAGTTTAATCTTAACTTTTAGTATAAAGATTACTAAAACGAAGTAAGTAATTATTTAATAGATATATTTATTATATTAATTTTCCTAACTAGACTCGAATATTAAGTAAAAGTAGCTTAAAGTTTAACGAAATTATCTAATATCTTTATAAAATACTACTCGATTTTATATTATAATAATATACTAAGTTATATATATCTAGTCTTTTATTAGCTATAATATTTTAAATTCTATCTTAGTATATTTCTCTAGTCTATAAAGATATTACTATATATCTTACTTAATTAATAATTATATATAGCTAATCTACTTTTAGCTAGCGATACTATATTTTAGATTATTAATAATATAAAATACTCTAAAGATAGACTCTAAACGTATATAGAAATTAATTAACTATAGTAAATAGAAATAGAGATAAAACTTAACGAATAATTATAGTATAGAGTAGTAAATAATATAAATTAAGTATTAATAGAAAACTTATACTATTATCTTAACGATTAGTAACGAGTATATTATAATAATATATATAAATATACTTATTATCGAAGTTATTCTTTACTTTTATTATACTTAAAATATCGTAACGCTTTATAATAACTAAGATAATAAAAGTAAAGAGGATTAATTTAGAGATAGAGTAAAAGTATAAATATTCTTTAAGTTACTTATTTCCGACTAATCCGTAATTTATACGATAGAAGAGAGTATTATCGTTCTATTATTTAATAGTAATAGTAGTATAGTAACTATTATAAATAATATAATAAGATAAGTATTTTCTAACTAAAGATATTCTTATATTAATATTATTATATATATAATTAAGAACTAAATAAGGTTAAAATAGAACTATCGAAAATCGATCTAATAAAGGGGTTACGGTACTAAGAAGATTTCTATAAAAACTATCGATTAATTTATTAGTTAACGAGTAACTAAATAGCGTCGGAATCTATTATATATATATTATAGATTAAATATAGATAGATATAAAAGGATACTCGAGAATTTAATTAAGCCTTATATTAAATTAATATCGCTATTATTTATATATTATTATTAAGTATAATTAGTAGAAAGAAACGTAGATAGTTATATATAAATCGTTAGTTATATTCTAAATTAATAATAATATCTTAATTTAATATTATAATATTCGACTCTAACTTTAATATAGTCTTTATATAAATAATATAAATAACGAATAGATAACTATACTAATATACTTTATTATATTAGTATTATAGCTAAAAGTAATACTATTATATTAATCTTAAATTCTTTCTATAGCTTTATATATAAAAGCTAATATAGAGATATATACGTAAAATTTAATATAAAACGAGATTATATATACTAATAAAGTATAATATACTTTTTTACTATAAGATAATTAAAATATTATTTTACTCTTAGTTACTATTTTTTATAGCTTTCGTTTAATAATATCTTTCTTATTAATAAATTAGCGCCGAGTTTTTCTAGCTTATAGATCTATCTTTTATAAGAAGTTATACTTAGATATATAAAGAGAAGGTAGTAAGAGAGTAGTTATTAATCGATACTAATTTTAAGATAGCTATTAATAATTTTAACGAGAATAAACTAATTAAAATCTTATATTTTCTATTTAAACGGTACTTTTTTAAGTTAAAATACTAAATCCGAGCTCGTTTCTCGGAACTATATTACTTCTCTCTTACTATTATAAATATAATTTAGCTATAACTTAGCTATATTATATAGCTATATTATATAAAGAAGGATATTATAAGTATATATACTTAAGATAAAGGACTAAATAAAAGGATTATATAATTCCTAATCGTTTAATTATACTTAGTATATTAAGTATAGTTAGTACTACGTACTACTAAATATACTAAATATACTAATTATAGAAATTATAGAAATTAAACTATAAAGTATATAGAGATAACTTCTATACTATCTATTAAGACTTTATAGTTAATCTATATAGTATATTACTATATATCTTTCGTACTAAGACTCTTAATTATTATTATTTAACTCTTTCTAAATATATAACAATCTATCTTAGACTATAAAACTCGTTAGATAGTTTATAATATATATTAAACTTCGATACGATTTTAGTAATATTTTACTAATACTTAAAAGTAGATATTTTCTTATAGATAAAGTTATAGAGTATATAAATCGTTATCTATAATTATAATACGAGTATTTATAACTTAAAAAGATGAATAGTTATAATATTATCGTCGATAAGATTATTAGTAATTAAGAATTAACGTACTATTATAAGATTATACTAATAAAATATATCTTATACGAGTAAAGAATACCTTTAATAAGATTTTAAACTAAAAAATACTTAGAATAGCTATAATCGTAACTTTATACGAAGAAAACGAATTTAGCTATTAGAAAGTCCAGATAGCGCAGCGGTTAGGCGCTAATAAAGAGAGATATATATATATATATATATAATAACTTACTATACTATAAATCTAATACTAAATTATAATATCGATTTAATACTTAAAGGTATTTAAATATACGGACTACGAGTCGTAGAATCTTATATTAATAAATAACTAAAGCTTAATAGCTACTTATATTAGTATCTTATAAAGCTTATACTATAATATTAGCGCTTCTAGTTCGGTCGATCTTAGCTCGAAAAGGTTTAATAGAAGTAGTACTAGTTTCTCTATTAAATTAAGTAAGTAAGTATTTTAGAGCTATACTAATTTTAAACTATATAAATCTAAAGTATCTACTAATATCTTTTTAGATATATCTTATTAGGTATAACTTCTTTAAATAATAAGAAATAAAAGTATTAGATAAGTACTAATTAATAGTATATATATAATATAAATAAAGTTAGTATCTTATTTAAGCTCGAAGTAGATCTATAATCTAAGTTACTACTACTATATAGCGCTAGATTTTTAATCGGTACTAACTAATCTTTCTTCTAATACTATTCTACTATAGCTTATCTTAATACCTTTAAATTATATTAAAGTATTATAGATAGTCGATACCTTCTAAATATATTAATATACTAGTATCTAAAAAAGTATAGAGGTATATACTATTAATTATACTATATTAAACTACCTTAATCCTCGTATAGAATATACCTCTAAAGTCTTCGGATATTAATAGATATCTATATATAACTAAGTCTCGTCTTTATTCTCGTTATCGTCGTTAATACTTATTACTAAAGCTTCTATAAAATATTTTATATAGTATAGTAGTAAATACCTCTCTCTTAACGGATATATTTATATATAGACTATTAGTAGTTACTATAAATATTTTAGCCGAGATATATATTATATAGCTCTATTATTTAGCTAGGAATATAGGTAGAGTAATACTAAGTCTAACTACTTTATCCTAGTAAGCTATAAGGTTAGCTATCGATAACGAGATCGTACGGAGATATGGATACTATCTCCAGAATCCTATATAATTTAGCTAATTCTAGTAGCTCCTTACCCCTAGTATTATAACAGATAGTAACAGACTATAGCGGAGGAAAAGCTCCTTCAGGTCTATTTATTATACCATTGTTTATCCACCCATGGACAGGTATTGCTACATAGATCGCCACCCTGGAGAACCATCGCTCGATTAGTCGAGCGTATCAGTAGCCACCAATCAGCTGTTGTGAAGCTTGATGTTGACCAATTCGCCATACAGCAGGAGCAGTCTAATGATAGGACACGGAGATGCAACGGCAGGGAGATGCACACGATGCAAGCATCAAGAGCTGCGCTAAAATGGCAGGTACGACATATGAAATACACATCGAGAACCGTGACTCAGCAGAACATTATGCAAGGATCCGGCGCTTCGCTGGTCGTTTCATCACCTGCTACTTTGGCTGATCAATCAACTCACTAGACGCCATGTCGATGAACACGACAAGCCAGACTACTTGTTCCTCCTCCAAACTCTCCTTCCTCCGAACCAAGTTTCTTGGACCGTAGCTTGCCGGAGACGCGATGGTTTCCATTCTATATCCATTATCACAAAATCGGCCTTCTTCCCAACCTCAAGGCTTCCAGTCCGAGCTTCGTCGAATACACTCGATGCCGCACCATAGGTAGCGCCCATAACAGCTTCGTGGAGCCCTAGTCGGAAGTTCTCATTCACAGCCTCCTCGGACTCAGGTTCACGGATTGACCTCCGAGTGCATGCGACATAGAGGTTCTTCATCACTTCCCACGGTGCCGTTGGGCTATCACTTCCCAATGCCATCAATGCACCATTGTCTATAAATTCACGGTATGCAAAAGCTCGTTTGCATCTTTCCTCTCCTAACAGTTCTGGCCATGCTTTCAACAAAACTGGATCCGCATGTGCCGGTTGAATCGACGCAGTGATGTTCAACCGTCCCAGACGTTGAGCATCTCCAGGTGACGTCAATTCCAGATGCTCGATGCGGTGCCGCCGACCCGGCGTTGCCTGTTCAAGCACATCGATAGCTGTTTTAACAGCAGCATCTCCAATTGCGTGCAATGCCACCTGAAGGCCTGCGAGGTCTGCAGCCTTAACAACTGGCTCGAGAGCATCCTGCGACCACGTTGGTCTTGCCAGCAGGCCAGTCACCAAGTAAGGTTCCGTCACAAAAGCAGTGCATGTGTCGACCACTCCATCTACCATAATTTTGATACCAACAATCCTCAAATCCTCATCTTCATTCTCCTGCATCAGCTTGATCGCACACTCCACCTGTTCAAGCCTCGATTCAGCACTGTTAGTGGGCTTGATGTACCAATAAGCAGCAACGCGCATTGGTAGGTCAACTATTTCTGCCCGTAGTTCCTGAAGAGCTTGCCAGACAGGCATATCCATAGCCATCTCAACAAGCCCAGTGTATCCTTGTTCGTGATAAGAGGACAGAGCAGCAAGGATGGCTTCCTTTCTCTCCTTAATCGACGCGACACTTGACTGATGCGGCCAGACGATACTGAATACGGCACCTTCACTGAGAACGCCAGCGGCAAGATTACTTCCATCTGATCGACGGTGAATACGTCCGCCAGCTGGGTCAGGCATGTTTCCGACGTTGAGCTCTTGTAGGGCAGCACTGTTGCACCACGTCGAATGGAGATCTCGAGCATCGATGAAGACAGGCCGTGGATCGATATCGTCTAACATTTCTGCCGTGGCGCCTGCTGGTGTCATGTACGGCATCCAGCCTCGACATAGAATGCGTGGTAGTTGGGGGTTGGAGACAGCGTATGATCTTATGGCAGCTCTGATATCCTCAAGCGAAGAACAGCCCTCGAGATTGAGCTTCTGCAACGACTGTCCCAGCAGGAACAAGTGCATATGACCATCGATAAATCCTGGGAGCACTGTAAGACCTGCCAGGTCGATTTTCTCCACCTCTCGCTGTTCGGCGCTAGCTGCAACGCTATTGCGTTGCCCAATGTCGACAATGAGATCGTCCTCGATTAGCATGCTGTCGACGAACTGAGGTGTTTGGTTAGAGCCCGCAGTCATCACATTCGTGAGAATTTTGCCATTGTGGAACAGAAGGCGACTTCCAGCTCTCATCGTCATTGCTATGATTGTCGAAGGAAGGATTCGAAGTTGTTTTCTAGCAGGTAGGATGCATTTATATAAAACACATTGCTTTGTTGTACGAATGTTGCGGCTCACGGCAAAGGCATTGATCTTCCATGCATTTGCTCCTGCTCGTCTCGACTTGCCTGTCCAGTAACCTGCCACCAGGATTCTGCGATCCACTCGCAAACGCAAGCCTGCTCGCTAGTGATACTCCATATTCGGGAGTTACGCCAAAAGAGCCCTCAGACCCATTGCTCGCATGACATGACCGACACTGCTATACTCTGATTCTTTGTCGACGTTCTGCCATGCAAATTTCATTATGCGCAAGACAGTTGCAAAATTACTGAACTTCCTGCCTCCGTACGGGACGTTTCGTATCAGACTCGTGAAGAATTCTCGTTGGGCTTGTTGAGCGAAACATCCGCCCACACATATCGGCCATGGTAGACCTCTAAGGGAAGTGGATGACGGGATTTGTCGCAAAGCCTCTATAACATCCTCGACCGCGTTGCAGAGCGTTTTTTGAGTTGAACCAGGTTTTTGCTGGATTGCTTGCAGCTGAACGACTGCAGCTGTAGCGTAAACTCTCGTAATCTGCATGGAAAGAGTACTGTTTGTCGACTCGAGAATGTGATCGATACCTTGCCGTAAACGCAACCCAATGTTGTCGATACGGCGATCATCGTGCGGAATTGGAATTTGCGTTTCCAGCGCAGCCATATCACCGATGATCTCCAATGCCCATGCCTCACATCCCATTACGTTCGTCATGTTAACAAAGTCACAGTTCAGCCACTCTTTGTAACTCGTTTTTGGGGCTTCGCCTACGGATGCACTTGAGAGCAGGTCGTAGTGAAGGACACCGGCAAGAAGAAATTTCAAAGCAGCGGTCATGATTCTGTTGCGCTCTGTATACATTCCGAACTCGCTTTGCATCCACCCGTCAAGACCGGATGGTGACAAGTCTTGAACAAGAGAAATGATTGCATCGAGATGGGATCGCCAATCGATTTCTCCACCTTGAAAGACCTGTGCTTGAGGTTAGACCACCAAATAACAAACTGCATAGGAGGTCGGAACCCACCTGAAAACTGATCAAGATCACACCACATGCGATGAATTTGATGCGTTCTTCTAGAGACTTGAACAAACTGTTCGCTCTACCACAGGTGAGCACCTGTCGTAGCCCATGCATGGCCCTGCTATGATATTGTAAGAGCTCGCTTTCACTTGAGCCGTCATCTTGTGGGAGGATAACATGCTGCTGCAGAGCTGACAATGTAAGCACTGCCTGGCGCAAGGGGCCTTCCACTGAGAGCAGCCACAACAGCCAACCACGACCTCCATTGTTTGTGTCATCTTGGTAATATTGGTAGGATAGATAGAAAGTGTGATCTAGGTAGTGCATCAGGAGCTCAGCTTCTCTCTCCTTCAACCACCTCGTTATTGGTCAGTTCAGCATTCGCTGGAAGAACATTTCCTACCTTAATGTCGATGAGTTTGAGCTGACCTCAGAGGCTGTTCGAGTGGACGGAGCATGTCGTGCTTTCACGTCTTGTTGACGGCGTCGCATCGTCTTCCTGATCTGTTGCAATCGCGCCCGGAGCTGTACAGGATCTTTGAACCATAACGGCTCTGGTCTGTATCCATGGCAAGGAATGTGGCGGGAGGTACATTCGTAACACACAGGGAATGTTTCGTCACACTTCCGATGTCGAAGGCGACACGTCCAACAGCCATTTCTGCTACGTGGATGCGGATACTCGTTGGCCATATTTGCTCCAGTATTACTGAAGGAGCGCCAGTCGGTCGTCAAAATGACCTATATAATAGTAGTGTGTATATGCGCAAGAATTTAAGAAGCCACTCGCGTCAGTACATCATGGTCACAGTGCTACGCCGTGTAAAGTTCCGAATGATTCCAGGACGAGTAATATATCTGGTGACGATATTATCCTACTGAAATCCGACTGGGGATCAACGATGGGTTTTTCCTTGGGATGGCAAGTCGAAGCGGGCGGAGATTCGACAGTGGTGGATCCATAAGAACGCGCAAGGATCCTCACCTGTAAGGTTCTTAGAGCAAGACTTTGCTCATAATCCGTACTGAGGGGGTGTACCTGAACGAGTAGCTTTTTCTAACTAGGACGTGTCTGTGTAATAGCTAAACCTAGGTAGTCTAGAGCTATTAATAGATATCGATTATCGTACGAATAAGGTGCATTACGAAACCCTCTTAAAACTCTCTAGAGATAACTTATCTAGCGATATTATTCTTTAAGACTGATTTATACGAAAAACGTTATAGCTATTTAGTCGATAGCTCGATACTATCTTTATACGAACTAAAATATATAATAGAATATAACGAACGATAGTATAGATATTTTATATAGAATAATAGGATATACGATTATAAAGAAAGAGTAATAATATAGATAACAGTATTTTAATTAGTATATATAAGAATATATAATATAATATTAGTATACTAAATAAAAATCGAGCTATAAGAAGTAAGATTTCGGCTTTATTCTTTTATAAATCTTTTATACTATAAAGATAGTTAAAAATATAAATTAAAGTCGAATAGTTTTTTTAATTACGATAATAATAGAGCTTAACTCGATTTAGCTAAATACTATATCGCTCGCTATACTTATTTAAGAACGAAAGTTATCTATAATTAAGATCGTTAAGATATACTTCGACTATATTATAAAGATTAACTCTAAAATCGATATAATAGCTACGATTACTAACGGTACTCTTATAGCTACTATATTATAAACGATTTAACGAGTCTTATAGCTTAAAATAAGTTCTTATATATCTAAAGAGATAAAGAAATAATATCTAAAATTTAGCGCGAAAAGTATATAATAATTTACTATATAGATTAATTATAAGACTCTATTAAATAATATAAGAATTATATTATATAGTTTATAATTTAATTCTTTTAATTAATATAATTATTTATAATTAATACGATTAGTATTAAGTATACTAGTTAAAACTAATTATACTAATTACTTCTTATTAGTTATATTATTACGGAATCTACGTAGTAAATAATAATATAGTATTTAAGACTAAGAGACTAGACGAAGAGAGAGGAAAGAAGAGTAGCGAGTCCGAGTCGACAGTACTAAAGAGTACTACGGCGTCGGAATCGTTACTCCTAAGGCTGCTAGATACCTAGTTAACAGTACCGTTACGATAGCAGTCTGTAACAGTACCCTCTCGTAAAGAAGACTCGTCCCGAGTCTTTTAAATACTAAAACACTATACTTTAAACGGATTATCCTTCCGATTAATTAACTTTTTTCTATTTCCGTCTAATTCTATTTCTATACCTTTACCTTACTTTTACGTAACTACGATCTTACGTTTCTAACCTTCATCTACTAATAACGTATCCTTAAAATATTAGAGAGGGACGTATAGTAGATACCGTTACGTATAGTTAAGTACGGCGTATCCTATCGTCGAATTATAAGGCTAGAATATAAGATACGATATCGTAATCGTAATAATACTAATATAATATATAGTATTACGCCGTTAATACTCGGTTTTACTGTTACGACTACTTCTAGTATCTAATCGGGTAAGAGTTAGAGGATCAGAGACTAGATCGCTAGAGTTAGCTATATATAAGTAATAGAGATAATAATAAAAGATACTAGAAGGTATTCTAAGTAGAGATAATTTAAATTAACTACGAAGAGTAGAACTATAAACTATACTAATAAGATTCGTAACTTATTATACCTTACTATATTTTAC